>CANPUZ010000055.1:0-439540 GCA_947579665.1 Sympetrum striolatum | reverse complement strand
TACACAAATTTTGGTTTAAAATGAAGATAATTACTGAAAAAAACCAAATCTTTTACAAAAAATCTTTTATTTTATCAAATTCTGGATTTTTTTCCTTAAATTTGAAAAATCCTACACAAATTTTGGTTTAAAATGAAGATAATTACTGAAAAAAACCAAATCTTTTACAAAATATCTTTTTATTTTATCAAATTCTGGATTTTTTTCCTTAATTTGAAAAATCCTACACAATTTTGGTTTAAAATGAAGATAATTACTGAAAAAAACCAAATCTTTTACAAAAAATCTTTTTATTTTATCAAATTCTGGATTTTTTTCCTTAAATTTGAAAAATCCTACAAAAATTTTGGCTAAAAATGAAGATAATTACTGAAAAAACCAAATCTTTTACAAAAAATCTTTTTATTTTATCAAATTCTGGATTTTTTTCTTTAAATTTGAAAAATCCTACAAAAATTTTGGCTAAAAATGAAGATAATTACTGAAAAAAACCAAATCTTTTACAAAAAATCTTTTTATTTTATCAAATTCTGGATTTTTTTCCTTAAATTTGAAAAATCCTACACAAATTTTGGCTAAAAATGAAGATAATTACTGAAAAAAACCAAATCTTTTACAAAAAATTTTTTTATTTTATCAAATTCTGGATTTTTTTCCTTAAATTTGAAAAATCCTACACAAATTTTGGCTAAAAATGAAGATAATTACTGAAAAAAACCAAATCTTTTACAAAAAATCTTTTTATTTTATCAAATTCTGATTTTTTTCCTTAAATTTGAAAAATCCTACACAAATTTTGGCTAAAAATGAAGATAATTACTGAAAAAAACCAAATCTTTTACAAAAAATCTTTTTATTTTATCAAATTCTGGATTTTTTTCCTTAAATTTGAAAAATCCTACACAAATTTTGGCTAAAAATGAAGATAATTACTGAAAAAAAACAAATCTTTTACAAAAAATCTTTTTATTTTATCAAATTCTGGATTTTTTTCCTTAAATTTGAAAAATCCTACACAAATTTTGGCTAAAAATGAAGATAATTACTGAAAAAAACCAAATCTTTTACAAAAAATCTTTTTATTTTATCAAATTCTGGATTTTTTTCCTTAAATTTGAAAAATCCTACACAAATTTTGGTTTAAAATGAAGATAATTACTGAAAAAAACCAAATCTTGTACAAAAAATCTTTATATTTTATCAAATTCTGGATTTTTTTCCTTAAATTTGAAAAATCCTACACAAATTTTGGCTAAAAATGAAGATAATTACTGAAAAAAACCAAATCTTTTACAAAAAATCTTTTTATTTTATCAAATTCTGGATTTTTTTCCTTAAATTTGAAAAATCCTACACAAATTTTTGCTAAAAATGAAGATAATTACTGAAAAAAACCAAATCTTTTACAAAAAATCTTTTTATATTATCAAATTCTGGATTTTTTTCCTTAAATTTGAAAAATCCTACACAAATTTTGGCTGAAAATGAAGATAATTACTGAAAAAAACCAAATCTTTTACAAAAAATCTTTTTATTTTATCAAATTCTGGATTTTTTTCCTTAAATTTGAAAAATCCTACACAAATTTTGGCTAAAAATGAAGATAATTACTGAAAAAAACCAAATCTTTTACAAAAAATCTTTTTATTTTATCAAATTCTGGATTTTTTTCCTTAAATTTGAAAAATCCTACACAAATTTTGGTTTAAAATGAAGATAATTACTGAAAAAAACCAAATCTTGTACAAAAAATCTTTTTATTTTATCAAATTCTGGATTTTTTTCCTTAAATTTGAAAAATCCTACACAAATTTTGGCTAAAAATGAAGATAATTACTGAAAAAAACCAAATCGTTTACAAAAAATCTTTTTATTTTATCAAATTCTGGATTTTTTTCCTTAAATTTGAAAAATCCTACACAAATTTTTGCTAAAAATGAAGATAATTACTGAAAAAAACCAAATCTTTTACAAAAAATCTTTTTATTTTATCAAATTCTGGATTTTTTTCCTTAAATTTGAAAAATCCTACACAAATTTTGGCTAAAAATGAAGATAATTACTGAAAAAAACCAAATCTTTTACAAAAAATCTTTTTATTTTATCAAATTCTGGATTTTTTTCCTTAAATTTGAAAAATCCTACACAAATTTTGGCTAAAAATGAAGATAATTACTGAAAAAAACCAAATCTTTTACAAAAAATCTTTTTATTTTATCAAATTCTGGATTTTTTTCCTTAAATTTGAAAAATCCTACACAAATTTTGGCTAAAAATGAAGATAATTACTGAAAAAAACCAAATCTTTTACAAAAAATCTTTTTATTTTATCAAATTCTGGATTTTTTTCCTTAAATTTGAAAAATCCTACACAAATTTTGGTTTAAAATGAAGATAATTACTGAAAAAAACCAAATCTTGCACAAAAAATCTTTTTATTTTATCAAATTCTTGATTGTTTTCCTTAAATTTGAAAAATCCTACACAAATTTTGGCTAATAATGAAGATAATTACTGAAAAAAACCAAATCTTTTACAAAAAATCTTTTTATTTTATCAAATTCTGGATTTTTTTCCTTAAATTTGAAAAATCCTACAAAAATTTTGGCTAAAAATGAAGATAATTACTGAAAAAAAACAAATCTTTTACAAAAAATCTTTTTATTTTATCAAATTCTGGATTTTTTTCCTTAAATTTGAAAAATCCTACAAAAATTTTGGCTAAAAATGAAGATAATTACTGAAAAAAACCAAATCTTTTACAAAAAATCTTTTTATTTTATCAAATTCTGGATTTTTTTCCTTAAATTTGAAAAATCCTACACAAATTTTGGTTAAAAATGAAGATAATTACTGAAAAAAACCAAATCATGTGCAAAAAATCTTTTTATTTTATCAAATTCTTGATTGTTTTCCTTAAATTTGAAAAATCCTACAAAAATTTTGGCTAAAAATGAAGATAATTACTGAAAAAAACCAAATCTTTTACAAAAAATCTTTTTATTTTATCAAATTCTGGATTTTTTTCCTTAAATTTGAAAAATCCTACAAAAATTTTGGCTAAAAATGAAGATAATTACTGAAAAAAACCAAATCTTTTACAAAAAATCTTTTTATTTTATCAAATTCTGGATTTTTTTCCTTAAATTTGAAAAATCGTACACAAATTTTGGCTAAAAATGAAGATAATTACTGAAAAAAACCAAATCTTTTACAAAAAATCTTTTTATTTTATCAAATTCTGGATTTTTTTCCTTAAATTTGAAAAATCCTACACAAATTTTGGCTAAAAAAGAAGATAATTACTGAAAAAAACCAAATCTTTTACAAAAAATCTTTTTATTTTATCAAATTCTGGATTTTTTTCCTTAAATTTGTAAAATACTACACAAATTTTGGTTTAAAATGAAGATAATTACTGAAAAAAACCAAATCTTTTACAAAAAATCTTTTTATTTTATCAAATTCTGGATTTTTTTCCTTAAATTTGAAAAATTCTACACAAATTTTGGCTAAAAATGAAGATAATTACTGAAAAAAACCAAATCTTCTACAAAAAATCTTTTTATTTTATCAAATTCTGGATTTTTTTCCTTAAATTTGAAAAATCCTACACAAATGTTGGCTAAAAATGAAGATAATTACTGAAAAAAACCAAATCTTTTACAAAAAATCTTTTTATTTTATCAAATTCTGGATTTTTTTCCTTAAATTTGAAAAATCCTACACAAATTTTGGCTAAAAATGAAGATAATTACTGAAAAAAACCAAATCTTTTACAAAAAATCTTTTTATTTTATCAAATTCTGGATTTTTTTCCTTAAATTTGAAAAATCCTACAAAAATTTTGGCTAAAAATGAAAATAATTACTGAAAAAAACCAAATCTTGTACAAAAAATCTTTTTATTTTATCAAATTCTTGATTGTTTTCCTTAAATTTGAAAAATCCTACACAAATTTTGGCTAAAAATGAAGATAATTATGAAAAAAACCAAATCTTTTACAAAAAATCTTTTTATTTTATCAAATTCTGGATTTTTTTCCTTAAATTTGAAAAATCCTACACAAATTTTGGCTAAAAATGAAGATAATTACTGAAAAAAACCAAATCTTGTACAAAAAATCTTTTTATTTTATCAAATTCTGGATTTTTTTCCTTAAATTTGAAAAATTCTACACAAATTTTGGCTAAAAATGAAGATAATTACTGAAAAAAACCAAATCTTTTACAAAAAATCTTTTTATTTTATCAAATTCTGGATTTTTTTCCTTAAATTTGAAAAATCCTACACAAATTTTGGTTTAAAATGAAGATAATTACTGAAAAAAACCAAATCTTGTACAAAACATCTTTTCATTTTATCAAATTCTGGATTTTTTTCCTTAAATTTGAAAAATCCTACACAAATTTTGGCTAAAAATGAAGATAATTACTGAAAAAAACCAAATCTTTTACAAAAAATCTTTTTATTTTATCAAATTCTGGATTTTTTTCCTTAAATTTGAAAAATCCTTCACAAATTTTGGCTAAAAATGAAGATAATTACTGAAAAAAACCAAATCCTTTACAAAAAATCTTTTTATTTTATCAAATTCTGGATTTTTTTCCTTAAATTTGAAAAATCCTACACAAATTTTGGTTTAAAATGAAGATAATTACTGAAAAAAACCAAATCTTGTACAAAAAATCTTTTTATTTTATCAAATTCTGGATTTTTTTCCTTAAATTTGAAAAATCCTACACAAATTTTGGTTTAAAATGAAGATAATTACTGAAAAAAACCAAATCTTTTACAAAAAATCTTTTTATTTTATCAAATTCTGGATTTTTTTCCTTAAATTTGAAAAATCCTACACAAATTTTGGTTTAAAATGAAGATAATTACTGAAAAAAACCAAATATTTTACAAAATATCTTTTTATTTTATCAAATTCTGGATTTTTTTCCTTAAATTTGAAAAATCCTACACAAATTTTGGTTTAAAATGAAGATAATTACTGAAAAAAACCAAATCTTGTTCAAAAAAATCTTTTTATTTTATCAAATTCTGGATTTTTTTCCTTAAATTTGAAAAATCCTACACAAATTTTGGCTAAAAATGAAGATAATTACTGAAAAAAACCAAATCTTTTACAAAAAATCTTTTTATTTTATCAAATTCTGGATTTTTTTTCTTAAATTTGAAAAATCCTACACAAATTTTGGTTTAAAATGAAGATAATTACTGAAAAAAACCAAATCTTTTTATTTTATCAAATTCTGGATTTTTTTCCTTAAATTTGAAAAATCATACACAAATTTTGATTTAAAATGAAGATAATTACTGAAAAAAACCAAATCTTGTACAAAAAATCTTTTTATTTTATCAAATTCTGGATTTTTTTCCTTAAATTTGAAAAATCCTACACAAATTTTGGTTTAAAATGAAGATAATTACTGAAAAAAACCAAATCTTTTACAAAAAATCTTTTTATTTTATCAAATTCTGGATTTTTTTCCTTAAATTTGAAAAATCCTACACAAATTTTGGCTAAAAATGAAGATAATTACTGAAAAAAACCAAATCTTTTACAAAAAATCTTTTTATTTTATCAAATTCTGGATTTTTTTCCTTAAATTTGAAAAATCCTACACAAATTTTGGTTTAAAATGAAGATAATTACTGAAAAAAACCAAATCTTTTACAAAAAATCTTTTTATTTTATCAAATTCTGGATTTTTTCTTTAAATTTGAAAAATCCTACACAAATTTTAGCTAAAAATGAAGATAATTACTGAAAAAAACCAAATCTTGTACAAAAAATCTTTTTATTTTATCAAATTCTGGATTTTTTTCCTTAAATTTGAATAATCCTACACAAATTTTGGTTTAAAATGAAGATAATTACTGAAAAAAACCAAATCTTGTACAAAAAATCTTTTTATTTTATCAAATTCTGGATTTTTTTCCTTAAATTTGAAAAATCCTACGCAAATTTTGGCTAAAAATGAAGATAATTACTGAAAAAAACCAAATCATGTACAAAAAATCTTTTTATTTTATCAAATTCTGGATTTTTTTCCTTAAATTTGAAAAATCCTACACAAATTTTGGCTAAAAATGAAGATAATTACTGAAAAAAACCAAATCCTTTACAAAAAATCTTTTTATTTTATCAAATTCTGGATTTTTTTCCTTAAATTTGAAAAATCCTACACAAATTTTGGTTTAAAATGAAGATAATTACTGAAAAAAACCAAATCTTGTACAAAAAATCTTTTTATTTTATCAAATTCTGGATTTTTTTCCTTAAATTTGAAAAATCCTACACAAATTTTGGTTTAAAATGAAGATAATTACTGAAAAAAACCAAATCTTTTACAAAAAATCTTTTTATTTTATCAAATTCTGGATTTTTTTCCTTAAATTTGAAAAATCCTACACAAATTTTGGTTTAAAATGAAGATAATTACTGAAAAAAACCAAATCTTTTACAAAATATCTTTTTATTTTATCAAATTCTGGATTTTTTTCCTTAAATTTGAAAAATCCTACACAAATTTTGGTTTAAAATGAAGATAATTACTGAAAAAAACCAAATCTTGTTCAAAAAAATCTTTTTATTTTATCAAATTCTGGATTTTTTTCCTTAAATTTGAAAAATCCTACACAAATTTTGGCTAAAAATGAAGATAATTACTGAAAAAAACCAAATCTTTTACAAAAAATCTTTTTATTTTATCAAATTCTGGATTTTTTTTCTTAAATTTGAAAAATCCTACACAAATTTTGGTTTAAAATGAAGATAATTACTGAAAAAAACCAAATCTTTTTATTTTATCAAATTCCGGATTTTTTTCCTTAAATTTGAAAAATCATACACAAATTTTGGTTTAAAATGAAGATAATTACTGAAAAAAACCAAATCTTGTACAAAAAATCTTTTTATTTTATCAAATTCTGGATTTTTTTCCTTAAATTTGAAAAATCCTACACAAATTTTGGTTTAAAATGAAGATAATTACTGAAAAAAACCAAATCTTTTACAAAAAATCTTTTTATTTTATCAAATTCTGGATTTTTTTCCTTAAATTTGAAAAATCCTACACAAATTTTGGCTAAAAATGAAGATAATTACTGAAAAAAACCAAATCTTTTACAAGAAATCTTTTTATTTTATAAAATTCTGGATTTTTTTCCTTAAATTTGAAAAATCCTACACAAATCTTGGCTAAAAATGAAGATAATTACTGAAAAAAACCAAATCTTGTACAAAAAATCTTTTTATTTTATCAAATTCTGGATTTTTTTCCTTAAATTTGAAAAATCCTACACAAATTTTGGTTTAAAATGAAGATAATTACTGAAAAAAACCAAATCCTTTACAAAAAATCTTTTTATTTTATCAAATTCTGGATTTTTTTCCTTAAATTTGAAAAATCCTACACAAATTTTGGTTTAAAATGAAGATAATTACTGAAAAAAACCAAATCTTGTACAAAAAATCTTTTTATTTTATCAAATTCTGGATTTTTTTCCTTAAATTTGAAAAATCCTACACAAATTTTGGTTTAAAATGAAGATAATTACTGAAAAAAACCAAATCTTTTACAAAAAATCTTTTTATTTTATCAAATTCTGGATTTTTTTCTTTAAATTTGAAAAATCCTACACAAATTTTGGTTTAAAATGAAGATAATTACTGAAAAAATCCAAATCTTTTACAAAAAATCTTTTTATTTTATCAAATTCTGGATTTTTTCCCTTAAATTTGAAAAATCCTACACAAATTTTGGTTTAAAATGAAGATTATTACTGACAAAAACCAAATCTTTTACAAAAAATCTTTTTATTTTATCAAATTCTGGATTTTTTTCCTTAAATTTGAAAAATCCTACACAAATTTTGGCTATAAATGAAGATAATTACTGAAAAAAACCAAATCTTTTACAAAAAATCTTTTTATTTTATCAAATTCTGGATTTTTTTCCTTAAATTTGAAAAATCCTACACAAATTTTGGCTAAAAATGAAGATAATTACTGAAAAAAACCAAATCTTTTACAAAAAATCTTTTTATTTTATCAAATTCTGGAATCTTTCTTTAAATTTGAAAAATCCTACACAAAATTTGGCTAAAAATGAAGATAATTACTGAAAAAAACCAAATCTTTTACAATTAAATCTTTTTATTTTATCAAATTCTGGATTTTTTTCCTTAAATTTGAAAAATCCTACACAAATTTTGGTTTAAAATGAAGATAATTACTGAAAAAAACCAAATCTTTTACAAAAAATCTTTTTCTTTTAACAAATTCTGGATTTTTTTCTTTAAATTTGAAAAATCCTACACAAATTTTGGTTAAAAATGAAGATAATTACTGAAAAAAACCAAATCTTTTACAAAATTCTTTTTATTTTAACAAATTCTGGATTTTTTTCCTTAAATTTGAAAAATCCAACACAAATTTTGGTTTAAAATGAAGATAATTACTGAAAAAAACCAAATCTTTTACAAAAAATCTTTTTATTTAATCAAATTCTGGATTTTTTTCCTTAAATTTGAAAAATCCTACACAAATTTTGGCTAAAAATGAAGATAATTACTGAAAAAAACCAAATCTTTTACAAAAAATCTTTTTATTTTATCAAATTCTGGATTTTTTTCCTTAAATTTGAAAAATCCTACACAAATTTTGGTTTAAAATGAAGATAATTACTGAAAAAAACCAAATCCTTTACAAAAAATCTTTTTATTTTATCAAATTCTGGATTTTTTTCCTTAAATTTGAAAAATCATACACAAATTTTGGTTTAAAATGAAGATAATTACTGAAAAAAACCGAATCTTGTACAAAAAATCTTTTTATTTTATCAAATTCTGGATTTTTTTCCTTAAATTTGAAAAATCCTACACAAATTTTGGCTAAAAATGAAGATAATTACTGAAAAAAACCAAATCTTTTACAAAAAATCTTTTTATTTTATCAAATTCTGGATTTTTTTCCTTAAATTTGAAAAATCCTACACAAATTTTGGCTAAAAATGAAGATAATTACTGAAAAAAACCAAATCTTGTACAAAAAATCTTTTTATTTTATCAAATTCTGGATTTTTTTCCTTAAATTTGAAAAATCCTACACAAATTTTGGTTTAAAATGAAGATAATTACTGAAAAAAACCAAATCTTGTACAAAAAATCTTTTTATTTTATCAAATTCTGGATTTTTTTCCTTAAATTTGAAAAATCCTACACAAATTTTGGTTTAAAATGAAGATAATTACTGAAAAAAACCAAATCTTGTACAAAAAATCTTTTTATTTTATCAAATTCTGGATTTTTTTCCTTAAATTTGAAAAATCCTACAAAAATTTTGGTTTAAAATGACGATAATTACTGAAAAAAACCAAATCTTTTACAAAAAATCTTTTTATTTTATCAAATTCTGGATTTTTTTCCTTAAATTTGAAAAATCCTACACTAATTTTGGTTTAAAATGAAGATAATTACTGAAAAAAACCAAATCTTTTACAAAAAATCTTTTTATTTTATCAAATTCTGGATTTTTTTCCTTAAATTTGAAAAATCCTACACAAATTTTGGTTTAAAATGAAGATAATTACTGAAAAAAACCAAATCTTTTACAAAAAATCTTTTTATTTTATCAAATTCTGGATTTTTTTCCTTAAATTTGAAAAATCCTACACAAATTTTGGTTTAAAATGAAGATAATTACTGAAATAAACCATATCTTTTACAAAAAATCTTTTTATTTTATCAAATTCTGGATTTTTTTCCTTAAATTTGAAAAATCCTACACAAATTTTGGTTTAAAATGAAGATAATTACTGAAAAAAACCAAATCTTGTACAAAAAATCTTTTTATTTTATCAAATTCTGGATTTTTTTCCTTAAATTTGAAAAATCCTACATAAATTTTGGCTAAAAATGAAGATAATTACTGAAAAAAACCAAATCTTTTACAAAAAATCTTTTTATTTTATCAAATTCTGGATTTTTTTCCTTAAATTTGAAAAATCCTACAAAAATTTTCGTTTAAAATGAAGATAATTACTGAAAAAAACCAAATCCTTTACAAAAAATCTTTTTATTTTATCAAATTCTGGATTTTTTTCCTTAAATTTGAAAAATCCTACACAAATTTTGGTTTAAAATGAAGATAATTACTGAAAAAAACCAAATCTTGTACAAAAAATCTTTTTATTTTATCAAATTCTGGATTTTTTTCCTTAAATTTAAAAAATCCTACACAAATTTTGGCTAAAAATGAAGATAATTACTGAAAAAAACCAAATCTTTTACAAAAAATCTTTTTATTTTATCAAATTCTGGATTTTTTTCCTTAAATTTGAAAAATCCTACACAAATTTTGGCTAAAAATGAAGATAATTACTGAAAAAAACCACATCTTTTACAAAAAATCTTTTTATTTTATCAAATTCTGGATTTTTTTCCTTAAATTTGAAAAATCCTACACAAATTTTGGCTAAAAATGAAGATAATTACTGAAAAAAACCAAATCTTTTACAAAAAATCTTTTTATTTTATCAAATTCTGGATTTTTTTCTTTAAATTTGAAAAATCCTACACAAATTTTGGCTAAAAATGAAGATAATTACTGAAAAAAACCAAATCTTTTACAATTAAATCTTTTTATTTTATCAAATTCTGGATTTTTTTCCTTAAATTTGAAAAATCCTACACAAATTTTGGTTTAAAATGAAGATAATTACTGAAATAAACCATATCTTTTACAAAAAATCTTTTTATTTTATCAAATTCTGGATTTTTTTCCTTAAATTTGAAAAATCCTACACAAATTTTGGTTTAAAATGAAGATAATTACTGAAAAAAACCAAATCTTGTACAAAAAATCTTTTTATTTTATCAAATTCTGGATTTTTTTCCTTAAATTTGAAAAATCCTACATAAATTTTGGCTAAAAATGAAGATAATTACTGAAAAAAACCAAATCTTTTACAAAAAATCTTTTTATTTTATCAAATTCTGGATTTTTTTCCTTAAATTTGAAAAATCCTACAAAAATTTTCGTTTAAAATGAAGATAATTACTGAAAAAAACCAAATCCTTTACAAAAAATCTTTTTATTTTATCAAATTCTGGATTTTTTTCCTTAAATTTGAAAAATCCTACACAAATTTTGGTTTAAAATGAAGATAATTACTGAAAAAAACCAAATCTTGTACAAAAAATCTTTTTATTTTATCAAATTCTGGATTTTTTTCCTTAAATTTAAAAAATCCTACACAAATTTTGGCTAAAAATGAAGATAATTACTGAAAAAAACCAAATCTTTTACAAAAAATCTTTTTATTTTATCAAATTCTGGATTTTTTTCCTTAAATTTGAAAAATCCTACACAAATTTTGGCTAAAAATGAAGATAATTACTGAAAAAAACCACATCTTTTACAAAAAATCTTTTTATTTTATCAAATTCTGGATTTTTTTCCTTAAATTTGAAAAATCCTACACAAATTTTGGCTAAAAATGAAGATAATTACTGAAAAAAACCAAATCTTTTACAAAAAATCTTTTTATTTTATCAAATTCTGGATTTTTTTCTTTAAATTTGAAAAATCCTACACAAATTTTGGCTAAAAATGAAGATAATTACTGAAAAAAACCAAATCTTTTACAATTAAATCTTTTTATTTTATCAAATTCTGGATTTTTTTCCTTAAATTTGAAAAATCCTACACAAATTTTGGTTTAAAATGAAGATAATTACTGAAAAAAACCAAATCTTTTACAAAAAATCTTTTTCTTTTAACAAATTCTGGATTTTTTTCTTTAAATTTGAAAAATCCTACACAAATTTTGGTTAAAAATGAAGATAATTACTGAAAAAAACCAAATCTTTTACAAAATTCTTTTTATTTTAACAAATTCTGGATTTTTTTCCTTAAATTTGAAAAATCCAACACAAATTTTGGTTTAAATTAAGATAATTACTGAAAAAAACCAAATCTTTTACAAAAAATCTTTTTATTTAATCAAATTCTGGATTTTTTTCCTTAAATTTGAAAAATCCTACACAAATTTTGGCTAAAAATGAAGATAATTACTGAAAAAAACCAAATCTTTTACAAAAAATCTTTTTATTTTATCAAATTCTGGATTTTTTTCCTTAAATTTGAAAAATCCTACACAAATTTTGGTTTAAAATGAAGATAATTACTGAAAAAAACCAAATCCTTTACAAAAAATCTTTTTATTTTATCAAATTCTGGATTTTTTTCCTTAAATTTGAAAAATCCTACACAAATTTTGGTTTAAAATGAAGATAATTACTGAAAAAAACCAAATCTTGTACAAAAAATTATTTTATTTTATCAAATTCTGGATTTTTTTCTTTAAATTTGAAAAATCCTACACAAATTTTGGTTTAATATGAAGATAATTACTGAAAAAAACCAAATCTTTTACAAAAAATCTTTTTATTTTATCAAATTCTGGATTTTTTTCCTTAAATTTGAAAAATCCTACACAAATTTTGGTTTAAAATGAAGATAATTACTGAAAAAAACCAAATCTTTTACAAAAAATCTTCTTATTTTATCAAATTCTGGATTTTTTTCCTTAAATTTAAAAAATCCTACACAAATTTTGGTTTAAAATGCAGATAATTACTGAAAAAAACCAAATCTTTTACAAAAAATCTTTTTATTTTATCAAATTCTGGATTTATTTCCTTAAATTTGAAAAATCCTACACAAATTTTGGTTTAAAATGAAGATAATTACTGAAAAAAACCAAATCTTTTTCAAAAAATCTTTTTATTTTATTAAATTCTGGATTTTTTTCCTTAAATTTGAAAAATCCTACACAAATTTTGGTTTAAAATGAAGATAATTACTGAAAAAAACCAAATCTTGTACAAAAAATCTTTTTATTTTATCAAATTCTGGATTTTTTTCCTTAAATTTGAAAAATCCTACACAAATTTTGGCTAAAAATGAAGATAATTACTGAAAAAAACCAAATCTTTTACAAAAAATCTTTTTATTTTATCAAATTCTGGATTTTTTTCCTTAAATTTGAAAAATCCTACACAAATTTTGGTTTAAAATGAAGATAATTACTGAAAAAAACCAAATCCTATACAAAAAATCTTTTTATTTTATCAAATTCTGGATTTTTTTCCTTAAATTTGAAAAATCCTACACAAATTTTGGTTTAAAATGAAGATAATTACTGAAAAAAACCAAATCTTGTACAAAAAATCTTTTTATTTTATCAAATTCTGGATTTTTTTCCTTAAATTTGAAAAATCCTACACAAATTTTGGCTAAAAATGAAGAAAATTACTGAAAAAAACCAAATCTTTTACAAAAAATCTTTTTATTTTATCAAATTCTGGATTTTTTTCCTTAAATTTGAAAAATCCTACACAAATTTTGGCTAAAAATGAAGATAATTACTGAAAAAAACCAAATCTTTTGCAAAAAATCTTTTTATTTTATCAAATTCTGGATTTTTTTCCTTAAATTTGAAAAATCCTACACAAATTTTGGCTAAAAATGAAGATAAATACTGAAAAAAAACAAAATCTTTTTCAAAAAATCTTTTTATTTTATCAAATTCTGGATTTTTTTCTTTAAATTTGAAAAATCCTACAAAAATTTTGGCTAAAAATGAAGATAATTACTGAAAAAAACCAAATCTTTTACAATTAAATCTTTTTATTTTATCAAATTCTGGATTTTTTTCCTTAAATTTGAAAAATCCTACACATATTTTGGTTTAAATGAAGAAAATTACTGAAAAAAACCAAATCTTTTACAAAAAATCTTTTTCTTTTAACAAATTCTGGATTTTTTTCTTTAAATTTGAAAAATCCTACACAAATTTAGGTTAAAAATGAAGATAATTACTGAAAAAAACCAAATCTTTTACAAAATTCTTTTTATTTTAACAAATTCTGGATTTTTTTCCTTAAATTTGAAAAATCCAACACAAATTTGGGTTAAAAATGAAGATTATTAGTGAAAAAAACCAAATCTTTTTCGAAAAAGTTTTTTATTTTAAAAAATTCTGGATTTTTTTCCTTAAATTTGAAAAATCCTACACAAATTTGGGTTAAAAATGAAGATAATTACTGAAAAAAAACCAAATCTTTTACAAAAAAGTTTTTTATTTTAACAAAATCTGGATTTTTTTCCTTAAATTTGAAAAATCCTACACAAATTTTGGTTAAGAATGAAGATAATTACTGAAAATTACCAAATCTTTTACAAGAAAGTTTTTTTATTTTAACAAATTCTGGATTTTTTTCCTTAAATTTGAAAAATCCTACACAAATTTTGGTTATAAATAAAGATAATTACTGAAAAAAACCAAATCTTTTACAAAAAATCTTTTTATTTTAACAAATTCTGGATTTTTTTCCTTAAATTTGAAAAATCCTACACAAATTTTGGCTAAAAATGAAGATAATTAATGAAAAGAACCAAATCTTTTACAAAAAATCCAATTATTTTAACAAATTCTGGATTTTTTTCCTTAAATTTGAAAAAATCCTACACAAATTTTGGTTAAAAATGAAGATAATTACTGAAAAAAACCAAATCTTTTACAAAAAATCTATTTATTTTAACAAATTCTGAATTTTTTTCCTTAAATTTGAAAAATCCTACACAAATTTTGGCTAAAAATGAAGATAATTACTGAAAAAACCAAATCTTTTACAAAAAATCTTTTTATTTTATCAAATTCTGGATTTTTTGCCTTAAATTTGAAAAATCCTACACAAATTTTGGCTAAAAATGAAGATAATTACTGAAAAAAACCAAATCTTTTACAAAAAATCTTTTTATTTTATCAAATTCTGGATTTTTTTCCTTAAATTTGAAAAATCCTACACAAATTTTGGCTAAAAATGAAGATAATTACTGAAAAAAAACCAAATCTTTTACAAAAAATCTTTTTATTTTATCAAATTCTGGATTTTTTTCCTTAAATTTGAAAAATCCTACACAAATTTTGGCTAAAAATGAAGATAATTACTGAAAAAAACCAAATCTTGTACAAAAAATCTTTTTATTTTATCAAATTCTGGATTTTTTTCCTTAAATTTGAAAAATCCTACACAAATTTTGGCTAAAAATGAAGATAATTACTGAAAAAAACCAAATCTTTTACAAAAAATCTTTTTATTTTATCAAATTCTGGATTTTTTTCCTTAAATTTGAAAAATCCTACACAAATTTTATCTAAAAATGAAGATAATTACTGAGAAAAACCAAATCCTGTACAAAAAATCTTTTTATTTTATCAAATTCTGGATTTTTTTCCTTAAATTTGAAAAATCCTACACAAATTTTGGCTAAAAATGAAGATAATTACTGAAAAAAACCAAATCTTTTACAAAAAATCTTTTTATTTTATCAAATTCTGGATTTTTTTCCTTAAATTTGAAAAATCCTACACAAATTTTGGCTAAAAATGAAGATAATTACTGAAAAAAACCAAATCTTTTACAAAAAATCTTTTTATTTTATCAAATTCTGGATTTTTTTCCTTAAATTTGAAAAATCCTACACAAATTTTGGCTAAAAATGAAGATAATTACTGAAAAAAACCAAATCTTTTACAAAAAATCTTTTTATTTTATCAAATTCTGGATTTTTTTCCTTAAATTTGAAAAATCCTACACAAATTTTGGCTAAAAATGAAGATAATTACTGAAAAAAACCAAATCTTTTACAAAAAATCTTTTTATTTTATCAAATTCTGGATTTTTTTCCTTAAATTTGAAAAATCCTACACAAATTTTGGTTTAAAATGAAGATAATTACTGAAAAAAACCAAATCCTTTACAAAAAATCTTTTTATTTTATCAAATTCTGGATTTTTTTCCTTAAATTTGAAAAATCCTACACAAATTTTGGTTTAAAATGAAGATAATTACTGAAAAAAACCAAATCTTGTACAAAAAATTATTTTATTTTATCAAATTCTGGATTTTTTTCTTTAAATTTGAAAAATCCTACACAAATTTTGGTTTAATATGAAGATAATTACTGAAAAAAACCAAATCTTTTACAAAAAATCTTTTTATTTTATCAAATTCTGGATTTTTTTCCTTAAATTTGAAAAATCCTACACAAATTTTGGTTTAAAATGAAGATAATTACTGAAAAAAACCAAATCTTTTACAAAAAATCTTTTTATTTTATCAAATTCTGGATTTTTTTCCTTAAATTTAAAAAATCCTACACAAATTTTGGTTTAAAATGCAGATAATTACTGAAAAAAACCAAATCTTTTACAAAAAATCTTTTTATTTTATCAAATTCTGGATTTATTTCCTTAAATTTGAAAAATCCTACACAAATTTTGGTTTAAAATGAAGATAATTACTGAAAAAAACCAAATCTTGTACAAAAAATCTTTTTATTTTATCAAATTCTGGATTTTTTTCCTTAAATTTGAAAAATCCTACACAAATTTTGGCTAAAAATGAAGATAATTACTGAAAAAAACCAAATCTTTTACAAAAAATCTTTTTATTTTATCAAATTCTGGATTTTTTTCCTTAAATTTGAAAAATCCTACACAAATTTTGGTTTAAAATGAAGATAATTACTGAAAAAAACCAAATCCTATACAAAAAATCTTTTTATTTTATCAAATTCTGGATTTTTTTCCTTAAATTTGAAAAATCCTACACAAATTTTGGTTTAAAATGAAGATAATTACTGAAAAAAACCAAATCTTGTACAAAAAATCTTTTTATTTTATCAAATTCTGGATTTTTTTCCTTAAATTTGAAAAATCCTACACAAATTTTGGCTAAAAATGAAGAAAATTACTGAAAAAAACCAAATCTTTTACAAAAAATCTTTTTATTTTATCAAATTCTGGATTTTTTTCCTTAAATTTGAAAAATCCTACACAAATTTTGGCTAAAAATGAAGATAATTACTGAAAAAAACCAAATCTTTTGCAAAAAATCTTTTTATTTTATCAAATTCTGGATTTTTTTCCTTAAATTTGAAAAATCCTACACAAATTTTGGCTAAAAATGAAGATAAATACTGAAAAAAACCAAATCTTTTTCAAAAAATCTTTTTATTTTATCAAATTCTGGATTTTTTTCTTTAAATTTGAAAAATCCTACAAAAATTTTGGCTAAAAATGAAGATAATTACTGAAAAAAACCAAATCTTTTACAATTAAATCTTTTTATTTTATCAAATTCTGGATTTTTTTCCTTAAATTTGAAAAATCCTACACATATTTTGGTTTAAATGAAGAAAATTACTGAAAAAAACCAAATCTTTTACAAAAAATCTTTTTCTTTTAACAAATTCTGGATTTTTTTCTTTAAATTTGAAAAATCCTACACAAATTTAGGTTAAAAATGAAGATAATTACTGAAAAAAACCAAATCTTTTACAAAATTCTTTTTATTTTAACAAATTCTGGATTTTTTTCCTTAAATTTGAAAAATCCAACACAAATTTGGGTTAAAAATGAAGATTATTAGTGAAAAAAACCAAATCTTTTTCGAAAAAGTTTTTTATTTTAAAAAATTCTGGATTTTTTTCCTTAAATTTGAAAAATCCTACACAAATTTGGGTTAAAAATGAAGATAATTACTGAAAAAAACCAAATCTTTTACAAAAAAGTTTTTTATTTTAACAAAATCTGGATTTTTTTCCTTAAATTTGAAAAATCCTACACAAATTTTGGTTAAGAATGAAGATAATTACTGAAAATTACCAAATCTTTTACAAGAAAGTTTTTTTATTTTAACAAATTCTGGATATTTTTCCTTAAATTTGAAAAATCCTACACAAATTTTGGTTATAAATAAAGATAATTACTGAAAAAAACCAAATCTTTTACAAAAAATCTTTTTATTTTAACAAATTCTGGATTTTTTTCCTTAAATTTGAAAAATCCTACACAAATTTTGGCTAAAAATGAAGATAATTAATGAAAAAAACCAAATCTTTTACAAAAAATCCAATTATTTTAACAAATTCTGGATTTTTTTCCTTAAATTTGAAAAAATCCTACACAAATTTTGGTTAAAAATGAAGATAATTACTGAAAAAAACCAAATCTTTTACAAAAAATCTATTTATTTTAACAAATTCTGGATATTTTTCCTTAAATTTGAAAAATCCTACACAAATTTTGGTTAAAAATGAAGATAATTACTGAAAAAAACCAAATCTTTTACAAAAAATCTTTTTATTTTAACAAATTCTGGAATTTTTTTCCTTAAATTTGAAAAATCGTACACATATTTTGGTTAAAAATGAAGATAATTACTGAAAAAAACCAAATCTTTTACAAAAAATCTTTTTATTTTAACAAATTCTGGAATTTTTTTCCTTAAATTTGAAGAATCGTACACATATTTTGGTTAAAAATGAAGATAATTACTGAAAAAAACCAAATCTTTTACAAAAAAGTTTCTTATTTTAACAAATTCTGGATTTTCTTCCTTAAATTTGAAAAATCCTAAACAAATTTTGGTTAAAAATGAAGATAATTACTGAAAAAAACTAAATCATTTACAAAAAATCTTTTTATTTTAATAAATTCTGGATTTTTTTTCTTAAATTTGAAAAATCCTACACAAATTTTGGCTAAAAAAGAAGATAATTAATGAAAAAAACCAAATCTTTTGTAAAAAATCTTTTTATTTTATCAAATTCTGGATTTTTTTCCTTAAATTTGAAAAATCCAAGAAAAATATTGGCTAAAGATGAAGATAATTAAAGAAAAAAACCAAATCTTTTACAAAAAATCTTTTTATTTTATCAAATTCTTGATTTTATTCCTTAAATTTGAAAAATCATAACCAAATTTTGGATTAAAATGAAGATAATTACTGAAAAAAACCAAATCTTTTACAAAAAATCTTTTTATTTTATCAAATTCTGGATTTTTTTCCTTAAATTTGAAAAATCCTAACCAAATTTTGGTTAAAAATGTAGATAATTACTGAAAAAAACCAAATCTTTTACAAAAAATCTTTTTATTTTAACAAATTCTGAATTTTTTTTCTTAAATTTGAAAAATCCAAGTGAAATTTTGGTTAAAAATGAAGATAATTAATGAAAAAAACACAAACCCTTTACAAAAAATCTTTTTATTTTATCAAATTCTGGATTTTTTTTCTTGAATTTGAAAAATCCTACACAAATTTTGGCTAAAAATGAAGATAATTAATGAAAAAACCAAATCTTTTCCAAAAAAATCTTTTTATTTTAACAAATTCCGGATTTTTTTCCTTATATTTGAAAAATCATACACAAATTTTTGCTAAAAATGAAGATAATTCATGAAAACAATCAAATCTTATACAAAAAATCTTTTTATTTCAACAAATTCTGGATTTTTTTCCTTAAGTTTGAAAAATCCTAACCAAATTTTGGTTAAAAATGAAGATAATTACTGAAAAAAACCAAATCTTTTGCAAAAAATCTTTTTATTTTAACAAATTCTGGATTTTTTTATCTTAAATTTGAAAAATCCTACATAAATTTTGGTTAAAAATGAAGATAATTAATGAAAAAAACCGAATCATTTACAAAAAATCTTTTTATTATATCAAATTCTGGATATTTTTCCTTAAATTTGAAAAATCCTTCACACATTTTGGTTAAAAATGAAGATAATTAATGAAAAAAACCAAATCTTTTGCAAAAAAACTTTTTATTTTATCAAATTCTGGATTTTTGTCCTTAAATTTGAAAAATCCTACACAAATTTTGAATAAAAATGAAGATAATTAATGAAAAAAACCAAATCTTTTACAAAAAATCTTTTTATTTTATCAAATTCTGGATTTTTTTATCTTAAATTTGTAAAATCCTACACAAATTTTGGTTAAAAATGAAGATAATTAATGAAAAAAACCAAATCTTTTACAAAAAATCTTTTTATTTTATCAAATTCTGGATATTTTTCCTTAAATTTGAAAAATCCTTCACAAATTTTGGTTAAAAATGAAGATAATTAATGAAAAAAACCAAATCTTTTACAAAAAATCTTTTTATTTTATAAAATTCTGGATTCTTTTCCTTAAATTTGAAAAATCATAACCAAAATTTGGTTAAAAATGAAGATAATTACTGAAAAAAACCAAATCTTTTGCAAAAAATCTTTTTATTTTATCAAATTCTGGATTTTTTTCCTTAAATTTTAAAAATCCTACACAAATTTTGGCTAAAAATGAAGATAATTACTGAAAAAAACCAAATCTTTTACAAAAAATCTTTTTATTTTATCAAATTCTGGATTTTTTTCTTTAAATTTGAAAAATCCTACAAACATTTTGGCTAAAAATGAAGATAATTACTGAAAAAAACCAAATCTTTTACAATTAAATCTTTTTATTTTATCAAATTCTGGATTTTTTTCCTTAAATTTGAAAAATCCTACACAAATTTTGGTTTAAAATGAAGATAATTACTGAAAAAAACCAAATCTTGTACAAAAAATCTTTTTATTTTATCAAATTCTGGATTTTTTTCCTTAAATTTAAAAAATCCTACACAAATTTTGGCTAAAAATGAAGATAATTACTGAAAAAAACCAAATCTTTTACAAAAAATCTTTTTCTTTTAACAAATTCTGGATTTTTTTCTTTAAATTTGAAAAATCCTACACAAATTTTGGTTAAAAATGAAGATAATTACTGAAAAAAACCAAATCTTTTACAAAATTCTTTTTATTTTAACAAATTCTGGATTTTTTTCCTTAAATTTGAAAAATCCAACACAAATTTGGGTTAAAAATGAAGATTATTAGTGAAAAAAACCAAATCTTTTTCGAAAAAGTTTTTTATTTTAAAAAATTCTGGATTTGTTTCCTTAAATTTGAAAAATCCTACACAAATTTGGGTTAAAAATGAAGATAATTACTGAAAAAAACCAAATCTTTTACAAAAAAGTTTTTTATTTTAACAAAATCTGGATTTTTTTCCTTAAATTTGAAAAATCCTACACAAATTTTGGTTAAGAATGAAGATAATTACTGAAAATTACCAAATATTTTACAAAAAAGTTTTTTATTTTAACAAATTCTGGATATTTTTCCTTAAATTTGAAAAATCCTACACAAATTTTGGTTAAAAATGAAGATAATTACTGAAAAAAACCAAATCTTTTACAAAAAATCTTTTTATTTTAACAAATTCTGGAATTTTTTTCCTTAAATTTGAAAAATCGTACACATATTTTGGTTAAAAATGAAGATAATTACTGAAAAAAACCAAATCTTTTACAAAATTCTTTTTATTTTAACAAATTCTGGATTTTTTTCCTTAAATTTGAAAAATCCAACACAAATTTTGGTTTAAAATGAAGATAATTACTGAAAAAAACCAAATCTTTTACAAAAAATCTTTTTATTTTATCAAATTCTGGATTTTTTTCCTTAAATTTGAAAAATCCAAGAAAAATATTGGCTAAAGATGAAGATAATTAAAGAAAAAAACCAAATCTTTTACAAAAAATCTTTTTATTTTATCAAATTCTTGATTTTATTCCTTAAATTTGAAAAATCATAACCAAATTTTGGATTAAAATGAAGATAATTACTGAAAAAAACCAAATCTTTTACAAAAAATCTTTTTATTTTATCAAATTCTGGATTTTTTTCCTTAAATTTGAAAAATCCTAACCAAATTTTGGTTAAAAATGTAGATAATTACTGAAAAAAACCAAATCTTTTACAAAAAATCTTTTTATTTTAACAAATTCTGAATTTTTTTTCTTAAATTTGAAAAATCCAAGTGAAATTTTGGTTAAAAATGAAGATAATTAATGAAAAAAACACAAACCCTTTACAAAAAATCTTTTTATTTTATCAAATTCTGGATTTTTTTTCTTGAATTTGAAAAATCCTACACAAATTTTGGCTAAAAATGAAGATAATTAATGAAAAAACCAAATCTTTTGCAAAAAAATCTTTTTATTTTAACAAATTCCGGATTTTTTTCCTTATATTTGAAAAATCATACACAAATTTTTGCTAAAAATGAAGATAATTCATGAAAACAATCAAATCTTATACAAAAAATCTTTTTATTTCAACAAATTCTGGATTTTTTTCCTTAAGTTTGAAAAATCCTAACCAAATTTTGGTTAAAAATGAAGATAATTACTGAAAAAAACCAAATCTTTTGCAAAAAATCTTTTTATTTTAACAAATTCTGGATTTTTTTATCTTAAATTTGAAAAATCCTACATAAATTTTGGTTAAAAATGAAGATAATTAATGAAAAAAACCGAATCATTTACAAAAAATCTTTTTATTATATCAAATTCTGGATATTTTTCCTTAAATTTGAAAAATCCTTCACACATTTTGGTTAAAAATGAAGATAATTAATGAAAAAAACCAAATCTTTTGCAAAAAAACTTTTTATTTTATCAAATTCTGGATTTTTTTCCTTAAATTTGAAAAATCCTACACAAATTTTGAATAAAAATGAAGATAATTAATGAAAAAAACCAAATCTTTTACAAAAAATCTTTTTATTTTATCAAATTCTGGATTTTTTTATCTTAAATTTGTAAAATCCTACACAAATTTTGGTTAAAAATGAAGATAATTAATGAAAAAAACCAAATCTTTTACAAAAAATCTTTTTATTTTATCAAATTCTGGATATTTTTCCTTAAATTTGAAAAATCCTTCACAAATTTTGGTTAAAAATGAAGATAATTAATGAAAAAAACCAAATCTTTTACAAAAAATCTTTTTATTTTATAAAATTCTGGATTCTTTTCCTTAAATTTGAAAAATCATAACCAAAATTTGGTTAAAAATGAAGATAATTACTGAAAAAAACCAAATCTTTTGCAAAAAATCTTTTTATTTTATCAAATTCTGGATTTTTTTCCTTAAATTTTAAAAATCCTACACAAATTTTGGCTAAAAATGAAGATAATTACTGAAAAAAACCAAATCTTTTACAAAAAATCTTTTTATTTTATCAAATTCTGGATTTTTTTCTTTAAATTTGAAAAATCCTACAAACATTTTGGCTAAAAATGAAGATAATTACTGAAAAAAACCAAATCTTTTACAATTAAATCTTTTTATTTTATCAAATTCTGGATTTTTTTCCTTAAATTTGAAAAATCCTACACATATTTTGGTTTAAAATGAAGATAATTACTGAAAAAAACCAAATCTTTTACAAAAAATCTTTTTCTTTTAACAAATTCTGGATTTTTTTCTTTAAATTTGAAAAATCCTACACAAATTTTGGTTAAAAATGAAGATAATTACTGAAAAAAACCAAATCTTTTACAAAATTCTTTTTATTTTAACAAATTCTGGATTTTTTTCCTTAAATTTGAAAAATCCAACACAAATTTGGGTTAAAAATGAAGATTATTAGTGAAAAAAACCAAATCTTTTTCGAAAAAGTTTTTTATTTTAAAAAATTCTGGATTTGTTTCCTTAAATTTGAAAAATCCTACACAAATTTGGGTTAAAAATGAAGATAATTACTGAAAAAAACCAAATCTTTTACAAAAAAGTTTTTTATTTTAACAAAATCTGGATTTTTTTCCTTAAATTTGAAAAATCCTACACAAATTTTGGTTAAGAATGAAGATAATTACTGAAAATTACCAAATATTTTACAAAAAAGTTTTTTATTTTAACAAATTCTGGATATTTTTCCTTAAATTTGAAAAATCCTACACAAATTTTGGTTAAAAATGAAGATAATTACTGAAAAAAACCAAATCTTTTCCAAAAAATCTTTTTATTTTAACAAATTCTGGAATTTTTTTCCTTAAATTTGAAAAATCGTACACATATTTTGGTTAAAAATGAAGATAATTACTGAAAAAAACCAAATCTTTTACAAAATTCTTTTTATTTTAACAAATTCTGGATTTTTTTCCTTAAATTTGAAAAATCCAACACAAATTTTGGTTTAAAATGAAGATAATTACTGAAAAAAACCAAATCTTTTACAAAAAATCTTTTTATTTTATCAAATTCTGGATTTTTTTCCTTAAATTTGAAAAATCCAAGAAAAATATTGGCTAAAGATGAAGATAATTAAAGAAAAAAACCAAATCTTTTACAAAAAATCTTTTTATTTTATCAAATTCTTGATTTTATTCCTTAAATTTGAAAAATCATAACCAAATTTTGGATTAAAATGAAGATAATTACTGAAAAAAACCAAATCTTTTACAAAAAATCTTTTTATTTTATCAAATTCTGGATTTTTTTCCTTAAATTTGAAAAATCATAACCAAATTTTGGTTAAAAATGCAGATAATTACTGAAAAAAACCAAATCCTTTACAAAAAAACTTTTTATTTTAACAAATTCTGAATTTTTTTTCTTAAATTTGAAAAATCCAAGTGAAATTTTGGTTAAAAATGAAGATAATTAATGAAAAAAACACAAACCCTTTACAAAAAATCGTTTTATTTTATCAAATTCTGGATTTTTTTTCTTGAATTTGAAAAATCCTACACAAATTTTGGCTAAAAATGAAGATAATTAATGAAAAAACCAAATCTTTTCCAAAAAATCTTTTTATTTTAACAAATTCCGGATTTTTTTCCTTATATTTGAAAAATCATACACAAATTTTTGCTAAAAATGAAGATAATTCATGAAAACAATCAAATCTTATACAAAAAATCTTTTTATTTCAACAAATTCTGGATTTTTATCCTTAAGTTTGAAAAATCCTAACCAAATTTTGGTTAAAAATGAAGATAATTACTGAAAAAAACCAAATCTTTTGCAAAAAATCTTTTTATTTTAACAAATTCTGGATTTTTTTATCTTAAATTTGAAAAATCCTACACAAATTTTGGTTAAAAATGAAGATAATTAATGAAAAAAACCGAATCATTTACAAAAAATCTTTTTATTATATCAAATTCTGGATATTTTTCCTTAAATTTGAAAAATCCTTCACACATTTTGGTTAAAAATGAAGATAATTAATGAAAAAAACCAAATCTTTTGCAAAAAAACTTTTTATTTTATCAAATTCTGGATTTTTTTCCTTAAATTTGAAAAATCCTACACAAATTTTGGCTAAAAATGAAGATAATTAATGAAAAAAACCAAATCTTTTACAAAAAATCTTTTTATTTTATCAAATTCTGGATTTTTTTATCTTAAATTTGAAAAATCCTACACAAATTTTGGTTAAAAATGAAGATAATTAATGAAAAAAACCAAATCTTTTACAAAAAATCTTTTTATTTTATCAAATTCTGGATATTTTTCCTTAAATTTGAAAAATCCTTCACAAATTTTGGTTAAAAATGAAGATAATTAATGAAAAAAACCAAATCTTTTGCAAAAAATCTTTTTATTTTATCAAATTCTGGATTTTTTTCCTTAAATTTGTAAAATCCTACACAAATTTTGGCTAGAATTGAAGATAATTAATGAAAAAAACCAAATCTTTTGCAAAAAATCTTTTTATTTTATCAAATTCTGGATTTTTTTCCTTAAATTTGAAAAATCCTACACAAATTTTGGCTAAAAATGAAGATAATTACTGAAAAAAACCAAATCTTTTACAAAAAATCTTTTTATTTTAACAAATTCTGGATTTTTTTTCTTAAATTTGAAAAATCCAAGTGAAATTTTGGTTAAAAATGAAGATAATTAATGAAAAAAACACAAACCCTTTACAAAAAATCTTTTTATTTTATCAAATTCTGGATTTTTTTTCTTGAATTTGAAAAATCCTACACAAATTTTGGCTAAAAATGAAGATAATTAATGAAAAAACCAAATCTTTTCCAAAAAATCTTTTTATTTTAACAAATTCCGGATTTTTTTCCTTATATTTGAAAAATCATACACAAATTTTTGCTAAAAATGAAGATAATTCATGAAAACAATCAAATCTTATACAAAAAATCTTTTTATTTCAACAAATTCTGGATTTTTTTCCTTAAGTTTGAAAAATCCTAACCAAATTTTGGTTAAAAATGAAGATAATTACTGAAAAAAACCAAATCTTTTGCAAAAAATCTTTTTATTTTAACAAATTCTGGATTTTTTTATCTTAAATTTGAAAAATCCTACACAAATTTTGGTTAAAAATGAAGATAATTAATGAAAAAAACCGAATCATTTACAAAAAATCTTTTTATTATATCAAATTCTGGATATTTTTCCTTAAATTTGAAAAATCCTTCAAACATTTTGGTTAAAAATGAAGATAATTAATGAAAAAAACCAAATCTTTTACAAAAAATCTTTTTATTTTATCAAATTCTGGATATTTTTCCTTAAATTTGAAAAATCCTTCACAAATTTTGGTTAAAAATGAAGATAATTAATGAAAAAAACCAAATCCTTTACAAAAAATCTTTTTATTTTAACAAATTCTGAATTTTTTTTCTTAAATTTGAAAAATCCAAGTGAAATTTTGGTTAAAAATGAAGATAATTAATGAAAAAAACACAAACCCTTTACAAAAAATCGTTTTATTTTATCAAATTCTGGATTTTTTTTCTTGAATTTGAAAAATCCTACACAAATTTTGGCTAAAAATGAAGATAATTAATGAAAAAACCAAATCTTTTCCAAAAAATCTTTTTATTTTAACAAATTCCGGATTTTTTTCCTTATATTTGAAAAATCATACACAAATTTTTGCTAAAAATGAAGATAATTCATGAAAACAATCAAATCTTATACAAAAAATCTTTTTATTTCAACAAATTCTGGATTTTTATCCTTAAGTTTGAAAAATCCTAACCAAATTTTGGTTAAAAATGAAGATAATTACTGAAAAAAACCAAATCTTTTGCAAAAAATCTTTTTATTTTAACAAATTCTGGATTTTTTTATCTTAAATTTGAAAAATCCTACACAAATTTTGGTTAAAAATGAAGATAATTAATGAAAAAAACCGAATCATTTACAAAAAATCTTTTTATTATATCAAATTCTGGATATTTTTCCTTAAATTTGAAAAATCCTTCACACATTTTGGTTAAAAATGAAGATAATTAATGAAAAAAACCAAATCTTTTGCAAAAAAACTTTTTATTTTATCAAATTCTGGATTTTTTTCCTTAAATTTGAAAAATCCTACACAAATTTTGGCTAAAAATGAAGATAATTAATGAAAAAAACCAAATCTTTTACAAAAAATCTTTTTATTTTATCAAATTCTGGATTTTTTTATCTTAAATTTGAAAAATCCTACACAAATTTTGGTTAAAAATGAAGATAATTAATGAAAAAAACCAAATCTTTTACAAAAAATCTTTTTATTTTATCAAATTCTGGATATTTTTCCTTAAATTTGAAAAATCCTTCACAAATTTTGGTTAAAAATGAAGATAATTAATGAAAAAAACCAAATCTTTTGCAAAAAATCTTTTTATTTTATCAAATTCTGGATTTTTTTCCTTAAATTTGTAAAATCCTACACAAATTTTGGCTAAAATTGAAGATAATTAATGAAAAAAAACAAATCTTTTGCAAAAAATCTTTTTATTTTATCAAATTCTGGATTTTTTTCCTTAAATTTGAAAAATCCTACACAAATTTTGGCTAAAAATGAAGATAATTACTGAAAAAAACCAAATCTTTTACAAAAAATCTTTTTATTTTAACAAATTCTGGATTTTTTTTCTTAAATTTGAAAAATCCAAGTGAAATTTTGGTTAAAAATGAAGATAATTAATGAAAAAAACACAAACCCTTTACAAAAAATCTTTTTATTTTATCAAATTCTGGATTTTTTTTCTTGAATTTGAAAAATCCTACACAAATTTTGGCTAAAAATGAAGATAATTAATGAAAAAACCAAATCTTTTCCAAAAAATCTTTTTATTTTAACAAATTCCGGATTTTTTTCCTTATATTTGAAAAATCATACACAAATTTTTGCTAAAAATGAAGATAATTCATGAAAACAATCAAATCTTATACAAAAAATCTTTTTATTTCAACAAATTCTGGATTTTTTTCCTTAAGTTTGAAAAATCCTAACCAAATTTTGGTTAAAAATGAAGATAATTACTGAAAAAAACCAAATCTTTTGCAAAAAATCTTTTTATTTTAACAAATTCTGGATTTTTTTATCTTAAATTTGAAAAATCCTACACAAATTTTGGTTAAAAATGAAGATAATTAATGAAAAAAACCGAATCATTTACAAAAAATCTTTTTATTATATCAAATTCTGGATATTTTTCCTTAAATTTGAAAAATCCTTCAAACATTTTGGTTAAAAATGAAGATAATTAATGAAAAAAACCAAATCTTTTACAAAAAATCTTTTTATTTTATCAAATTCTGGATATTTTTCCTTAAATTTGAAAAATCCTTCACAAATTTTGGTTAAAAATGAAGATAATTAATGAAAAAAACCAAATCTTTTGCAAAAAATCTTTTTATTTTATCAAATTCTGGATTTTTTTCCTTAAATTTGTAAAATCCTACACAAATTTTGGCTAAAATTGAAGATAATTAATGAAAAAAACCAAATCTTTTGCAAAAAATCTTTTTATTTTATCAAATTCTGGATTTTTTTCCTTAAATTTGAAAAATCCTACACAAATTTTGGCTAAAAATGAAGATAATTACTGAAAAAAACCAAATCTTTTACAAAAAATCTTTTTATTTTAACAAATTCTGGATTTTTTTTCTTAAATTTGAAAAATCCAAGTGAAATTTTGGTTAAAAATGAAGATAATTAATGAAAAAAACACAAACCCTTTACAAAAAATTTTTTTATTTTATCAAATTCTGGATTTTTTTTCTTGAATTTGAAAAATCCTACAAAAATTTTGGCTAAAAATGAAGATAATTAATGAAAAAACCAAATCTTTTCCAAAAAATCTTTTTATTTTAACAAATTCCGGATTTCTTTCCTTATATTTGAAAAATCATACACAAATTTTTGCTAAAAATGAAGATAATTCATGAAAACAATCAAATCTTATACAAAAAATCTTTTTATTTCAACAAATTCTGGATTTTTTTTCTTAAATTTGAAAAATCCAAGTGAAATTTTGGTTAAAAATGAAGATAATTAATGAAAAAAACACAAACCCTTTACAAAAAATCTTTTTATTTTATCAAATTCTGGATTTTTTTTCTTGAATTTGAAAAATCCTACACAAATTTTGGCTAAAAATGAAGATAATTAATGAAAAAACCAAATCTTTTCCAAAAAATCTTTTTATTTTAACAAATTCCGGATTTTTTTCCTTATATTTGAAAAATCATACACAAATTTTTGCTAAAAATGAAGATAATTCATGAAAACAATCAAATCTTATACAAAAAATCTTTTTATTTCAACAAATTCTGGATTTTTTTCCTTAAGTTTGAAAAATCCTAACCAAATTTTGGTTAAAAATGAAGATAATTACTGAAAAAAACCAAATCTTTTGCAAAAAATCTTTTTATTTTAACAAATTCTGGATTTTTTTATCTTAAATTTGAAAAATCCTACACAAATTTTGGTTAAAAATGAAGATAATTAATGAAAAAAACCGAATCATTTACAAAAAATCTTTTTATTATATCAAATTCTGGATATTTTTCCTTAAATTTGAAAAATCCTTCACACATTTTGGTTAAAAATGAAGATAATTAATGAAAAAAACCAAATCTTTTACAAAAAATCTTTTTATTTTATCAAATTCTGGATATTTTTCCTTAAATTTGAAAAATCCTTCACAAATTTTGGTTAAAAATGAAGATAATTAATGAAAAAAACCAAATCTTTTGCAAAAAATCTTTTTATTTTATCAAATTCTGGATTTTTTTCCTTAAATTTGTAAAATCCTACACAAATTTTGGCTAAAATTGAAGATAATTAATGAAAAAAACCAAATCTTTTGCAAAAAATCTTTTTATTTTATCAAATTCTGGATTTTTTTCCTTAAATTTGAAAAATCCTACACAAATTTTGGCTAAAAATGAAGATAATTACTGAAAAAAACCAAATCTTTTACAAAAAATCTTTTTATTTTAACAAATTCTGGATTTTTTTTCTTAAATTTGAAAAATCCAAGTGAAATTTTGGTTAAAAATGAAGATAATTAATGAAAAAAACACAAACCCTTTACAAAAAATCTTTTTATTTTATCAAATTCTGGATTTTTTTTCTTGAATTTGAAAAATCCTACACAAATTTTGGCTAAAAATGAAGATAATTAATGAAAAAACCAAATCTTTTCCAAAAAATCTTTTTATTTTAACAAATTCCGGATTTTTTTCCTTATATTTGAAAAATCATACACAAATTTTTGCTAAAAATGAAGATAATTCATGAAAACAATCAAATCTTATACAAAAAATCTTTTTATTTCAACAAATTCTGGATTTTTTTCCTTAAGTTTGAAAAATCCTAACCAAATTTTGGTTAAAAATGAAGATAATTACTGAAAAAAACCAAATCTTTTGCAAAAAATCTTTTTATTTTAACAAATTCTGGATTTTTTTATCTTAAATTTGAAAAATCCTACACAAATTTTGGTTAAAAATGAAGATAATTAATGAAAAAAACCGAATCATTTACAAAAAATCTTTTTATTATATCAAATTCTGGATATTTTTCCTTAAATTTGAAAAATCCTTCACACATTTTGGTTAAAAATGAAGATAATTAATGAAAAAAACCAAATCTTTTGCAAAAAAACTTTTTATTTTATCAAATTCTGGATTTTTTTCCTTAAATTTGAAAAATCCTACACAAATTTTGGCTAAAAATGAAGATAATTAATGAAAAAAACCAAATCTTTTACAAAAAATCTTTTTATTTTATCAAATTCTGGATTTTTTTATCTTAAATTTGAAAAATCCTACACAAATTTTGGTTAAAAATGAAGATAATTAATGAAAAAAACCAAATCTTTTACAAAAAATCTTTTTATTTTATCAAATTCTGGATATTTTTCCTTAAATTTGAAAAATCCTTCACAAATTTTGGTTAAAAATGAAGATAATTAATGAAAAAAACCAAATCTTTTGCAAAAAATCTTTTTATTTTATCAAATTCTGGATTTTTTTCCTTAAATTTGTAAAATCCTACACAAATTTTGGCTAAAATTGAAGATAATTAATGAAAAAAACCAAATCTTTTGCAAAAAATCTTTTTATTATATCAAATTCTGGATTTTTTTCCTTAAATTTGAAAAATCCTACACAAATTTTGGCTAAAAATGAAGATAATTACTGAAAAAAACCAAATCTTTTACAAAAAATCTTTTTATTTTAACAAATTCTGGATTTTTTTTCTTAAATTTGAAAAATCCTACACAAATTTTGGCTAAAAATGAAGATAATTAATGAAAAAAACCAAATCTTTTACAAAAAATCTTTTTATTTTATCATATTCTGGATTTTTTTCCTTAACCCTTATAGGACTGACGTTCCCATATGGGAACGGACTGCAGCTGGGTTCTCTAGGTATCTTCAGTGTCATAAAATGGTCAGTATATGATATTTTTTGAGCTAAGAGGGTCCAAAGCTTAGTTTCATTTGAGTTTTGGTGCATTTAAGTCAAGGGAAATATTTCTTGTGATTTTTTGAAAAACAGGGAAATTTTGAGAAGGATCCTTCTGGCAACTAATTTTTATAAGTTTTACTGATTTTAATTTAAAGTAGTCTTTTGCTTGTATACCTTTAGTATGATGTTCTAATCATCGAAAGAAATTAAATAGAGCAGAGTTTGAGGTTATTTGTTGTTGTTATAGCGTTGTTTATTGCTGCGTTCCCATATGGGCACGTCAGGCCTTCCCACTACTACGCGATTTCCTTGCCGATGGCTGTCAAGGAAAGCTATATATAGTATATAAAAGAATATTTTGCGACATAACACATTATTTTTGGTGCAATTAAGTTAAGAATTGTTTTAGTTTTAAGTTGTGACAAGAAGACTATGGCAATTATTATGCATATTTATGAACTAAATCTCGGAAAACCTAAATTTATATAGTAGAAGCGGCAACAACAAATATTAGCAAATGATTATTGTACTAGAAATTAAAATCCTTTCAAATTTTATTAGCTTCACATAAAAATGATATCATTAGAGGTGTTATAGTTTCTATTCAGGAAAAAAGTAAGTTTTCATGAGTCGACTTCACTGAAGGAGGCTCTCCGAATCCTTGCCGAGGATGAAGAGAGTGAGGTAGATGTTACCGATTTCTTCATTTCTCCAACAGTAGAAAATGAGCGAACTGATGAAGTATTGGCTGATGAAGATGAGGAAAGATTGGTAGACAATTTTACCTGCAAGCAAATGAGGGCACAAGCCGAAATTTGGTTGGCAACCAACGAAAGTATCGGTGCTGGAGAAGACGATGGGGCAAAACAATCTGTGCAGAGAAAATGAATAAAGGGCAGCATTGAGTGTACGGGAAGTTTTTCTGAAGCAGATTGCTTTTCATACTCTAAACTTAGCTGCATCTAATTGCTAGAGCTCTGCATCGATGACGATTTCGTCGCATTCATAGTGGAACAAATTGAGAATTACGCCCGATTTTTTAATTGCCCCAGTCCGCAAAATACAGCAGATTAGATGCGAGCCGTCATTGACATTTTGATTGTATCCGGGTACAACATTCTCCTGGAAAAAATATTACTGGGACGTGAAAAAGGATGTACATATTGAATTGGTTAGTAGAGCGATGAGGAGGGACTGATTCTTCAAAATAATGAAGTTTTTACACTTAGCGGATAATACTAAGTTAGACAGTCAAGCGATGGGTTCTACAAAGTCTGGCCTACGATGAAAAGGATTACACAGAGATGTTTGCAGCATTTGGTGCCTTCCCAGTTCTTAGATTGTGAAGAAGAGATGATAAGATACTACGGAAGACACAGCTGCAAGCGATGTAGTAGAGGTGAATCGATAAGATTCGGTTATTATAATTTGAAGTGGTCTGTGAAATAATATAATAGCATTAATTTATTTAGCTCAATATATAATTTATACGAAATAATTTATTGCCACATTTGAAAGGATGTGGCTACAATGGAACTGGGCGAATCAGAAAGAACCGGATTCCGAAAGATTGTCCGCTACCACCAAAAAATGATCTAAAAGAGGAGGAGAGTGGAAAGAGCATCACAGCTATTTCTACATGTGAAGGAATAGGAATCACTAAATGGCTGGACAATTTGGTAATTGTGGCAGCCTCAACAGCGTATGGAGTTACGCCGTTGATGAAAGCTAAAAGGTTTTATAGGAAACAAAAGAGTTCAGCTTCCATAACCCTACTTCATATCCCAGTATAATAAGCATATGGGTGGAACTGACCTTTTTCATGTAAATTCACTGCAGATTGGTAAGATATGATTTATATAAATTATTTGCAGCTCAGACAATCGAATAATAATAATAGTAAAAGGAAATCCTCAGATCCAAGGACAAAATTAGAGTTTAGACGGGAGATTGCTCAGGTGTACTTTATTCAGTACAAGACGGAAAAAAACCACCCGGTGGACGACTCAGCAAGGCTTCCACGTCAAAAACTGGCTCCACGCAAGAGTTATGGTATGATCAATGAATCGGTGTAATTGGTGACATACCGCAGAACAAGGGAAAACGCTGCGCATATGAAGAGTGCGAGAGTCGTGTGAGAACAATGCGTAATAAGTGAGATGTTGGGCTCTGTGTTAAATGTTTTAAAAAGTACTTAACAAAATAATTATAAAATAAATACTTATATCTTCCAAGAAAAACCATTTCATACAATATTTTTTTAAATAAATATCATTTTTTTTTCAGTAAAATGCTTTTTTTAAATTTTATCATGGCGCGCGTATAGTAGTAGTGGGAAGGACTGACGTGCCCATATGGGAACGGGTATTTGCAACGAACCTATTATTGTTAACATTTTTAAACAATTTTCTGTTGTTAATTTAGGTCATCTGAGTACCAATATACTAAAATTAGGGTAATTTTCAAGAAAAAATAATTCTCGTCCTTGGAGGGTTAAGCCGGCCTGATAAACTAAGAGATTGATACTACACGTCAAGTTTTTATAAATTCGTACTTTCCACGTATGATAGGCAATAATAAACTAATATTAATTTTCACGCTCAGAGCCAATTGTCCTCCGAAAACATCCCACCCTCAATTCTCTTGAAAATCTAAATGATTTACTTTTGGGATGGACATGGAAAACAATCTAAGAAGGGCGAAAAACTTTTTGCCATCGCACGGCAGTGGTTATCAGTAATCGAAAGTTTTGGTCCGAATGCAAAACCTTGACGCCACATTAGCGCTCCTCAAGCTTCGCTTATTATTAGCTTTATAGCTAATTGAATCGCCTGAGGCAAGCTGCATAGTAAAAAAATATACTACCTTAGCTCGAAAGGCCGTTTTGTACACCGGTGAAGGCCGTGTACGCGTGCTCTAAACCTGTCGCTTGAGAAATTCTTCGAGCTGAAGGTTAAATGCACTGAACGCGATGTTTTAATTTATTTCCCTCTTTAAAGCGTGAATTGCTGACACACTATTTGACAAAAACTGTCTTCGAAGATGCGAAAGGTTATCTTCAAGCAAATTTTTTTGTAAGACTATAATAAGTCTTCTTTTACCAAATTAGTGTCTGCTGTTACCGAGGATAGTCTAAACGGAACTCGAGTGATTATAATTGTTAAGAGTAATACTTATTGGATGGTTTACGGAACTATTATCGGCTATTATTGTACACTTCTATTTTCCTCTAACAGAACGCGAACCCCATTTTAGTTAAAGATCGATAATTGCGGGACACCTACCTTCAAATGACCATTCGTTATTCGACTGCTTAAGCATACAAAAAATGGATCTGGACATACTTAATCAAATTGATGTAAGAAGTCAAGAAACGATTATGAAACATACGATGACCTCAGGTTGAAGGGAAAGCTATTATCACAGTAAAATTCGATACCGTCGATCAGAATCAGAACTCGCAACAAAATTTGTTCAAATTAAATAATTGATGAACGCATTTACTTTGATTGCCTCTCAAAAATGGCATTCATTGTGGAAACCTCGACAACGGTTCACGGAATCTCAGTATTTAAATCATTGGTTTGGATTGTTCTAATCAAATCCACACAATATATAACGAAACGAATACAGAAAGAACAGTTAAGCCAATGATAGACGGTAAAACTAAACGCCGATCATTCTAAAATAAAACTGGATCTGGACGAGAAGAATCGGAGCCCACAAAATAAAATACGTGCAATATACTCTAGTTCCCTCTCGAAATATGTACCATTACCTCGATAGTCTCGCAGAGTATCTCCGTGCAGGACCGTCGAGTGACTGCTGCTGAGTCCCCCTTCCTGAAGGTCACACTCAATGGAAGACAATGCTTTAAGACTTCAACATTCAGCGACGTCAGCGCCACGAAAATCCCATATTGCGGACCAAGTCTGCTCAACCTGTCAGTAGCGATTCCTTATTTTCTACGATTTTCGGGTACATCTATACTATATAAACTACAAGCCGCTTTTCGGCGTGAGGAAGGGGCTGTAAACACCAGTTTCATCTAAACTACTTCCTTATTCGGTTATTGTCGCGTATCGTTCGCGGAGGGAATTAATTTAAAAACGATTCGTCCTAGCATCTATTTCTCTTAACTTACGTTCATTATCGGATCGACCGAGGTAGAAGCGGGGTTGCGTGAAACCGACTGTATCTTCAGAAAATGTAGTTTCCCTGAAGTTATTATGTAATCGCAGCCTAGATTCCAATCTCCTTTCTTTCAAGGATTCCCAACCTACGAATGAGAGCATTTTTGTGCTTTTTATGTAGCATTTCTTATCAAAACGAACCGCTTTACGCTGCACGTTCTCGAGTTCACCAGTACAGCATATTCCAGAAGGGGTCTGACCAAGGTAAAATAAAACCGCTCTTTCGCAGCTGTGTCTCAATAAAAGAACCACTACAACATGAGCAATTTGTTGCATCACCGAGAGGATTTTGGAGTTGATGCTGATTGACATTTCTATGCTACATCGCACGGAACTGGTCCAAGTGACCAGCTAGGAGGAATGCTAAAGCGATTAGCCACACGTGCCAGTCTACAGCGCCCGTATGGAGAACACATTCAGACTCCTCAGGAACTGTACGAATGGGCCCAATCAAATGTTAAAGGGACGGAGTTCGAGTTTGTAGCCAACGAAGAAGTGACCGAGGTAAAGAAAAAGCTGGTCAGAAGATTTCGAGAGGCACCTGCAGTAGAAGGTATCCGTTCATGCCATGCAGCTAGTCCACTATCAAAGAAAGATCTGTTACTGAAGTCTTTCCCATTCATCGAAAGGAACTACTTTCAGCTTCTCTGGTGTTGGTTTTCAACGTTTTAAGGAGAGTTCGGCTATTTTTCAAGGTCCAGTAAGAAGGAAAGTGAATTTCATATGCGCGATTTACTAGGGCAACATTTTCTCACGGCTAAACAAAACTTTCATATTTTAAGTCTGCAGCTAAGAGGAATATAACCTCAGTAACTAAAACTCCCAGTACAGACGTCCCTCATCAGAGAAAAGGGAAGAAAACTTGATTTTTTTAGGTGTTCTGTGCATCTGTAACTAGTATTACATTTGTTTCTTTTTAACTTCCACGCTCTATAAAAATTATTGAAAGTATTATTGAACATTAATATGGACAAAATAACCTATTTTAAAAATATTTATATGCTTACATTCAATTCGTATTCAATTAAAATATTAATAAAAATATAAAGTCAATTATTAAGTTATTGGGATGTCAACTGCATTATGAATGTGACATTTTTCAATCAGTCGAGAGCTATAAATGATATTTTAAATAAATAGTGAATAAATAAACAACCATAAGTTATCTTTTTAAAGGATTCCAAAGAATCACATCAATTTTTCCTATTCACGTCAGGGAAAATTAATGTGCATAAGAGTGAAGAAAGAACAGATCGGCATGACAGGTAAGAGAGAAGAAGGTGCTGTTTATATGATAAAGAGTAAATATATCCATTTAAGCTATCGTTTGCGGGAGGAAACAAATTTTCCGTTGAGTGGTGCGCAAAATTGGTTCTTCGCATTTCCTTTTATTATTCTTTCGGCGCGCGAGCCGGACCCGTTCCACCAACCGACTTCCTTCCCTTTCCCACAAACCGAGCTCAGGTATACGCATATCTCCTAAGGAGATAAGGGAAGGAATTACTCCAACAGCCTTAGTGATTTTTTTACTTCGCAAAGAATTGCTAGCGAAAGTTTAGACAATCATTTGTCATTGCTCTAGGATTTTCAGGTTGTTAGCGAGGCTATACCAATGTGATCTAAGAGGCTTCTATTAGCGAGAGGAAGTTTTTTTGACCGATACAATGATAGCTGGAATTCTAAGTAACATTTTTCTGTATTACTTGGATTCAGATTTATCCTCAATAATATTAAACAATGAAAATGAACACCAATATTAAACTAGTACAAAAATGAATAGCTTAAAATCAAGGTGACAAATAAACGTATTATAGCATCTGCGAGTTACCCACCCTAAAATCAATAAGTTTCCAGTGTATGGTGAAGGCGTCGCTTCACCTATCGACGGAGCCGAAAGGAATGAAGGATGCGTTTTAAAAGAATCAAAAGTGCGCGTGAGAGAAGCCTCGTTTGTCTGCCTTCTCAATTAGGGATAACTGACATCGAGCAAACGGATTCGTGAGTTGCTACGAAGGCGAGATGAGGTCTCCGAGGCTCTGTGAAAAGCAAAAAAAATCCGGGGGCGAAGGCAAATATTGTTTCTTTCGGAGGAAATATTCAATTCTTGGGAAAGGGTTTCAAGAAACAGAGGCGAGGGTTTGGCAAGATTTTGGCGAAAATAATATTTGGAGGCGATCATGTGGTTCAGCAGAACCATCTTTTAAGGTAAATTAGCATTTCGACAGTATTAATTAAATAGTTCGCTTCTCTACTATCCTATAAGTTTATGAAAAACACATTCAGAACTTTTACGTAAGTTAGTTAATTCATCAGGGGATCTTTTGGAGATGTTAAAGTCAAGACCAACAAAAAATGTTAAATAAGAAGTATGTTCTTAGAAATCTACAAAGCTAACTGTATGAATTCTATCTTCCGCATATTTTGTTTGGCTGAAATTCATCAAAAGAAAGTTTTGTGTCGTCTTTTGACCGCCCGGGAGTGTCCCTCGAGAGAAGCGTGTGGATGACGGAAGGGTGGAGCCGCTCACAAACTTTTAACTACGCGTGAAGAACGGATTATGAAGAAGATAATTGACAACTCGTCCACACCTTCCTCTTCAAACAAAAGAATCTCTACACCGTCTTCTGTCTCCATCTGATCGCTCGATATGGGAAGGGCAGAATCGTTAAAGAATTAGTCACAGGGCGAGTAAACAACCGCCCGCATCGAGGTCAGCGATCCATTTGCTATCGTTAGATACATCTCCGCGACACTACGCCGATGGTCACCCGGGAAATACGGCTATATCCTGAACATTTTTTCTGCAGCTTCTGCCTAATTTTATATGGGAAAATAAGCCGCACTTTCGAAATTTCCCCATCATCGTTGAATTATAAGTGACATAATTTTCCGACTATGCCATTAGCCAGACCATCCGAAACATCGATATTTGTGGTTATAATGTAATATGCTCCTTTTACAATTGTAAGTTCATTTGGTAGCTCACCAGTATCTATTGTCGACATTTTATGCAAAACTGGTTCGATTCCTGGCTGGGGCAACTTTTTTTTTAAGGCACTCTCCAGATTTTACTTACGACGCGTGAGGCGGTTTCTCGACCAACACCCCATCCCAAAAGTATCCAACGGGTGCAAAGAAGTTTCACTTCAAAAACTGGAGATATTCCCTTGACCCTCAAGTTTACCTTTACTAATAACCTAACCGTACTTCTAAATCTGAATTATTGTTCAACGATAGAACAAAGGATTTGAGAATTCCTTTATGAAAATATTACGAGGTTAGTAATGATGTGGCAAAAATTCTCCCAAGTTTATCTTTAATAAGGACTCTGCGCGAACTAGTCGATCTCTCAATTACTGCCTGGTCATCAAACAAAGTGGGATAGAAATCCCTTCCATACGGTGAAACTGTATAAAAAAGACAATCCCGATCGATGCATGTACTACCATTTGTGAGAGCTCAAGTCCTTGACAAGGACGGAAACGGTTGAGTCCTTCCCACCCTCTCCCTTTCCAACTACTCCATTCCCTACTACTCCATTCCCACCCTCTCCTTTCCCAACCTCTCCCTTATCACCCTATCACTTCCCATCCTCTCCCTTCCCAACCGCACCCTTCCAACCCTCACACATCCCACTCTATCCCTTCCCACCATCTCCATTCCCACTCTCTCCCTTCTCAACCTCCCCGTTCCCACCCTCTTACTTCCCACCCCATTTTTTTGTTACCCTCCCCTTTCCCTCTTCCCCTCACATACCCATGATTCCTTTCAATCCCTCTCTTAATCAACCTCCTCGGTCCTCTACCTTCTCTCCCCTTCCCCATGAAATTTATTCCATTGAAAAGTATCAGCAATACAATGAAAAGTTACAAAATAGATAAATAAAACATGACCCTGCCTTACACTTCCTTAGAAATCTATACATTCTGCAATAGTTAATTTGGTTCAGGGTGCTACATTATTTTTATATTCGTATTATATACATTTCAAGTGATGGGAAACTATACAAGTTTTGGCCTTACAATTTTTAAACTATACATGATTGAAAATATATTTTGGTTCGGAAGAAAAAGATAATATTTCACTTTTTATTCATCTTACGCATATGGTATAAAGATATCCATGGATCAATTAAGAAATTTAACATCTAAAGATTGAATAAACACCAAAAAGATACACCAAACATAACGTTTAAAAAATAATTTTTTACCTTGCATCACCATTAGTCACATTGAAGACTAAAAGTTGTAAAAGCTTCAAATAGTATACATAGATAAAGATTCACTTAATTGTTCAATTGATTGTTCATTAAATAGTTGAGAATGTAAATATATGATTTGAATGTGCATTGCACGGAGAAACTTGAGTTCACCTCAAAAGTCACGGATTTTATTCCACAAGAAAGTTTTTATTTTATCTTCCCAATCTAAAATTTGTCCAGAGGCTGTCCCCCGCCACAGCAACACAACTCCGTCCCCGACGCCGTCCTTCTAGAAAGATAATATCTGTATGATTCACCAAAAACGAAATTTAGTCAAGACACACATTTTCCGGTTCTTTAATCATGTATCGCATAAGAGGAGACTCCGCAAAGCGGCAGTTTGTTATAACATGATATTAATGTACACAAAAAGTAAATTCAGGGTGCGTCTTAAATTAGAGAATCCCCATGCTTCACTATTATATTTCTACTACCTCATCTGAAATTTAATAAGTTTGAATCTTTACTGAATACTCTCAATAATGATACATGTGTTGACCCAAATTTAGGAAGATCATTTTTTTTAAATCATACTGAATACATACTAAGCGTGTATTAGCGAAACAAATTAGATATAGAAGTATATCGAGTGGAAGATAATGATGAAATAATACAACAATATATAACTTACCCAGATTCTCATAATGTATGATTCCTTTATAATTAATTTGTTTTTATGACAATTCGCGGAAAAAAGTTAAGGAGCCAACTAAAGCAAGAATCTTGGAGACGGAGCATTTGCATTAAGACCAATAAGACTCTGAGAATAGAAATTTATTGATGGAGTATTTCTTAACATCTTGCTCTAAAACAATGAAAGTTAACATTTATCAAATGTTTCGAAAGCTTTGGAAATAACGAGTATCTTATATAACTCTACTTACAAAGACAAAATAAAATTCGATCATAAAAATGACTTATTGTAAGTGCAGATGAAACCCTTCATCTGCAAATAACTAAAGGTAGGTAATTTTAATGATGATGGTTATCAATATAGCGGATGTCCTACCTCGCAGTCATTGAAACCACATGTAATGCATATATTAACGAACTGAATCTAGTACCAAGATGATTAATGAGCAACATATGATACAAGACCGTAAGTTTGAACCAGCGATTTATTTATCCTGACTGAAAAGTCTCATAAAAATATTACTCTTCTGATACATGGTTAGTATTTCAGTACTCTATTAAAATGTCCTAAATTATCTTAAATAATTAAATGCGCTGAATTTACAATAGCGTTGTTCAGCAAGGTAACGAAATTCTTTCTAATCATCAAATATAGAATATTTTCGATAGTCACTAAATGTTTCTAAAAAAATCTAACGGATTGTAAAATTAAACGACCGATAAAAGGAATCGGAATAAAAATTCTCATCATTTTATGCACCTTCAATTTCCATTGGTCTTGCATATATAGTAATTTAGCTTCAAAATATAAAATAAAGCCTTTACAATAACTAGCTGTTTATGAATACCTTATGAAAAGTGTTGGCCTTCATTGTGATAGAAAGGCAAGCCATTATGCAAATAAATAACGCAGGTTCCTACCTTAATTGTTTAATGTTTATTTCTTTTTACGTTTAGGAAGCATTTCTAATAAACCATTTGCGATACCTTTAATTAAGTATTGGTCTCTAAAACAGTTGCTCCGGTTTTTCCTTCCAGAATGTATTCACATCAATTGCATCAGTACTTACGGAGAACACTGATAATTACTCGAAACATTTAGGATGAATAATGAATTATGTAGTACTCCATGCGTTAAGGAATGTAACATAGTAGTGCCGTTGAAACTGAGGCACTGTTTAAAAACTTCCAAAGAAAAATAAATTGAAAGTAAATCAATTGTGAAGAAAATCGGCTAACATCATAGAACATTAACGAATGAAAAACATAGACACTATCGATCATGCATAAATAGGAATTATAATGATACTTGATTAAACTTACACTCATCGTACTCTGTGCTCCTTCCGTGGACCGAATATCTCCTCGCAGCAACTCTGCATTCCTACTCTCGCCCTTCCATCATTGAGAAAAGATCAGAGCGTATTTCTGAAGTAGAAAATTTAAAAATAATTAATAAAACATTATCTTGTAAACAAAAACACTATGTTAATTAAAAGAACGATGCTTTGAATATACTAGAATATGAGTACTTTAACATTAGATTCAAATTGGACTCACTGTATTTTAACTCACTGTATTTGTAATAAATGAAGAACACTTATTGAAGTTTGGTTTCGAAAACAGAAAACGCTATGTTAATCTAAATATACCACTTACTGATCATACTCAAACACAAATAACAAAAACAAACGTTTTGTTCCTTTTGTACTAATTGTATTTTGTGTTCCATCCCTGGACCGAACATCTCTCCTCCGTATCTCTGTGTTCTTATTCCGCTCTCACAAGATCTAGGAAGATTGCGAGTTTTGTTCTAAAGAAAAGATAAGGAAACAGTTAATAAAATAGCAATTCGGAAACAACAAACTTGTGTTAATCCAAAATAAAAATATAATATGTAATAATAGCGATTATAATAAAGTACTCTTCACTCAATATTTGTGTGAGCATATACGTTACTTAATACTTTCTTAGTAAGTTATTACTTCATATTTAAGTGTCTACTGAGAACTTTTTTAACTTCGTTTCCCTCAAACCAAACCAAACCGAAAAATATCATGGCTCCCGAAATGAAGCGCTCAACTATGACTAGTTCAGTGAAGGCGCAATATCAACGTCTGCCAAAGAATATCATCGTAGAATTCTATCTAAACTTCAGGCTAATAACTTATATTGATAACTCTCATCGTGGAATGGCATGGCTGCTGCTAGTAAGACCTGATACCTTTTCCTTTTATGGATATGCCTTTCTCCATACATAAGATGCCAATATTTATCTACGACAATATTTTCGAAATCTATATTCAAACAAAACTTGGAAGAGAACTGATTAATTTTCATCATATTAACGATGAAAAACGATGAAATTGGCCTTTCGCACAGAGCACCCACTAAGTATATAATCAGCAACTTCCGGTTGATCAGTATTTCATAAATAACAATCAGTTATACAACAATATATTTCATACAAAAGTTATATTAAATTGCATTTTCTAAACATTTCATAAATAATAGTATATACCTAGTATTAGATTAATGCAGATATTTTGCAAAAATCAGAAATTAGCCTCGAAAAGTAGAGCTCGACATCCACCAAACCGATTTAAACCAGAAACTAATCAACTCTAACGAAACCAACCAAAGTACTATATATGAAATTCGACGTTGATAAAACAAATAGTTTTAGTATTACAGTGCCCACAAAGTACATAATCAGCTACTTCCGGTTTATCAGTATTTCACCAATAACGCCTTAGCAATCAGTGATAAAAAAATATGTTAAATACAAAATGTATGGTAAATTACATTTTCTAAAACTTATATAAACAATTGTACGTACCTAAATGTCATTTTTTGAGATATGAGGCCAGCACATGCCTTTCTCCACATATAAGATGTAAATATTTATCTACGACAGTATTTTCGAACTCTATATTCAATCTAAACTAGGAAGATAAGTGATTAATTTATATAATATTATCTTTGACGTCACCAACATTATAAATAATGTTTTTCGGGACATGATCGATGAAAAACTATGAAATTTGCCTCTCGCCCATAGAGCCCAGGGCGCCCACAAAGTACATAATCGGCAACTTCCGGTTAATCAGTATTTCATAAATAACTCCTAAACAACCAGTGATACAAAAATATGATTTATACAAAAGTTATATTAAATTACATTTTCGAAAAGGTTCATAAATAATAGTATATACCTAAATCTCATATTTATGGAGATATTTTGAAAACCGGAAATGAGCTTTGAAGAATGAAGCTCGACTTCCGGGGGACCGATTTACTCCAAATCTAATCAACTCTAACGACACCAACCAAAGTACTATATATAAAACTAGCTGAAGCGCCCGTTGATTCTTAACGGGGAATGTAGAAGTAGATTAAATTCAAGTTGCCGGTCGTGCAATGCGTAAATTCCAATTTGAATATACAGTCTAAAAACCCAAGCTATTCTTAGTATGCAGAAAAAATCATGGGCTCGGCTAAAAAATCTCATTGATCGTCAGGAGGAAACAAACGTACAAACCCACAGAATTTTTTATTTATATCATACAAGACATCTAACTTCCCTCATCCATAAGCTAGTAATCTGACTGTAATAACGTACCTGCAATTGCTGGTTACCTTCTTATAGAAAATTTCTCGTTATCCATGTAATATATCGTCCTCCTCAATCATCAGCTTTACTAGCCTTAAGTCCACGAGTATTTTTACGGGATAAAACATGAGCTCGGTTTCAACAATGGGATCGGTCGTCAAGGGGGATGAGTTGTTTATAGCCTCGAATTTTCACAAAATGTTTGTATATTTTACCAATATTCTCGCAAATTCTAATCGAAAATAAAATTCCATGACCAAAATAACAAACATTATTCAATTTGCTTTCTTTCGGTGTTTGTTTCGACTCTGTATGACTATTTCTTCTAATTTAATTCTTCATGAGAAATAAAGCCTGCTACCGATAAAAGTGAAGCTTACGTGTATTCCTTATGAAAATCTATCTGAGCGATCTTGGTTCGAACCCAGCAAAATTCTTGAATAAAAATACAACAGTCCTTCCTTCCTGATATCAGAGAATACGTATGCAAAGTTTGAGACAAATAGGGTAAACGGTGTGGACTCAAATCTAAGGCAAACAAACAAACCCACAAACATTCAACAATTCAACAAAGTTTCTGCTTTATATATATATATTAAGTGGTGATACAACGTATTGTTTTCATGTTAGAGCGCCAACAATTTACATTAAAGCTACTTCCGGTTTATCGGTATTTCACGAATAACTCCTTATCAACCGGTGATACAAAAATATGTTAAATACAAAAGTTATAGTAAACTACATCATCTAAAACTTTTATATGTAATACAATGTACATATATATCACATTTATGGAGATATTTTGAAAACCGGAAATGAGCTTTGATGATTGAAGCTCAACTTCCGGTTAAACGATTTTATCCTAAAAATAATCAACTCTGTCAGCACACCACAGTATATATGTTAAGTTTGGTACTGATAGGGTTAATAGTTTTCTTGTTAGAGCGCCCACAAGCACACACACACACACACACACATCTTTCAGAAAATGGTCAAAACGTATTCTAGTGACCCCAAAACATGTATTTCCGTTGAAATCTGGAAGTCAAATTTTTTCCTGAAAACCAAACTATCTATAAAGTATGAATATTGAGAAAGTAAAAATCCAATTGGTATGAAGGACTTGACCCACAAATACATTGTGTATTGTATGTTTGCAATAATAAAAGTGTAAAATCTTCTACCGCTATTCAAAGAGTCTAAACAATTTGGGTTACAGACCACTCATTCCCATTTTCCACTTCCATTGTTTCATTGAATTTAAGAAAAATAAATCCAACAAAGCAAACCAAAAGACTGCTTAAATTTAAAGTAACCACAAGGATGATCATTGAAATAAATCAGATTTCCAGAATTTCCAGAAATACATCCCACAAACTTCGTCCATGATCTCCAATTTGAAATATTCTTATAACTATAATAAAATCTGCTAGTTAAGATGGCAGACATTGGCTTACTCAAGCATTTTGACGAAATCATATTGCAAACTGTATAAAAGAACATATTGACAGTAATTGCAATATTATATCTAAATATATATTATAACTCACAGAAGGCATGAAATATATATAAAAAATATGAACTACCCAGAATATTATGATCATGTACCCCCAAATCGAGCATAGAGCAATATGAAAGGAAAAGCCAGAGCAAAGATATTTTGAAAGGAGAGGATTTCACAGTACTTCAACAGAACGAACAGAAAACCACAACAATTCAACAGACGCAAACTGGAGCAAAGCATAGGAAAAAAATTCCTGATTTTCCCCATCATATCATCTATATCTACTGTATCATACTTGAAACCCAATTAACTTATCATTACCGATTAAAAACATAAATTGACATGATATAACACCATTGAAACTTGATCAAAGAAATAATTAAGTATTGCATTGTATTGGAAAACTTACAGACGCATTTCAAATCAATGAATTGAAAACAATGTATGTAATAATATCTTACTCTGCAGCCACCCTTAAAGTACTCAGTGGCTGTCGTTATACTTCCCTCGCCCTAAATAGGAGCCATCAAGAGGCTTCCTACATTCTTCCAATGAATGTCTCTGCAACTTGGTGTCTCTCTTAATCAAATGGACCATACTGTAGACTGTAGTGGTCTATTTCCACCATTCTCAACTTTACTCCCAAGTAGCAGCACTCTGGAGCTTCTGGAATTATTTGAGGAACATTCAGTGCATATTCTCTATATGAATAATAGGACAAATACATAATATATTTATTATAATTATAAACGCCAATTGAAATTCCAGTAATAGCAGCAGATCATATTAGATGATTACAAAGCAATTAAACAAGGAAATTATAATTTTGGATGCACATTGCTATACCTATGTTGAAATGAGGATCAATTAAATTATAAAAGAATTACCTTAGATTATTCATGAGGTGAGCCTGCACGAACCTTCCCAAACTAACCTGTAGTATCTGGTTCATCGATTTCAACCACATCTCAGCTTTGTAGTAGGCAATGGTTATTAAGTCAAGATCATTAGGTACAGAATGACTTATCTTGCCAAAGCAATTAAGAATATGTTGCTATTCCTATGCATTTTACAATTTTTCTCTTCCACAGGATGGTTTAAGAGGAGATTTTAAGGTAGGAACACCAGTAAACCTAAATCAATAATGCATTTATTAGCTCCCCATTCCTGAAAAGTTAGAAAAGAGACCATGAATATTCAATTAAAAAATTTAAATCATAAAAAGTATTATTTTCTAATGATAATCAGATACATAAACTTAAAAAATATATTCTAAATTATTAAGAAGAACATACCTTATTTTGTCATCACCATTTGGGAAGGCATTTGAATCCCTCCATCCAACGATAATCCCAAATAAGATGCCTTCTTCAAAGCGCATCGATTATTAAAACGTCTCCTCAACATGAGAGGTCAGATCAGACCCTCTACATGAAATCTTCAAGTTTTAGTCCCATAATGGGCAGAACTTCTCTATCAAGAGAGACAAAATGCCTCTCAGTGACGAGAATTGTATCTGCAAATGGTATCTCTCTTTTGATAGCTACCAGAAAGTCTTGAAGGGCAAAACATCTCAATCGGAATCCTGATCGTCGATGAGAATATTATTTTGCCAAAGGTAGCTTTCTTTCGAGTGATACCATGAGGTACACAGACCCTCTTTCCATGGGCAGAACCTCTCAAGCAGGAGAGGCATTACACCTCCCCTGAAGAGAACTGTATTCTGAAAATGGTACCTTTCATTTAAGAGCTACTCCGTGGTACCCAGACCCACTCGATGGGCAGAATCTCTCGACCTGGTGAAGGCATCACACCACTCCATAGTGAGAATTTTATTCTGCTAGGGTAGCTCTCTTTTGAAGTTACCAGAAGACCAGAAGACCTCTCCATATGGGTACCTATAAAATAATAGTTTTTAATTATAGCCTAAAAATAATTGAATAATTATGTCCAATTTTATTTAGTTATTTCCAAAGTATTCTAGACTTAAACCTATTTACTCTAAAATTTGTAACCCTATGTTGATTCATTACCTCGAAAGTCCTTTTAATATATTGAAGAAGTAGTCAGTTTTCCCAGTGCCTATCCAACAACATCCAAAGATTTCTAATTTTTCTGTCCCCAGTTGCTGGGGTTCAATGAACATAGGTACTGCCATGCTTAGTCCCACATTAAGTTGACCTCAACTAATGCTGACTTATGATCTTCATCTGCGTGCTCATATGAGTTGTTTGCTTTTGTCGACCATCTCTTTCTAATGCCATCTATGGTTATAGTATCTCTGCTGCAAATAAAGCTTGAAATGCACTCAAATATTTATTATAATTTTAAAACTTTGGATCAAGTTTTACCATAAAACTAGTTTAGTTTAGTTATCACACGTTCATTGACTATATAGAAATTTGCTTACCTTTCCGGATCATTAGTGACTGATATCCACTGCTTTTCCATAGTAGTCAGCATCGAACCAATGACACTAAAGCTAAAAATCGTGTTTTTCTAGGTGGTTAAACATTATGGCCAGTACGTTGAAAAAATTTCAAGTCAATGACACTTATGAAATATGGTTACAATTTTAATCCCCCATGAATGAATCAGTGAATGTATAATTAGGTATAATATAAGAAACATCTATATGTAATAGATAGGAGATGGATTAAGATATACAACTTTCATTTGTAATCATCATAAAGTCATTTTTGATACACCACTTTGTGCTACCAGTGCCTCAATGAGGCCATGGCAGTGGAAGATGATGCACAGTCGGACGAGACTACACCTGCCCTTGCACACAAAGTTCCCAAAATGGCCTGTGGAAATACTACTACTAAATCGTCGACCCATAGCCTTGTACCCAAAGCAGTGCGGAGCTTGTGTTAAAAATTTAATGTACTCAAACCAAACTAGCTAGGCATACTCTATGCTCTGAAGGACTGGCTACACAAAGAATATATTTCAATGAATTTCTATGAACCTATTATATTTGCATAGGAAGTTCTATTAGAAATGGATACGTTGCCAATAAACAATAGCAATTGCGCACCTGAAAAAGAATAATCTTAAAAAATAACTGATGAAAATTTTAAAACTTAGGTCTCATATTTTTCCTTAAGTAGGTAATCATCAACTTCCCGTTGATCAGTATTTCATGAATAACTCCTAAATAATCAGTTATACAAAAATATATTTCACACAAAAGTTATATTAAATTGCATTCTCTAAAACTTTTATAAATAATTGTATATACCTAAGTATCAGATTAATGGAGTTACTTTGCAAAAATCAGAAACGAGCCTCAAAAGTAGAGCTCGACTTTCAGCTAACCGATTTAAACCAGAAACTAATCAACTCTAACGACACCACCCAAAGTAATATATATGAAATTTGACGTTGATAAAACAAACAGTTTTCATATTACAGTGCCCACAAAGTACATAATCAGCTACTGCCGGTTTATCAGTATTTCACGAATAACTCCTTACCAATCAGTGATAAAAAAATATGTTTAATACAGCAGTTATAGAAAATTACATTTTCTAAAACAATAGTATATGCCTAAATATCATTTTTTGAGATATTTCACAACAAAGGAAATTTGCTTCCAAGAATAAAAAATCTGATGTGGCCAGCACATGACTTTCTCCATATATATAAGATGTAAATATTTATCTACCACAGTAATTTCGAACTCTATATTCCATCTAAACTTGGAATATGAGTGATTAATATATATATATATTATTATCTTTGACCCCAAACACATGAATAATAATGTTTTACGGGACATGATCGATGAAAAACGATGAAATTGGCATTTCGCCCATAGAGCCCAGAGCGCCCACAAAGTACATAATCAGCAACTTCCGGTTTATCAGTATTGCATGAATAACTCCTACACAATCAGTGATACAAAAATATGTTTCAACCAAAAGTTATGGTAAATTTTATTTTCTAAAACTTTTATAAATAATAGTATATACCTAAATATCATATTTATGGAGATATTTTGAAAACCGGAAATGAGCTTTGAAAAATACAGCTCGACTTCCGGTAAACCGATTTACTCCAAAAACTAATCAACTCTTACGAAACTAAATAAAATTTTATACATGAAATTTAGTGTTGATGTAATGCATCGTTTTTAAGTTAGAGCGCCCACAAAGTACATAACGGCTACTTCCGGTTTATCGGTATTTCACGAATAACTCCTAATCAACCGTGATACAAAAATATGTTAAATACAAAAGTTATAGTAAATTACATTATCTAATACTTTTATAAGAAATACAATGCACGTATATATCATATTTATGGAGATATTTTGAATACCGGAAATGAGCTATAATGAATGAAGCTCGACTTCCGGTCAACCGATTTACTCCAAAAACTAATCAACTCTGACAGCACACACCACAGTACTATATACGAAGTTTTGTATTAATACGACCAAATAGTTTTCACGATAGAGCGCCCACTAACACACACACACATACAGACACACACACACACACACACATACACACAGACATCATTCCGAAAATGGTCAAAACGTGTTCTAGGGACCCCAAAACATGTATTTCCGTTGAAATCTCGAAGTCGAATTTTTTCATGAAAACAATACTTTCTCTATACTTCGTATATGGAGAAAGTAAAAAAGGGGATAAAAATTGAAATTTCGCTAAAATTCGCCGTTTTACATGCTTTTTTTGATCAAAATGCTAGAAAATGACGGAAATTAAGGAAATAGGGGGATAAAAATTGAAAGTTTCGTTAAAATTCTCCGTTTTCGATGCTTTTTTTGATCAAAATGCAAGAAAATGACGAAAAGTAAGGTAAAAATCTGATGTGGCCAGCACATGACTTTCTCCATATATATAAGATGTAAATATTTATCTACCGCAGTAATTTCGAACTCTATATTTCATCTAAACTTGGAATATGAGTGATTAATATATATATATATTATTATCTTTGACCCCAAAAACATGAATAATAATGTTTTACGGGACATGATCGATGAAAAACGATGAAATTGGCATTTCGCCCATAGAGCCCAGAGCGCCCACAAAGTACATAATCAGCAACTTCCGGTTTATCAGTATTGCATGAATAACTCCTACACAATCAGTGATACAAAAATATGTTTCAACCAAAAGTTATGGTAAATTTTATTTTCTAAAACTTTTATAAATAATAGTATATACCTAAATATCATATTTATGGAGATATTTTGAAAACCAGAAATGAGCTTTGAAGAATACAGCTCGACTTCTGGTAAACCGATTTACTCCAAAAACTAATCAACTCTTACGAAACTAAATAAAATTTTATACATGAAATTTAGTGTTGATGTAATGCATCGTTTTTAAGTTAGAGCGCCCACAAAGTACATAACGGCTACTTCCGGTTTATCGGTATTTCACGAATAACTCCTAATCAACCGGTGATACAAAAATATGTTAAATACAAAAGTTATAGTAAATAACATTATCTAAAACTTTTATAAGAAATACAATGCACGTATATATCATATTTATGGAGATATTTTGAAAACCGGAAATGAGCTATAATGAATGAAGCTCGACTTCCGGTCAACCGATTTACTCCAAAAACTAATCAACTCTGACAGCACACACCACAGTACTATATACGAAGTTTGGTAATAATACGACCTATAGTTTTCACGATAGAGCGCCCACTAACACACACACACATACAGACACACACACACACACACATACACACAGACATCATTCCGAAAATGATCAAAACGTGTTCTAGGGACCCCAAAACATGTATTTCCGTTGAAATCTCGAAGTCGAATTTTTTCATGAAAACAATACTTTCTCTATACTTCGTATATGGAGAAAGTAAAAATGCTCAACTTCCGGTTAAACCATTTGCTCCAAAAAATAATCAACTCTGTCAGCACACCACAGTATATATGTGAAGTATGGTACTGATAGGGCAAATAGTTTTCACGTTAGAGCGCCCACAAGCACACAAACACACACAGACGCTGACATTGTTCGAAAAATGGTCAGTACATATTCTAGGGACCCCAAAACATGTATTTCGGTTGAAGTCTCGAAGTCAAATTTTTTCATTAAAACAATACTCTCTATATACAATGAATATGGAGAAAGCAAAAATCCAATTTGTATGAAGGAATTGACCATACAATACATTGTATATTGTATATTGGCAATAACAAAAGTGTAAAATCTTCTACCGCTATTCAAAGAGTCTAAACAATTTTGGTTACAGACCACCCATTGCCATTTTACACTTCTATTATTTCATTGAATTTAAGAAAAAGAAATCCAACAAAGCAAACCAAAAGACTGCTTAAATTTAAAGTAACCACAAGGATGATCATTGAAATAAATCAGATTTCCAGAAATACATCCCACAAACTTCGTCCATGATCTCCAATTTGAAATATTCTTATAACTATAATAAAATCTGCTAGTTAAGATGGCAGACATTGGCTGACTCAAGCATATTTACGAAATCATATTGCAACCTGTATAACAGAACATATTGACAGTAATTGCAATATTATATCTAAATATATATTATAACTCAAAGAAGGCATGAAATATATATAAAATAATAGGAACTACCCATAATGTTATGATCATGTACCCCCAAATCGAGCATAGAGCAATATGAAAGGAAAAGCCGAAGCAAAGATATTTTGAAAGGAGAGGATTTCACAGTACTTCAACAGAACGAACGGAAAACCACAACAATTCAACAGAGGCAAACTGAAGCAAAGCTTAGGAAAAAATTCCTGATTTTCCCCATCATACCATCTATATCTACTGTATCATACTTGAAACCCAATTAACTTATCATTACCGATTACAAACATAGATTGACATGATTTAACACCATTAAAACTTGATCAAATAAATAATTAGGGGTCTTGCATTGTATTGGAAAACTTACAGACGCATTTCAAATCAATGAATTGAAAACAATATATGTTATAATATCTTACTTTGCAGCCACCCTGAAAGCACTCAGTGGCTGTCGTTATATTTCCCTTGCCCTTAATAAGAGCCATCGAGAGGCCTCCTACATTCTTCCAATGAATGTCTCTACAACTTGGTGTCTCTCTTAATCAAATGGACCATACTGTAGACTGTAGTGGTCTATTTCCACCATTCTCCACTTTACTCCCAAGTTGCAGCACTCTGGAGCTTCTGGAATTATTTGAGGAACATTCAGTGCATATTCTCTATATGAATAATAGGACTAATACATAATATATTTATTATAATTATAAACTCCAATTGAAATTCCAGTAATAGCAGCAGATCATATTAGATGATTACAAAGCAATTAAACAAGGAAATTACAATTTTGGATGCACATTAATAAACCTATGTTGATATGAGGATCTATTAAATTATGAAAGAGTTACCTTAGATTATTCAAGAGGAGAGCCTGCACGAACCTTCCCAAACTAACCTGTAGTATTTGGTTCATCGATTTCTTCCACATCTCAGCTTTGTATTAGGTGATGTTTATTAAGTCAAAATCATTAGGTACAGAATGACTTATCTTGCCGAAGCAATTTAGAATGTGCTGCTATTCCTATGCATTTTACAATTTTTCTCTTCCACAGGATGGTTTAGGAGGAGATTTTAAAGTAGGTACACCAGTAAACCTATGTCAATAATGCATTTATTAGCTCCCCATTCCTGAAAAGTTAGAAAAAAGACCATGAATATTCAATTAAAAAATATTAATCATAAAAAGTATTATTTTCTAATGATAATCAGATACCAATACTTAAAAAATATATTCTAAAATCTTAAGAAAAACATACCTTATTTTTTCATCACCAAATGGAAAGGCTTGGAATCACTACATCCAACGATAGTCTCAAATAAGATGCCTTCTTCAAAGCGCATCCATTATTTAAACGTCTCACTAAACATGAGAGGTCAGATCAGACCCTCTACATGAAATCTTCAAGTTTTAGTCCCATAATGGGCAGAACTTCTCTATCAAGAGAGACAAAATGCCTCTCAGTGACGAGAATTGTATCTGCAAATGGTATCTCTCTTTTGATAGCTACCAGAAAGTCTTGAAGGGCAAAACATCTCAATCGGAATCCTGATCGTCGATGAGATTATTATTTTGCCAAAGGTAGCTTTCTATTGAGTAATTCCATGAGGTACGCAGACCCTCTTTCCATGGGCAGAACCTCTCAAGCAGGAGAGGCATTACACCTCCCCTGAAGAGAACTGTATTCTGAAAATGGTACCTTTCATTTGAGAGCTACCTAGTGGTTCACAGACCCACTCGATGGACAGAATCTCTCGACCTGGGGGAGGCACCACACCTCTCCATAGTGAGAATTTTATTCTGCTAGGGTAGCTCTCTTTTGAAGTTACCAGAAGACCAGTGGACCTCTCCATATGGGTACCTATAAAACAATAGTTGTTAATTATGGCCTTAAAGTAATTGAATAATTTTGTCCAATTTTATTTAGTTATTTCCAAAGTATTCTAGGCTTAAAACTATTTACTCTAAAATTTGTAACCCTATGTTGATTCATTACCTCGAAAGTCCTTTTAATATATTGAAGAAGTAGTCAGTTTTCCATATGCCTATCCAACAACATCCAAAGATTTCTAATTTTTCTGTCCCCAGTTGCTGGGGTTCAATGAACATAGGTACTGCCATGCTTAGTCCCACATTAAGTTGACCTCAACTTATGCTGACTTATGATCTTCATCTGCGTGCTCATATGAGTTGTTTGCTTTTGTCGACCATCTCTTTCTAATGCCATCTATGGTTATAGTATCTCTGCTGCAAATAAAGCTTGAAATGCACTCAAATATTTATTATAATTTTAAAACTTTGGATCAAGTTTTACCATAAAACTAGTTTAGTTTAGTTATCACACGTTCATTGACTATATAGAAATTTGCTTACCTTTCCGGATCATTAGTGACTGATATCCACTGCTTTTCCATAGTAGTCAGCATCGAACCAATGACACTAAAGCTAAAAATCGTGTTTTTCTAGGTGGTTAAACATTATGGCCAGTACGTTGAAAAAATTTCAAGTCAATGACACTTATGAAATATGGTTACAATTTTAATCCCCCATGAATGAATCAGTGAATGTATAATTAGGTATAATATAAGAAACATCTATATGTAATAGATAGGAGATGGATTAAGATATACAACTTTCATTTGTAATCATCATAAAGTCATTTTTGATACACCACTTTGTGCTACCAGTGCCTCAATGAGGCCATGGCAGTGGAAGATGATGCACAGTCGGACGAGACTACACCTGCCCTTGCACACAAAGTTCCCAAAATGGCCTGTGGAAAAACTACTACTAAATCGTCGACCCATAACCTTGTGCCCAAAGCAGTGCAGAGCTTGTGTTAAAAATTTAATGTACTCAAACCAAACTAGCTAGGCATACCTTATGCTCTGAAGGACTGGCTACACAAAGAATATATTTCAATGAATTTCTATGAACCTATTATATTTGCATAGGAAGTTCTATTAGAAATGGATACGTTGCCAATAAACAATAGCAATTGCGCACCTGAAAAAGAATAATCTTAAAAAATAACTGATGAAAATTTTAAAACTTAGGTCTCATATATTTCCTTAAGTAGGTAATCATCAACTTCCCGTTGATCAGTATTTCATGAATAACTCCTAAATAATCAGTTATACAAAAATATATTTCACACAAAAGTTATATTAAATTGCATTCTCTAAAACTTTTATAAATAATTGTATATATCTAAGTATCAGATTAATGGAGATACTTTGCAAATATCAGAAACGAGCCTCAAAAGTAGAGCTCGACTTTCAGCTAACCGATTTAAACCAGAAACTAATCAACTCTAACGACACCACCCAAAGTAATATATATGAAATTTGACGTTGATAAAACAAACAGTTTTCATATTACAGTGCCCACAAAGTACATAATCAGCTACTTCCGGTTTATCAGTATTTCACGAATAACTCCTTACCAATCAGTGATAAAAAAAATATGTTTAATACAGCAGTTATAGAAAATTACATTTTCTAAAACAATAGTATATACCTAAATATCATTTTTTGAGATATTTCACAACAAAGGAAATTTGCTTCCAAGAATAAAAAATCTGATGTGGCCAGCACATGACTTTCTCCATATATATAAGATGTAAATATTTATCTACCCCAGTAATTTCGAACTCTATATTCCATCTAAACTTGGAATATGAGTGATTAATATATATATATATTATTATCTTTGACCCCAAAAACATGAATAATAATGTTTTACGGGACATGATCGATGAAAAACAATGAAATTGGCATTTCGCCCATAGAGCCCAGAGCGCCCACAAAGTACATAATCAGCAACTTCCGCTTTATCAGAATTGCATGAATAACTCCTACACAATCAGTGATACAAAAATATGTTTCAACCAAAAGTTATGGTAAATTTTATTTTCTAAAACTTTTATTAATAATAGTATATACCTAAATATCATATTTATGGAGATATTTTGAAAACCGGAAATGAGCTTTGATGAATACAGCTCCACTTCCGGTAAACCGATTTACTCCAAAAACTAATCAACTCTTAAGAAACTAAATAAAATTTTATACATGAAATTTAGTGTTGATGTAATGCATCGTTTTTAAGTTAGAGCGCCCACAAAGTACATAACGGCTACTTCCGGTTTATCGGTATTTCACGAATAACTCCTAATCAACAGGTGATACAAAAATATGTAAAATACAAAAGTTATAGTAAATTACATAATCTAAAACTTTTAAAAGTTAAACAATGCACGTATATATCATATTTATGGAGATATTTTGAAAACCGGAAATGAGCTATAATGAATAAAGCTCGACTTCCGGTCAACCGATTTACTCCAAAAACTAATCAACTCGGACATTACACACCACAGTACTATATACGAAGTTTGGTATTAATACGACCAATAGTTTTCACGATAGAGCGCCCACTAACACACACACACATACAGACACACACACACACACACATACACACAGACATCATTCCGAAAATGGTCAAAACGTGTTCTAGGGACCCCAAAACATGTATTTCCGTTGAAATCTCGAAGTCGAATTTTTTCATGAAAACAATACTTCTCTATACTTCGTATATGGAGAAAGTAAAAAAGGGGATAAAAATTGAAATTTCGCTAAAATTCGCCGTTTTAGATGCTTTTTTTGATCAAAATGCTAGAAAATGACGGAAATTAAGGAAATAGGGGGATAAAAATTGAAATTTCGCTAAAATTCTCTGTTTTCGATGCTTTTTTTGATCAAAATGCAAGAAAATGACGAAAATTAAGGTAAAAATCTGATGTGGCCAGCACATGACTTTCTCCATATATATAAGATGTAAATATTTATCTACCGCAGTAATTTCGAACTCTATATTCCATCTAAACTTGGAATATGAGTGATTAATATATATATATTATTATCTTTGACCCCAAAAACATGAATAATAATGTTTTACGGGACATGATCGATGAAAAACGATGAAATTGGCATTTCGCCCATAGAGCCCAGAGCGCCCACAAAGTACATAATCAGCAACTTCCGGTTTATCAGTATTGCATGAATAACTCCTACACAATCAGTGAAACAAAAATATATATCAACCAAAAGTTATAGTAAATAACATTTTCTAAAACTTTTAAAAATAATAGTATATACCTAAGTATCATATTTATGGAGATATTTTGAAAACCGGAAATGAGCTTTGAAGAATACAGCTCGACTTCCGGTAAACCGATTTACTCAAAAAACTAATCAACTCTTACGAAACTAAATAAAATTTTATACATGAAATTTAGTGTTGATGTAATGCATCGTTTTTAAGTTAGAGCGCCCACAAAGTACATAACGGCTACTTCCAGTTTATCGGTATTTCACGAATAAATCCTAATCAACCGGTGATACAAAAATATGTTAAATACAAAAGTTATAGTAAATTACATTATCTAAAACTTTTATAAGAAATACAATGCACGTATATATCATATTTATGGAGATATTTTGAAAACCGGAAATGAGCTATAATGAATGAAGCTCGACTTCCGGTCAACCGATTTACTCCAAAAACTAATCAACTCGGACAGCACAGACCACAGTACTATATACGAAGTTTGGTATTAATACGACCAATAGTTTTCACGATAGAGCGCCCACTAACACACACACACATACAGACACACACATACACACAGACATCATCCCGAAAATGGTCAAAACGTGTTCTAGGGACCCCAAAACATGTATTTCCGTTGGAATCTCGAAGTGGAATTTTTTCATGAAAACAATACTTTCTCTATACTTCGTATTTGGAGAAAGTAAAAATGCTCAACTTCCGGTTAAACCATTTGCTCCAAAAAATTATCAACTCTGTCAGCACACCACAGTATATATGTGAAGTATGGTACTGATAGGGCAAATAGTTTTCACGTTAGAGCGCCCACAAGCACACAAACACACACAGACGCTGACATCGTTCGAAAAATGGTCAGTACGTATTCTAGGGACCCCAAAACATGTATTTCGGTTGAAGTCTCGAAGTCAAATTTTTTCATTAAAACAATACTCTTTATATACAATGAATATGGAGAAAGCAAAAATCCAATTTGTATGAAGGAATTGACCATACAATACATTGTATATTGTATATTGGCAATAACAAAAGTGTAAAATCTTCTACCACTATTCAAAGAGTATAAACAATTTTGGTTACAGACCACCCATTGCCATTTTACACTTCCATTATTTCATTGAATTTAAGAAAAATAAATCCAACAAAGCAAACCAAAAGACTGCTTAAATTTAAAGTAACCACAAGGATGATCATTGAAATAAATCAGATTTCCAGAAATACATCCCACAAACTTCGTCCATGATCTCCAATTTGAAATATTCCTATAACTATAATAAAATCTGCTGGTTAAGATGGCAGACATTGGCTGACTCAAGCATATTTACGAAATCATATTGCAACCTGTATAACAGAACATATTGACAGTAATTGCAATATTATATCTAAATATATATTATAACTCAAATAAGGCATGAAATATATATAAAATAATAGGAACTACCCATAATGTTATGATCATGTACCCCCAAATCGAGCATAGAGCAATATGAAAGGAAAAGCCGAAGCAAAGATATTTTGAAAGGAGAGGATTTCACAGTACTTCAACAGAACGAACAGAAAACCACAACAATTCAACAGAGGCAAACTGAAGCAAAGCTTAGGAAAAAATTCCTGATTTTCCCCATCATACCATCTATATCTACTGTATCATACTTGAAACCCAATTAACTTATCATTACCGATTACAAACATAGATTGACATGATTTAACACCATTAAAACTTGATCAAATAAATAATTAGGGGTCTTGCATTGTATTGGAAAAATTACAGACGCATTTCAAATCAATGAATTGAAAACAGTATATGTAATAATATCTTACTTTGCAGCCACCCTTAAAGCACTCAGTGGCTGTCGTTATACTTCCCTTGCCCTTAATAAGAGCCATCGAGAGGCCTCCTACATTCTTCCAATGAATGTCTCTACAACTTGGTGTCTCTCTTAATCAAATGGACCATACTGTAGACTGTAGTGGTCTATTTCCACCATTCTCCACTTTACTCCCAAGTTGCAGCACTCTGGAGCTTCTGGAATTATTTGAGGAACATTCAGTGCATATTCTCTATATGAATAATAGGACTAATACATAATATATTTATTATAATTATAAACTCCAATTGAAATTCCAGTAATAGCAGCAGATCCTATTAGATGATTACAAAGCAATTAAACAAGGAAATTACAATTTTGGATGCACATTAATAAACCTATGTTGATATGAGGATCTATTAAATTATGAAAGAGTTACCTTAGATTATTCAAGAGGAGAGCCTGCACGAACCTTCCCAAACTAACCTGTAGTATTTGGTTCATCGATTTCTTCCACATCTCAGCTTTGTATTAGGTGATGGTTATTAAGTCAAAATCATTAGGTACAGAATGACTTATCTTGCCGAAGCAATTTAGAATGTGCTGCTATTCCTATGCATTTTACAATTTTTCTCTTCCACAGGATGGTTGAGGAGGAGATTTTAAAGTAGGTACACCAGTAAACCTATATCAATAATGCATTTATTACCTCCCCATTCCTGAAAAGTTAGAAAAAAGACCATGAATATGCAATTAAAAAATATTAATCATAAAAAGTATTATTTTCTAATGATAATAAGATACCAATACTTGAAAAATATATTCTAAAATCTTAAGAAAAACATACCTTATTTTTTCATCACCAAATGGAAAGGCTTGGAATCACTACATCCAACGATAGTCTCAAATAAGATGCCTTCTTCAAAGCGCATCCATTATTTAAACGTCTCACTAAACATGAGAGGTCGGATCAGACCCTCTACATGAAATCTTCAAGTTTTAGTCCCATAATGGGCAGAACTTCTCTATCAAGAGATGCAAAATGCCTCTCAGTGACGAGAATTGTATCTGCAAATGGTATCTCTCTTTTGATAGCTACCAGAAAGTCTTGAAGGGCAAAACACCTCAATCGGAATCCTGATCGTCGATGAGAATATTATTTTGCCAAAGGTAGCTTTCTTTCGAGTTATACCATGAGGTACGCAGACCCTCTTTCCATGGGCAGAACCTCTCAAGCAGGAGAGGCGTTACACCTCCCCTGAAGAGAACTGTATTCTGAAAATGGTACCTTTCATTTAAGAGCTACTCGGTGGTACCCAGACCCACCCGATGGGCAGAATCTCTCGACCAGGAGGAGGTATCACACCACTCCATAGTGAGAATTTTATTCTGCTAGGGTAGCTCTCTTTTGAAGTTACCAGAAGAGCAGAAGACCTCTCCATATGGGTACCTATAAAACAATAGTTGTTAATTATGGCCTTAAAATAATTGAATAATTTGGTCCAATTTTATTTAGATATTTTCAAAGTATTCTAGGCTTAAAGCTATTTACTCTAAAAGTTGTAACCCTATGTTGATTCATTACCTTGAAAGTCCTTTTATTTTATTGTAGTAGTAGTCATTTTTCCCTGTGCCTATCCAACAACATCCAAAGATTTCTAATTTCTCCGTCCCCAGCTGCTTGGGTTTAATGAAAATAGGTACGGCATTGCTTAGTCCCACATTAAGTTGACCACAACCAATGCTGACTTACGATATCATCTGCGTGCTCATAGGAGTTTTTTGCTTTTAATTACCATCTCTTTCTAATGCCATCTATGGTTATAGTATCTCTGCTGCGAATAAAGCTTGAAATGCACTCAAATATTTATTATAATTTTCAAACTTTGGATTAAGGTTTACTATACTGCTAGTTTAGTTTAGTTATTACAAGTTTATTTACTGTATAGAAATTTTCTTACCTTTCCAGATTATTATTGACCGATATCCACTCCTTTTCCATCATTAATAGTTTGAAAACATCCCACAGTTCTACAACGCATTCATCAGCTCGAAATTATTTCTTAAAATTGAGTTTCATGCAGGAGGAAAACATTTTAAATCAATTTCAATGACATTTACAATTTTCTTGGAATTCTGTAAGGAGAGACCTTGATCAGTGCAGTTGTTCACTCATGCCTTGGTAGCTTTCATTTCATCACAGCCATGATCAAGACTGGGACAAAAGAAAATGAGGGATACATTTTTCTCTATCCTGTACCATATAACAAATGGAATCAATCCATTCATCAGAGTATGATAGCAGGAACAAAGGAGTATAATTGAAGTAAAAATATAAGGATCGCGAGGAAGGGCAAAAACAGGAATGGGGATTCTAGAATACGTAAAAAATGTCAAAACTACACGCAAATGAAAGATGATTACCAGCACCAACTACAATGAAAATTTATCACTTGAGTCAATTGCAAATAAACTCTTGTTGCAAAGTGGATTACTTAGTAAAATGTATTGGCATACAAAAAACAGGTAAAATAAAATCTTATATATAAATATTGATTTCCTAAGGATAATTTAGAGAAACGGATAAAGGGAATCATGAAATCAGAACAGAGAAACAAAGAATGGACTAGATTATCCTAAAACTCCGTAAGTTCGCTAGTAAAACGTCACAATCCTTAAAACCATAATGGAAATATATTGAAAGGAATAGCTGTTGAACCGTAATTTTATATGAATTTTGTAGAAATACTGAAATAATATTCAATTTATGCTTAAAAATATTTTTTTATTATTATTTTTTTTAATTCTAACAATTTTAAGAGGAAATATTTAGGTCAACGAATGCGACAAAGGTCGGGAGATTATAAAATGAAAAATATATGAAATGTGCAAAATAAAATCAAAGGAATTGGGTATTTTAAGCCTGTAATGTTGTGCTCACTACCTAAGTAAATGCACTTACTTTAAGGAATCAGCTGTCTTGTTACCTAGGACGTGACTTTCTCTTACGGCTGAGTTTCACTTTCTACGTCGGCGAGGGAAATCAGCAGAGTACTGATGAAGAGAAAACATCCCAGTTACTGGTCACCTGTAAATAAATATTTTCCTTAATTAAGTTGCATTTCGAATTGTCAGTTCACTGTTATTACTATTATTAATATAAATTGATAATAATGTAGCAAGGACTTATTAAATTTACAATACGACATTATTATCATTACAGGAGTAAAAATTGCCTGAAATCGGCTTACGCGATTAAAATTCATGATTGAATTAAATGTCTTGAAAGTGACGTACTCATTTTGTTACAAAGAAGAATAAAATCTATTGATTTTATATAATTAGAATGACAAATCTGAAATGAATGAAAATTTTATTTTGAATATGGCATGAATAAGAGTACAGTAGAGTACATCAAATACAGAATAATAATATTAACAATTATCGTGACTTGGCACAATGCACTTTTGTATTGTTAAAAATTATCACAAATGGTCATCATATGGTTTGCTAAAATATATTACAGATTATACTATTTAGGTAACTATATTCAGATTCAATGAAGTTAATAATTATTTATACCACTGGCATCGCTGCTGAGTTTTTTAAATACCGAAATCCCTTATGGTTACAATTGCCATGATATCTCATCGGAAGTTACGTAAAGGAAAGTTTTTTAAAAGGCACGTGCAAAACTGGTTCCTTAGTAGTTACTGAAAGTTTCAGAATACTTAATAGTGATCGATTTAAAACATATAACGCATTCTTAATTCCTAACCATCGTATCCAAAAAGACACACGACCGAATTACTTTTTTCTTCTAAAAGTTGGCAAGTGATACGTTAAATTTAAATCGATTATACAGTAGGCTTTTAGGAACAGCCACTTCTTCTTGTTTTCTCCGAGTACCGGGGAAAAAACAAGGAGCGCCGACAACGACGGTTTTCTGAGATATTAAACCTCCAACTCATTAGCAGCCGTGTAACAAATTTTCATTCTTTACATATGAATTGATTTGTACTACCGGAAAGAAGAAATACCACAAAACTAATATGACCTTAGAGCAGAGAATACTTTGATAGTCACTTCTTGGCTAATAAATATTTACGCCACTGGAATCGACACTGAATTTGAAATCTCGAATTCCGTTAGAGTTCCCGTTGGCGAAATCTCGCAAGAAACTGGAAAATATTTTAAAACGGATATTGAAAATGCGTTCCTGAATATTTGTTTAAATTTACAGAACACCCATTAATGACGGATGAAAAAGCAACTAATTCTTGATTCCTAGACAAAAATCAAAAATGATAAGCGACTGAATTACTCGGGCAAATTCTTCTAGAAGTGATCTTCGGCAATTGATACGTTAAAATTTTAATTGACAATTCATGAAAAACAATATTTCGAAATTGTGATATTGAAAGCAGGAGTAAAGAGGTAGTTTTGTGGACGAAGGTCAAGGTTTGGGAAAGTGCTTCATTATCTCAAACAAACAGCTTTACGGTGACGCTTGGTTTCCACTGAATTCCAGTTATTTAATCACTGAATTATATTGTAACATGTATTACATAATAGAAAGATCGCGCGGCGCATACGACAGGAATAAATTCAGTAATTGGATACCTAGTAATGAAGCAGTTACCTTATAAGCGTTATAATAAATAATCACTTAAAGTATGTATTGATAAATCTATGTGACGCAATGCAATTTGAACTCCCGATGACCGTTACCGTTGGTGACTTATCGTGTAGAACTCGAAAGGTCTTTAACGAGATTTAAACCTCTAATTCATTAAAAGCCGTGTTCTAAATTCTGTTTCATGACATCAGAATTATTAAAAAATATTTACTTCCAATAAACCTGAGGCGATCAGGAGAAAAAAATTGGAACAGTTTCGAAGTTAATGAGTTATTCACGGCTCCAGCAACGAATATTTCGCAAAGACATAAAACGAAACGTCGGTAGAATCACACAAGGCATATTCGCTTATTGGATCACAAGTGAGCTTACCGAACGATAACTTTGCTTATTAAATGATTACTAAACTTAGCACATAATAACTAAGCTAAGCATGTGATAACTTCTTTTCCTAAGTGATAATTCCGCTTAGGAGATAATAACTCCGCTTGTCAAGCGATAACTTAGCTTAAGACTCAGTAAATAATAATTCTAAAAACTGTAACTTATATTTTTAAGTGAAAGCTTTGTTTAGCAAAGGATAATTCCGCTTACAAAATGACAACTTCTCAACTTAAGAGATAACTTCGCTTTTATGTGAAAACTTCGCAAAGCAAATGATAATAATAACTTCTCTAATGGAAATTAAAAGACCCCAATTACATCCATTTAAAAAATTATTGCTACTTACGAAGACACAAAACCATTCCCTAGCCAGGAAATTCCGACTTGCCGGGGTTCGAACCCGAGACCTTTGCGTTGGCGTTGCTAGCGCACTAATCACTTCGTCACCGTAGCAGGCAAGTTATTTAATCTGAGATTCCCTAAGAACAGAAAACCGAATGTAATTTCCCGAACATTGAAATTCCTGCTCATTCAAGACAACTATTCGCCGGAAATATTTTCATCGCGATAGAATATCGATGAATCACATAAATAAGCGCAGACTTAGTAAGAATCTTCATTACGCGCAAACTTTCTTTCTTGGAATTTCTTCCCTTGGAAGTGATATATTTCGCATTAATGTCTAACGAAACATCGGAAGTATAATCTCTTGGCATTTGAGATTCCCTTAGAACAGACAATTCTTCCGCGTCAGTAAAAATCTAATAATTTGAAGTTCCGAATGATGAAAATTCGATACAAATTTAATTTGCCGAATGTTCAATCTCCCGCAAGCTCATTCGGAAAACATCGTTGACAGAAATATTCCGTGTCATGGTAGATTAGCAATAGATAGCTAAAGTGCATTGCATCCAAATACACTATGCTTTTAACATATATCTGCACTTCAAAAGTTTAAACATAACGAAAAGAGATTCAAATTCTTACCGTTACTCCGGACGTGTACCACCACGACCTTTCCCCCACGAAGTCTCACCGGCAACTGCAAGTTTTGTCGCTAAAAACGGTTACAATAGACAAGCTGCGTTCTGATTGGTGGAAATTTGTTTTCCCCCACCCCTACCACCGTCAACCGTTACATTTAAAGTCACCAAAAATAATGAAAAAATTTAATATTGATTTTAAATAATAGAATTTTGTTTAAAAAAGTAAATTTTTGAAAATGGAATTAATTGTAAAAATACTACTTTTAACTATAAGCGAGTTCTATAATAACCTCGAAGTTAACGATGGCTCGTATTAACTGGGTTAGGATAATCGCTACGAAAAGAATCGTATTGAGATAAGCATCTTAGTTAGGGTATGGAAGTAGATTATAATTCAAAATTAAATTAAGGTGTCAGTCCTAAAGTGAGTAAATATCCTTTTGGTTAACACTTATAAAATCCCATTCTCAATTTACCGGAAATTGCATGGATTCAAATATCGCATTGATCGTCAAGAGAACTGCTTGTTTGTAATATCAAAAATTTTGGAAAATTTACGTACATTTTATTAAAATGCTCAAGAGAAAGTTTCGAAAACGATATTTTACGACCAAAATAATAATCTTCGTTCAATTTCTGTTCTTTTGGTGCTTGTCTCGACTCAGCACGACCATACCTTCTAATTTAATTCTACAAAAGAAATGAAGCCTGCAAACGATAAAAGAAAGTTTAGGAGTAATTAGTATGGAAAACTGTTTGAGCGATCTTGGTTCGAACCCAGAAAAAGTATCGAACGAAAATAAATCGGCCCTTCGTTCCTGATCTCGAAGAATACTTGTGCAAAGTTTCACCCATTTTGGACAAACGCTGTGGACTCTAATCGATGACAAACACTGAATTTCTACTTTACTAATAAGGTTAGTATTTAGTTAAAATTTTCCCCTAAATCAACGTTTCAAGCGAGTGCAATCTTTAATGCAATCAGTGATCATATTACGACACACGTTATTAAATAATCCTACCTCTTTTGTATCTGATTAACACACGAAGTAATAAATGTTTGATTGTGAAAATTGATTCCTCTATTTGAACCTTTAATACCGTACACGACTTGAGTAGAAAATAGCGACATTCTGGAAGGAATACTAAAGAAATGACTGCTATGGCAACGGAAATCAAAATCCATGGCAACACCAGCACGATGAAAAAAACCATCTCAAAACTTTTCCAATCGATAGTTTAAACCGGTATTTGCAACCCTATCTTACACTGTGTTGAAATAATACCACACTTTGTTAATGCACGACTTGTACAATGCATGTCATTCGACAATTCTACCTTCCAGGTCCCTCAATAACACGTTCATCGGAAGAAAGATCGATTTCGTAAAGGATTGCTCCCGTATAATTGTTACCTTCGAATAGAAGTAGATATTCCCAACCTTAGAAGCTGTACGGCATGTCATTCAGTTGCACAAGAAGCACAATCCAAGGAATCAGGTTCAATCTTCCAGCACAACTCTCAATTCCACCTCGTGGTTGTTATAGCTACCACACCACTCACAAACACACGCAATATTTAAATATATTCATTACGAAACGTAATAAATTACACTTTTTAGTCGGCACAGCCAGATTGGAGTCAATTATTCGTAGAAACAGAGTCAATTCTTCCACTCACCGTACTTCGCTTCGCTACTCGCGATTCTTCTGAAAATAAAAGAAGTCCAACGAAGCGTTTCCGAAGGTGACATCGTCATTACTAATGACCTCGTGATTTCGAAAGCTAAGTAAGAATTGCTGATTTTTAAGAGACGGAAACCTTTCTTTCCGACGTTTTCAGGTAGGAAATATCTAAGAATACAATTAGGCATTTTGCTGATATCGTACGTACTCCACCACTTAATCTTAACCGTTCTTCTTGAGCGAAAACATAATCCCAACTTCTCCTTTCCCCCTTGATTCTATGTCTCAAACATTGCAGCAAATACACTTTCATCAATCGTGAATTAAACACTTTGCTCCATAGGAAAACGTTAACTAAACCAATCAGTAGTACATTATGTTATGTGTCAGCTGATCTTGGACGCACGCCATGAAACCATGGTCGATCTTTATAATACTGGGTGTTTTAGTAAATGTTTTCCAATATTGCTAGAAGATTTCACAGGAGCAGAATTTACACCACAAACCAACCTTATGTCATCCATCCAATTCGCTTCTCTCTTGCATGAAAGACGACACTTAAAGTTACCTTCCGAAAATTCCAGAACGATCGGAACTCGATGTTCTTTCTTTCCACGTCTGACTGACGAAACTTCAAATTCCTATGCATTGGGAAATGGTCTTATCTACAATCGAAAGAATTTTCAAAGTGCCTCAAAATTGCTCGTCTTTGTGAAGTTGATTTGTTTGAAAGAAGTCCTTTTCCTCTAGATTTCTGTATTTTACATGTGTTTCGTTAGAGTATACGTACGGGAAACATACATGAAGAAAGTTTATCGACAGTTGAAGGCCTCAACTCGACTCACAGCAATGTCGTAAATCAAGTGTCGAAAAGTGTGTTGTTCGAAATCTGTGATCGAAAAATTCCCAAGGAGATACTTCTGATAATTCATTGATTTCGTGCTGCAGTTCACAGTAATTTGGAATCCTTCGATCTACTTACAATATTAAAATGCAGGATTCACTGTAAGTACAATGACATGGTGCATTGACTTGAATCTAAATGCATGTGAATATGAAATTTCACCTCGTGGTTAAGCAAAGAGTGGTTCTACTTGGCTCTCTGATATCAGAATTCACAGTGAAAATACATTCGTATTCTAGATTATTTAGTATTTACAAGCATAACTAGATCGATAGTACTTACATAGGAAAGATGTTTTATTGTTCAATCGATCAAAAAATAATTTTAATTTCGATGCAGAAATCTAACGATGCTAACTCTTCTACTCTATTTATCTAATCTTGTTGCTTTATTGAATTTGTTAGCCCTTTATCTTCTGAGTAAAGTCATTGAGTAGAACGGATGTTTTTTGGGATATCATTTGCTCCTTTCAATCATTTTCAATCATTACGAAACTCCTTCGGAAGGAATCGTAGCAAGCGTAGTTGATGAGCAAGAGAAAAGGTATCATAATGAGGGGATGTTGAAAGTAAAGCATAATCTTTTTTTTAGAAAATGCATATCTTCTCGTCTAACTTAATCCTTTCCATTTGAACAATAGCAGACACAGTCACCAGACTCAATTACTTAAGCTGTTGCATGTACTTGATAACTTTCAGAAGTGATTGGTATTATGTAATTCCAAAAAGATTCCTAATAGTCGTATGAATTTGCAGGTCTCAGAAGTTTCAATATGTTTTTGGGAAATTTATTGCATAGGATATTTCCCTATGAATCTAAATCCAACAAGGTGCAAAGTATAACAGATAGGTTACGATATTGAGAAGTCTTCAGCATGAAAGACTTCAGATAAGATGCTCCTTCTATGAGCTTTAAATGCGACCCCTCTGATGTTTGGTAATCGGAAATTCTTTGCAGTTGGGCTAAGTCTTTGGTGGAAGGGTTATTTATTCAGAGTCTTTTACATTAAGTAGGAAATTTAAAGGTCACTAATCTCGCGAATTCTTAGCTAATTCTCTTCTCTGCTGGATGTCTTTATCGGTCTACAATTGATATCCCCTTCACTGATATCCATTCATTTCCTTTACGATGACGTCTTTTATAGGTGAATTCTTTTATCATTATATCTATGTCGAAAATATTGATATATTAAACATACATCTTTGCAAAAATGTAGATTCAATAAGTTTTTTGTGAATATATATTTAACATCAAATCTTAAAAGATTTCGCGAACTCTTCGAGTTTGCGAAAAAAATGGGTGATTTTCGACGAAAATGTTTTTGCAAAAAAATTATAAAAATATTTTAAAAATGATACTTTTTGAAATTCGTCTAAATATAATGGTAGGCAATGGTAACAGTAGTGGAAAATTTCCAAGGCGGTTGGTGGGGTGGGCCAGATTGACAGACGGTTAAATTTCGACCAATCAGGTGACGGCAATTTCAATCATCGGTTGCGCAGACGGTTTTTTTGTCAGTTCCTGTCGAGATTTCTTCCGGTGAGGAAGTGCTGCCACACCGATTTGTGGAAAGACCGTTGGAGATTTGAATTTGCCAACGCGATCCAAGTTTAAGAATGTTTTTCAAAGTACCGATTTTTTTATATTCACATAATCTAATAGCAATAATTAATATTCGAGATTGTTTATATTTTTAGGAAGAGGCCAGCATTCATTTTTCAACATCCATCGCCGACTTCACCCAGGATTTTCAGCGAATGGTAAGTTACCCAAGATACCTAATTAGATTTTGTCGTCTCTTTATATAGTCTTTGATATAATTGCTGTACCAGGAAAAGAAGGAATTCAAGTGTCGTTGATGGGTCATATCGGTACTCGACGTTCCATATTCTAAGATAAGGACTTAAAAACCTGTCACTCTAAGTAATTTCTCTTAATGTTCACATTAAAATAGATCCACACGAAAAGGGTAGATTGGGCTGGTCATAGCAAATATATGTGGGCCATTATGTCGACGAAAATAAGACGTATAGTCGGCAAATGTTATTAGTTTAACCGACAAAGCCTTTTGTTGAAAGATATTGCTTGTAACTGGATACTAGGCGATTGCAAAGCTACATCCAGAGAGTAAGCTATAAATTATCTATCTATGCACTAAACATTCGTTGTTGGAGCCGTAAATATCTTTTTAACTTCGAAACAGTTCCAATTCTGTTCTCCCGCGAGCATCAGTTCCATCCAAAGTTAATATTTGTAAATAATACTAACGTAACGGGAGAAAATTTGGAACGCGGCTGTTAATGAATAAGAGGTTTAAGATTTTGCGTCAAAACCTTTCGAGTTGAATACGAGAAGTCACCAATGGTAACGGACATCGAGAATTCAAATTACATTACGCCTCATAGATTCATCAATGCTCTAGTAGAGTGATCGTTCATTTATTCACTTTTTTGCAACGGGTTAAATGTAAGATGGGACTAATCAGTCTCAATTTCGCCCGACAATAAAGACCTTTATCTATCTATCTATCTATCTATCTATACCACTTATAAGAGAACTTCTTCATTAATACGTATGTATTTACTAAGCATATTCCCATCGTAAGTGCCTCGTTATTTTTATTGTATAGCAAATTCTACAACTCAACCTATTGATTTGAATAACAGAAATTCGGTGCGAAACTGAAGGTCACGAAACAGCTGTTTGTTTTGAGGGAACGAGGCACTTTCTTTTACCCATGCGCGAAAGCATTTTGCCTTCACCTTGACCTTCTTTATCATAAATACTCTTGCTTTCAAAACATTCACATTTTTCGAATCATCCACTCAATTTCAAACTTTGATTTGCCGACTTTTAGAATTAATCTTCGAAGTAATTCAGTCGTTGATTATGTTTGAGCGGTTGGTTAGGAATTCAGAAAGAGTTATTTTTTATATCAGTCATTAGTCCTTTTTATTTTGAATTACTACTTAGGATTCAACTTTACTTTCCCTACCTTTATAAATACTCATGCATTGTCAAGCCGGGCTCGCGTACGTCAGTATTGATCTGATCATCGTATTGAATAATAGAATTTCGCGCTTTTAAATTTAAATTTATTTACCGAAAATATTCATAATCCATACATGGATATTTTATTAGAAATGTTTATGGAATTATGACTCCGCTGATTTACTGTCCAATTCAGAAAGTGTGACAATAATCGTTCAGAAATTTGAATCCTTACCGTTCCACATTAGTCTTCGGTTCTTCTTAAGTCTACGGAATAAATGTTAAGTTCAGTATCCCTCTGACCAAAATAACTTTCATTTCTTACCGGAATCATTTGTAATTTAAAATTTGAGTGATACTTTTTTCAGGAATATTATTCAACTTTGAAGAATCGGAATTGAGAGCAACATTTAGTCAATCATTCGTTACCTCTTGTCACAAACGAATCTCTGAGAATCGGATTAAATTTTAGTGAAACATGTATTCTAATTTTAAGGATTAAATTTCTGAATTGATTCTCCGGTTGATACTTCTTATATTAGTAACCAGATTTTTTAAATCGTTAACGGAAATGTGTATTCAAAACAACGGATTTCCTCATTTGGAAAATTATTAGTTTTGTTTTACATACAGATTCACAAATCTTAAGTAAAATGCTTAATTATTATGACTTAAACAGTGTTATACAAGAAGTGAAAAATAGTGACTTTGCTAGGACTCGAACCCAAGCACACCATTTTCCAGGATGTAGCTCTGTAGATTATTGAATAAGATACCAGTATTTTAGTTGTTAGAATTACGGTAATTTTGAGCGATTAGATTAAGTGTCTGGAATGTGAAAGACCCGGGTTCAATTCCCAGTCAAGTCACTATTTTTTACTTCTCGTAAACACCTTTATTGTTATTCGATGCATTATTAATTTGGATTTGTCTTTAAGGATTAATGGAGAGCTGCTATCGATTCACATATCGATACTGCCCAGGTGTGATTTGACTACGCAGAGCAAAACATCACCAGAGATCCGCATAGAGAAGTCGGAGTCCAAAATTAAGGTAATGAGAATTTTTAATTACTCCGAATCGCTGTATTTCACCTTCTAGCCTTTTTAAACATAGAAATAAAGAAGTACGGCTATTCTACGATCTCAATCTTAAAAATTTATTTGGGATCATATTAGTATAACGTCGTCGTCGTCATCAATATCGCTCCCTCCAAGGGATACTATGTTGGTGGTGCCATCCTTAAATAAAGATTTATCCACATATATGTCTCCAATAATTAAAAAATAAATTACTTTCATACTTTCAAATGTTTTGGTTCAAATAGATAAATTATGGTTCAAGAAGGGTTTCAACCGGCTCCCGATTAGGTACACGTCAAAAAAAACAGCAGACTGTATGCCGTCTTAATTTTTGTGCGTTGTTGAATTTTCAGCCCCTAGGCTTCGATTTCAACTTTTTCAATTTCTGCATCTTTCTTAATTAAAAAAATGCTTTTGCATATTGGCTCCCACCGGGAATTGAACCCGGGACCGCTTTCACCAAACGCGCTGTCAACATGACTATCCGGGAGCCTTGACACGTTGATATTTTTCCTGAAGTGGTCATTCAATATTGGTGAAAAATAAAAGGCGCGAATTAAAATTAATTACGGTCAGACTATTAAAAATAAATACTTATGTACTTTGGAATAAAAATAGATCGTTTGAAATAATTAGATCTGTCATACCCTGAAATAATCTAATCCATTTTAAAATGCAAACAATAAAGAGACAATGAGATAAAAACGGACGCGGCGTCGCGCGGGCATTTTGAATTTAATATGTACGATAATAATTGGTTGATATCAGAGGATAAAAATTATAAAAGGTTTGAAAATGAATAAATCAAAAATTCACAACAAATAAGTAAAAAAATGAGATATACGCGTAGTCGCTTAGTCATGGGTTAAAATAAGAGTTACAAGCTTAGAGCCATACTTGGGCTTTTATATTTAGGGCAGCAATCCCTTGGGAAGTCCCACATATTTCAGAAGGTCCTTGAGGAAGACGATCATTAAAATTTCCAACAGCTTCTTTTAACACTGTTTCAATTGGCAAGACTTTTTGTCCCCAATAAATGTCCTTCATATAGGTTATTTTCGGAACTCTTAAGATGTTTTTGATAGTCCTTCACTCGAACGCAATTCATTTGTCTTCTATGGTGGGAGAACAGTATTGTCAAGCCGGGCTCGCGTACGTCAGTATTGATCTGATCATCCTATTGAATAAAAAAAATGTACTTTATTGAATTTAAATTTACGGAAATATTAATAATCCAGATAATATATTGGATTTTTTAGAAGTGTTTATGGAACTATTACTTCGCTGATTTAACGTCCCAGTTCATAAAGTGAGACATTAATCGTTGAGAAGTTTAAATCTTTATCGTTTCGCAGTAGTTGTCTGGTTACCTTAATATCATTCTATCTCACTGCTAAACATTATATCCCTTATAGTTTGGTGTTGCAAATTGTCAGCAGCCAGGGTGCTTAAGGATAGAAGTGGGATGGGTTGATGACGAGGAAGAAGATGAGTGACCAGTTTCCAGGGTGATATTGCGAGAGGATGGGTAAACAATGAATACATTTTTTATCCATTTCTAAGATAGTTTCTCTCGTGATTTTCGAACTTCTTTAAGTATACGGAATTAATGTTAAGTTCAGTATCTATCTAACCAGAATAACATTCCTTTCTTACCGGTGTCATTTGAAGTTTTAAAGTTGAGTTATATTTTTTTCAGGATTATTATTCAACTTTGAAGAATTGTTATTGAGAGCAACATTTATGCAATCATTCATAACATTTTTTCAGAAATAAATCTCTTAGTATTGGAAGAAATTTTAGCGAAACATTTATTCTATTTTTAAGGATTAAATTTCTGAATTAATTCTCCGATTGGTACTTCTTATAAAGTTAACCAGATTTTTTAAATCTTTAACGGAAATGTTTTTTCAAAACAACGGATTTCCTCATTTGGAAAATTATTATTTTTGTTATACATACAGATTCATATCTCTTAAGGAAAATAATTAATTATTTTTCAACATACGATGGTAATGAAGTTTTACTTAGCAGAGGAAAGCGTGTGACTTAAAAAATGTTGTGCGAGAAAGAAAAAAAGTGACTTGGCTGGGACTCGAACCTAGGTCTCCTTCCCAGTAAGCGGCTCGGAAGTTTAGTGGTCAGAATACACGTCCGGAAAGTGAGAGACCAGGGTTCGATTCCCAGTCAAGTCACTATTTTGCACTTCTCGTAAACACCTTTATAGATATCCGATGCATTATTAATTTGAAGTTTTTTGTCTTTAAGGATTAATGGAGAGCTGCAATCGATTCACATATCGATACTGCCCAGGTGTGATGTGACTGCGCAGAGAGGAAGGCAGCACCGGAGACGTCGCGACAGAGTTCAAATTTAGGGTATTGATAACTTTTAATTACCCCGAATTACTCTTAATTACTCCTGTACTTCATCTTTCAGACTTTTGAAACACAGAAACATTGAAGTACGTCTATTCAACGATCTCAATCTTAAAAATGTACTTGGTTCTAGTTAGTATAATGTTCCACTCGTACGTAATTGTGGTAATTATCAACCACCTGTTCGGAGTGTAATTTTAAATACACCAGTGAATTACAACTTCAAAGACGACGGAATTAACTTAAGTTACAAGAAATGTATTTTAAAATTATTCATGAAAATATAAATAATCCAGAAAATTTATTGGATCTTTCATCAGAAATTTTAATTTTAAATCATTAAAACTCAGACAATAAACGAATGAGAGTTGAGTTCAACAATCGCTTTTGTCGTTTAGGCCCACGAAATTATACAAACGTTCCTTCATTTTTGTCTGAATTCTAGCCTTTTCGGTCTGAAAACGATACTCTACGACCGATATAAAAATTTATGTTCAATTTCCTTTCTTTTCGTGTTCATCTCGACTTCGTACGACCAGTATTTCTGATTTAATTTCGCGAAAGAAAAAAATGTCTGCAATCGATCAAAGCGAACTCTACGTGCACTTCTTGTGTGCACAAACCTTTTTGGTTCGGCAGGTCCTTATATTAAGTTTCTTACAAACGATTTTTGTAATGCATCATGTTTAGCTCATATCTAAACCAAAGGTGCAACGTAACTTGTCACAATAATTGTGAACTTTTACATTCTGTTTACGATCTACTTTTTCGTATTCAATCCATAATATTTAATTATTTTTCAATAGTATCCTTTGTATTTTAAGCGATAAAATCAGAGGAATAATTTGTCACAAAATAAGAATACCACGTTAAAAAATTCCATTTAATCATGTGTTATCATCACGTAAGCCGATTTCATGTAATGATATTAATAATGTATACGACGCCTAATTTATTACATTAAACTAAATGCTTTTTCCTTTCAAAGGAGTCCAAATTGAGTGGGTTATCTTGAATTTTCAAGATTTCAATTTTTGACATAAATTTCTAATTTCGCTCTATTTTTCGGAAGCGTTTTGAAAAATTGGAAAATGTTTACACATTTGGTGAAATATCGTTGCAATCTTTAAAACAAGTTAAAATTTGACTAGGTTTTCCCGAGCTTTGAGTATTTTTAGTTGAAAAACATTTAAATGTTAGAGCGAAATTTCGCGTTTTTGCTCTTGTATTTGTTTTTGCTCTTGTGTATTTCATGATGAATTGGATAGTTTTTATCAAATTTGGTTTAATCTCGCCGACATCTATAATACGAGAACAACTTTGATTAGGTTACTCGAACTTTGTGTACTCTTAAGAGAAACAAAAAACGTAAATTTTCTACTGAAATATCGCATGTTTCACCCATTTTTGTAAACATTTTGATAAATAGATAAATCCTGTAATATTTCGATGGATCTTTACAATAGCTTTAAAACCGGATTCAGGGAAGTTTTACCGTTATAATGATTTTAATACTGTATCGGTAATTGAATTTATATTTACGTTTTGACTTTTAATTTATAATAATATAATGAGAACTCTTAAAGACTATTCCTATTAATACTGCATCTCTTTATTTTTAGGTATCCGATACTTGGAAGGATCCTCGTCTGATAAATACTCTGCTGGTTTTTCTCACCGATTTGGAAAGTGAATCTCCGAGGCAAGTGAAAGTCACGACCAAGGTCACGAGACAGCTGATTATCTAATAGTTGGTAAACAAGGATAAGGCGTGAGTTGATTTTTATATTGATGTTTTTGAAAATTCGAATGGAAAAATGTTATTGATAATCTCCCATTCCAATGCTTAACCCTGAATTAGTCCCGTAAAAAATATACGTAATTTGTCTCGGGGGGAAAATGACCACATAATTCTCTGAATTTTTAAGACCTCTTTCAATGCTTAATCATTGGATTTAATTTATCGTAGTTCATGAATGGTTATTTAAAAAATATATGAATCGATATTCTTCCTATGAAGCACTGAACTGAAGAACTGGAATTCGGTGAAACTGAAGGTCATGGGACAGCTGTTTGTTTTGAGATTACAAGGCACTTTCATTTTCCCCATGCTAGAAAGCATATTGCTTTCACCTTGACCTTCTTGATCATAACTCCTCTTGCTTTCAAAACATCTCTATTTCAAAACATTTATATTTATTGAATCTTCGACTCAAATTTATAACTTTCATTTGCCGACTTTTAGAATAAATATTCGGATTAATTCAGTCGTTGATCATGTTTGAACGGATGATAAGGAAATAAGAATGAGTAATTTTTAAAATGAGTCACCTTTCCCTTTGAATTACCACTTAAGCTTTAGCATTACTTTCCCTACCTTTTTAACACTCATTAACACTTACAAGATATCACTATTGGTTATCCTAACGTATTTCGTGGCTGAAATTCAGTGGCGAGTCTAGTTTTACATACAATTTCTTTACTATTGATGTACAGGAAATAGCTAACAGGAGTTTTTATCGTCATTTTTGCTACGCTGACTTTCCGTGCACATTCAGTGAAAATTTAAACACCGCTCGTGTGAAAAGATCCAGAAGCTTGAATTTTTATCGTTTCTCAAAGGGTTTCCAGTTCTTCTCAAGTGTATCAAATAAGACCTTAAGTTCAATATCTCTCTCATCAGAATTATGTGCATTTCTTACCAAATAACTTTATAATTTAATAATGAGTTGTGCTATTAACAGTATATTAACAGTCTTAAGAAAACAATCAAATAATGGTGATATTCTTTCGTAAATGTCTATGTCTATGTAAGAACCCTGCAAGCCGCCTTTCGGCGTGTGGCAGGGGGTGCAAGTAAAACGACTCTATTTTCCTAAACGGTTGCTTTTGCGTATACTTTGCAGACAAAATGAATTTTTGAAGCGATTCGTTGCAGAATCTATTTCCTTACTCTTTCTGGCAGTATCAGAACGGCCCATATAACAGGGGGGTCGCATTACATCGGTTACATCATCTGAAAACGTGATTTCTCTGAACTTATTCAATAAATTTATGCTCTGAATTTTTCTTCTATCTTCTAATGATTCCCATCCCGCGTCCTGTAACATCTGAGTGACACTCGCTGTTTTATCGTAGTAATTCTTTACAAATCGTATCGCCTTTCGTTGTACTTTTTCTAAATCCCGAATATGACATTTTTCGGCGGGGTACTATACACTGCATGCATACTCAAGGTGAGGCCTAACTAACGCTAAGTAACATCGCTCGCAAACTTTTTCTTCGCTCCTACCGACTATTCTTTTGACGAAGCCGAGTTTCTTAAGTGCTTTTCCACATATATTTCGGATGTGGGCACTCCATGATAGATTATTCGTGAGAGTTACTCCAAGATACTTTGCCGATTCTACTGTCATTAGGTTTACCCCTAGGAGGCTATAAGAATAATCATTTATTATAGATTTACTTTCAAAGAAGTTAACTACCAAGCACTTTTCTACATTAAGCTCTAATTGCCCATCATCGCACCAGTTCATAATTCTATCTAAGTCTTTCGAAAGGTTTAATATATCCTCTGAACTATCTATTTCCCTGTAAATGACTGTGTCGTCTGCGAATATCCTAACATTGCTTTCAATGTGATTGCTGAGGTCGTTGATATATACTAAAAATAACAACGGTCCAATTACACTGCCCTGAGGGACGCCCGAGGTCACCTTAACCAAGTTGGAACTAATACCATCGAGTACTACTCGTTGCTCTCTATCGGTGAGAAAGTCTTTTATCCAGTTAATAACTTCTGCATTGATACCCGCAACTTCTAATTTGTACAGCAATTTATGATGGGGTTCCTTATCGAAAGCCTTCCGAAAATCTAGAAATATCGCATCGACTTGCTTATTTTTTCAGCGGAGTTTAAAACATCGTGTACTAATGAAGCCAGCTGAGACTCGAAAGAGCGAGTCTTACGAAAACCGTGTTTATTTCTAATTATGAAATTGGACGTTTCAAGAAAACCCAGTAAAGAGCTAGCTATTATGTGTTCCATAATTTTACCGCTCAGTGATGTTAAAGATATAGGCCTGTAATTGGCTTGATCATCCTTAGAGCCGCTTTTAAATATTGGCTTGACATTTGTAATTTTCTAATCCTTCGGGACCTTTCCTTCGCTCATACTCTTGTCAAATATAACTTTAAGAAAACGCTCTCCGCAACTTCCTTGAAAACTCGAGCCGGTATGTCTTCAGGACCCGGAGCTTTATTCGGTTTAATCTGTTGCAATATTTTAATGATGCCGTCTTCTCTGAAGGTGATTTTTGACATCGATTCAGGTTTATCAACATTCGGGAGAGCATTTGATGCATCGTTAGACGTGAAAACGCTTCGAAAAAAGTCATTCAAGATATTAGATTTGCCTTTAGCATCGTTTACTATATTACCGCTAATATCCTTTAATAAACCAACAGTTTGCTCTTTACCTTGGACCTCACGAACGTACGACCAAAACGCTTTTGGGTCCTCTTCCAAGTGTTCGCATAAAATCTTCTTTTTATATTGACGGAGGGCATCTCACATACTTCGTTTAGTTTCCGACTTTGCTTCCTTATGTTCGCTCTTTATTTGATCTGTGTTGATGCTGTTCGGTTGCCTCGCAGCGGCTTTTAATTTGGAATGCAAACGCCTCTGTTTCTTTAGTGCTCTCCTAGTCTCCTTATTATACCATCTAGGTTCATTAATTTGATTTGAAAGTTTGGAGGGTACAAATTTATCCATTAGGTCACGCATTGTTCTTACAAAGAGATTCCACGTGTCCTCGGTATTTAAACATATTGCGCGCGTTTTATACTCCTGAAATTCGTACATGAGTTTAATACGATATCCTTCGAAATCGGCTCGCGGGTAAAGATAAACTCTGCGCTTAGGTTTTCTGTGCTTTACCAAGTTAAGGTCGAAATCTATAATTATGGCTTTGTGATCGGATATTCCATCACAAACAGATGTGTTAGATACTCGCTATACTCGATAATGGGGGTATTCGTAAGAAAAAGATCTAAAAAGCGCATTTCCCTGGTAGGCTCTTTGACTAGCTGGTGTAATGAATTTTTTTGTATTAGATTTAACAGGGTCCTACAGGAGTCATGGTCCCAAGCTCTTTTCTTGACTTCGTGCTTTTGCCAATCAATCTCTGGAAGATTAAAATCTCCTCCAATTATCATTATGCTATTGTTGTTTTTACGCGAGTAAAAATTTATTTCATCGTTTAGGTTACGCAAAACATGACGCGAGGAGTTGGGCGGCCGGTAAAAAGCAAGTGATTGTCTTTTCATCAGATTAGAATTGTGACATATAGTAATTCTGATTTTCAAGAATGAATTTCTGAATTGATCCTCTCTGATTGATATTTTGCGTAAACTTTAGCAGATTTAAAAAATAATAATTAAAGGAGATATGTTTCTAAAGTAACGAATTTCCTCATTCAACAAATTAATAATTTCATCCCGTATATGCTCCAGGCTGTGAAATAATATGCTTAATTCTTAAAATAATGATGGAAATGAAGTTTGACTTAGTAAAGGAAAACGTGCGACTTAATGTAAGTGTTGTAGAGTAAGTAAAAAAAGTGACTTGTTCAGGATTCGAACCAAGGTTTCCCACTTTCCTGGACGTGGCTCGGAGGTATATTGGATAGACTTCTAATAGTTAAAATACCACTATTTAGTTAAACATAGTTTAATGATTATTTTATTTCGATGCATTATTAATTTTCATTTTCAATTTTTTTCTAAAGGTATGAGGCAAGAATTCATATATATATTGCCCAGGAGGACAACTCAATTGAAAGCTACTTGCGCAGAGAAAAACCATCACTGAAGATGCTCATGGAGACGACGGGGTTCCATCTTACTGAGAATAGAAGGAGAATTAATGAGAGAGAGAGAATTTGAGGTATTGAGAATTTTCGAAGTGATGTACTCTCTACTACATATTTCAATATAAGTTTAATTTCAGTATAATTATTAATAGGAAAAATCAACAATTGTAAAGAAGATACCAAGTATTTTTATTTTTTGAAAAGAAACACGAAAATTGGTATGATTTTAAACATTTATTTAATTTTATTTGATGCCTACCTTTAAGATTCATTTGTTATATTTTCCAACCGTATACAGGACTTCAAGGTGCCTTTTAAAAAGCAAGATAAAGCCTTTGACGGCTAATTAAAAGAAGGAGAATAAGTTACAGTTTGTCTCCATGTACGGGATATGGATGAGGTCCTTCCCTATGCTCTAAAGCATCACTCTCCCCCGGAAGATGAATAAGAAGTGAAATATTTTTTTTCCCGAGCCAAACATATTTTCTAGATTATGTATAGTTAAAAAATTTGTAAGGCCGGAATTTGTAAAGTGATCCATGACTTGAAATGTGTATAATATGGATAAAAAAATTGCGCCCTTAGCAAAACTAACTATTGCAAAATGTGTAGATTTGTTAATGATGTGAAACGCTGTTTAATTTACATATTCTGTAACTATATATTGATTTTCCCATTATTTATCTAATTTCTAATTTGAAAGATGAATAAGAAGTGAAAAACATATTTTTCTTCCGAGCCAAAATATATTTTAATTATGTATAATATAAAAACTTGTAAGACCGGAATTTATATAGTGTTCAAGGACTTTATTTGAATAAAATATGGATATGAAAAACTTGGCGCCCTTAGCCAAATTAACAATTGCCGAATGTATAGATTTATTATGATGTGTAAGGCGGGGCTATGTATAATTTATATATTTTGTACCTTACCCTTTGAGAAAGAGATGAAATAAAATGATTGGGAGAGGGGCGTAATTTAGTGCGTGTTGGGTGGGTTATAGAGGAAGATATTGGGAAGAAATGGTATTCCAAGTACGTTGGGCATTGGTGTTAAGGGTCTCGGTGGAGCAGTGGGTGGGTTAAGGTAGGAGTGGTTGGGATAGTGGGATAGATAGAGTGGTTGGCTTTAAAAGGAGGAAAAAAAGTAGGTTGATTAGAGAATGGGGATAGGAGAGCGTGGGTAAAGGTAGGGGATGGGATGGGAAATGGTGGGTAGAGGGTGGGATGGCATGCTGGGTAGGGGGTGGGATGGGAAAGGGTGGGTAGAGGGAGGTTGGGATGGTGGGTAGGGGGTGGGATGGGAAAGGGTGGGAAGAGGGAGGCTTGGGATTGTGGGTAGGGGGTGGGATGGGAAAGGGTGGGTAGAGGGAGGCTTGGGATAGTGGGTAGGGGGTGGGATGGGGTGGGAGGTTGGGATGGGAAAGGGCGGATAGAGGGAGGGTTGGGATGGTGGGTAGGGGGAGGGATGGGAAAGGGTGGGTAGAGGGAGGGTTGGGATGGTGGGATGGGAAAGGGTGGGTAGAAGGAGGGTTGGGATGGTGGGATGGGAAAGGGTGGGTAGAGGGAGGGTTTGGATGGTGGGTAGGGGGTGGGATGGAAAAGGGTGGGTAGAGGGAGGGTTGGGATGGTGGGTAGGGGGAGGGATGGGAAAGGGTGGGTAGAGGGAGGGTTGGGATGGTGGGTAGGGGTGGGATGGGAAAGGGTGGGTAGAGGGACGGTTGGGATGGTGGGATGGGAAAGGGTGGGTAGAGGGAGGGTTGGGATGGTGGGTAGGGGGTGGGATGGAAAAGGCTGGGTAGAGGGAGGGTGGGATGGTGGGTAGGGGGAGGGATGGGAAAGGGTGGGTAGAGGAAGGGTTGGGATGATGGGTGAGGTGGGATGGGAAAGGGTGGGTAGAGGGAGTTTGGGATGGTGGGTAGGGGGTGGGATGGGAAAGGGTGGGTAGAGGGACGGTTGGGATGGTGGGATGGGAAAGGGTGGGTAGAGGGAGGGTTGGGATGGTGGGTAGGGGGTGGGATGGAAAAGGGTGGGTAGAGGGAGGGTGGGATGGTGGGTAGGGGGAGGGATGGGAAAGGGTGGGTAGAGGAAGGGTTGGGATGATGGGTGAGGTGGGATGGGAAAGGGTGGGTAAAGGGTGGGATGGGAGAGGGTGGGTAGAGGGTGGGATGGGAGAGGGTGGGTAGAGGGTGGGATTGCATGGTGGGTAGGGGCTGGGATGGGAGAGGGTGGGTAGGGGGTGGGATGGGAGGGGGTGGGATGGGAGAGGGTGGGGAGAGGGTGGGGAGAGGGACGGTTGGGATGGTGGGTAGGGGGAGGGATGGGAAAGGGTGGGTAGAGGGAGGGTTGGGATGGTGGGTAGGGGAGGGATGGGAAAGGGTGGGTAGAGGGACGGTTGGGATGGTGGGATGGGAAAGGGTGGGTAGAGGGAGGGTTGGGATGATGGGTAGGGGGAGGGATGGGAAAGGGTTGGTAGAGGGAGGGTTGGGATGGTGGGTAGGGGGTGGGATGGGAAAGGGTGGGTAGAGGGAGGTTGGGATGGTGGGTAGGGGGTGGGATGGGAAAGGGTGGGTAGAGGGAGGTTGGGATAGTGGGTAGAGGGTGGGATGGGAAAGGGTGGGTAGAGGAAGGGTTGGGATGGTGGGTGAGGTGGGATGGGAAAGGGTGGGTAGGGGGTGGGATGGGAGAGGGTGGGTAGAGGGTGGGATGGCATGGTGGGTAGGGGCTGGGATGGGAGAGGGTGTTTAGAGGTAGGTTTGGGAGGGTGGGTAGGGGGTGGGATGGGAGAGGGTGGGGAGAGGGTGGGGAGAGGGTGGGGAGAGGGTGGGGAGAGGGTGGGGAGAGGGTGGGGAGAGGGTGGGATGGGAGAGGGTGGGTAGAGGTAGCGTTGGGATGGTGGGTAGGGGGTGGGATGGGAAAGGGTGGGTAGAGGGAGGGTTGGGATGGGAGAGGGTGTGTAGAGGGAGGGTTGGGATGGTGGGTAGGGGGTTGGATGGGAGATGGTGGTTAAAGGGAGTGGTGGGAGGGTGGGTAGCGGATGGGATAGGGTGGGTATAGGGATGGTTGGGTTGGTGGATAGGGGGTTGGATGCGAGGGGTTGGTAGAGGGAGATGGTCCCTAGAACACGTTTTGACCATTTTCGGAAATGTCTGTTTGTATCTGTGTGTGTCTATGTGTGTGTTTCTGTGCTTGTGGGCGCTCTAACGTGAAAACTATAAGTGGTATAAATACCAGACTTCATATTCACTGTGGTTGATGCTATCAGAGTTGATTAGTTTTTGAAGTAAATCGGTTAACCCAAAGTCGAGCTTTATTCTTCAAAGGAAAGTTCCTGTTTCGAAAATATCTCCATTAATATGATATTTATTTGTATACTATAATTTATAAAAGTTTTGGAAAATGTAATTTACTATAACTTTTGTATGAAACATATTTTGTATAAATGATTGTATAGGAGTTATTCATGAAATTCTGATAATCCGGAAGGTGCTGATATTGAACTTTGTGGGCGCTCTGGGCACTGGTTCGAAAGGCCAATTTCATCGTGTTTCAACGAATATGTGCCGAAGAACATTATTTATAATTTTTGTGACGTAAAAGATAATATCATATAAATTCATCAATTATCTTCCAAGTTGAGATTGAATATAGAGTTCGAAAATACTGTCGTTGATAAATATTTACATCTTGTGTATGGAGAAAGTCATGTCCTGGCCACATCAGATTTTTTTACATTTGCATTTAACTTTAAATATCTAACCTGGAGAACTATTAGCTTCTTTAATACTTCGCGGAAACCAAAACCAACTATCTGTCCAACAACTACTTCCCTGTATCAGTCTTTTGTTTCTCTTGAAGATCGCGTAAGATTGTAACTAGTATAACAATATCAGTTATCTCCTCCCCGAAATCGGCAGTGATAAATTTATCAAAGAGCCTCCGTCAATATTTAAGTCTTCCATCAACAAGAGAGTTCCATCCGAGGGATTCTATCATAGCAGAAACACTGCTGCCAAATCTGTGATCTCCCTTGACGAACTTTGCTGCTCTACCATCCCAAGATCGGAAATTAATGCTACTTCGTGAGGATCCCAAATCGCACAGCAATACGCAAGTAGAGGTCAAGGAAAAGTACGCTATTTCTTTTACTCTCGATGAACATCCCCTTAGAATTCCAATGGATAATCTTTGTATCCCATTCGCATTTTTTTATCACCCTTCGAATATGCTTTGTGATGGAAAAATTACTGCGGAGCGTAATTCCTAGATATTTGTGATGCATCACGAGCTCCATATTCTTTAGCCATATTTTAATTGCAAATCGAGCATAAATAGTCATATCTGGATTCATTTAGAGGCTTTGGAAGACATACCTCCAAAAAATATCAAGTTTTATCTTTCCCGGAGATCACAATAAAATGACGAAATCCCAAAAATTTGCGTTTTGATCATTTTTCTTAGAATTAGTGTAGTAGTAGTATTGTTAAAAGTTCTTTGACAGCTTAGGTCATTTCGCACATCGGCTCCCACCGGGATTCGAACCCGGGATCGTTTTTACCAAAGGCGAACGCTCTGTCCACAAGACTATCCGGGAGCCTTTAGAATTATAGATAGGCTGGTTTAGTATGGATTGAATTAGAAGCTATGACGAAGTTATTCCGAATTAGGAACAGATTTTATTTTTGCGATGCAAAATCCCTAAAAAACGCCCGTAAATGATTAAAATGTTTGCGTAAAATTCGAAATAGATTTAGAAATTTAGAATCAATACAAGCTTTTGACGTTCTGAGTCGTGAATAGATATTTTCTTACGAGAAGGAGTTATTACAAAAAATAACACAGAATACTATTGGAAAAATTTCAGTTTTATCTGCATGATATACTTCAGTAATTAAAAAACATATCCGTCAAGTATCCGGAAAAGGAACAAATTTTTAAATAAGGGTAGCTGAATACCCTGAAAAATTAACAGAACCATTATTTAGTTTAGCCATATTTTGGTAAAATATCGAGCAATACTCGAGGAATAATCCAAATTACGAATAAATTTTCTCTTTTTCGTAGTAGTATACAGAAAAAAACTCATCGGAAAAATGATAGTTTCTTGCAATAATTTGCTTAATAATTTTAATTAACTATTCCAATTCGGGCTCGTTTAACGATTTCTACGGGATCTATCAGCAAAAGAAATACATTAGCACTCTTTGCGAGCAGAAAATTCCACAAACTTCAAATAAATAATTGGAGAAACTTCAGTTTTTTTGCTACAATTTGCCCAAATATGGATATTAATGTTGTGAGGTTCAGGGCCGTGCGCAGGATTTGCGCGTGCGGAGGGTTTTTCTCATTAAAAAATAGTAACTATTTTAATACAACTATCAATAATGAACGCAGACGAGAACGTACAGGAGTCCTGACAGACGATAACATGAAATTTGAAAGAGGCACTACATTTTGGAAGGAAACGTTTACTAAATGAATCATTAAATAATATAATATCATTTTATCCTATCTTCAATTCATCATTCGTGGAACATTTTGTATGTTCCCCCCCCCCCCCGTGCGCACGGCCCTGGTGAGGTTGACTATGTGGACGCCATTCAACTATATTCAAAGACCAAAATGAGAGTCTTTGTTCAATTTCCTTTGTAGAATTAATTTCCGATCTCGAGATGGTAGTGCAGCTAGTCAAGGAAGCAATATCGAAAAAGCGATACAGGGAAGTAGTTTCCAGGAGAGATAGTTACTTTTGATCGTTTTTCCCGCGAAATATTGGAGAAGCCAATAGCTCTTCAGGTTATTTAGGGATCTCGGTGTTTTTACACCCCCAGCCAAGCGCCACTGGCGGATTGCAGTGTTTGATTGTAAATTATAGCTTGTAAAAACCTTATTATAGAGATTATGTTTGCTTGATAATGTTTACTAGATTATTTTTACAATATTATGTTGTTTTATATGAAAAAAGGCAAGAAAAGTAAAGGTTTTCAAGATATTTTACTGGTATTCAAGAATGTTCACGTCAACTGCCTTATTAAAATGAAAAGTTTACTATAAATTAGGGGTATCTCTATAAACTCTATAATTTTAGTCCTATATTGATAATTTTATGTCAATATCTGAGCACATAAAGACATTTATATATTTCAGATTATTTTCAGGATTATATATTCATTGATTTAACTGGTGCAAAAGAAAATATCTTATTTATCTTAATAGCCAATATGTGTAAAGTTTACTTCGATTTTCAATCAAAATATGGTAAAAATATAAAATTTTTTCAATTATTTATTATTTTTTATTATCTTTCCGAAACAGGAAAACATTTTCACATTTGCGGAGCAGTGAGTTCAAAAACGCGAAAACTCTTATAAGAATTTCAGTTTATTTTGCTTTGATTAGTTAAAGTATTGATATATACTTTTCAAATTATGAAGCATATTAGATCTTTCATCGAAATCCCTCATCTTTTGATAAAGTTGTCTATTTAATCGAGCAGTAGATGCAAGAATCCTTGAAAACTAAAATTAAAACTTGAAAGATTTATTTATTTATACATTTTCGTTAAACATTATAATTAAACTGGCATTTTAGAAGACATTAGGAATCTTTTTGCCTTATCGACCAAATTAAGAGAAGATATACTGTTTCGCTGGGAATTTAACCCAAAATACTTCGAAAACAAGAAAATGATTACAAAAATTTCAGTTTTTTAACCATGTTTTTATTAAAAATAGAGATAAACTATACCAATTTGGACTGTATAGATAGGATAGATTTTCACTTTAAATTCCTAGCAGTAAACCCAAAAAAAACGTCGAAGATCCGAAAACAATCGAAAATAATTCGGTTGTATAGCCATTCGTGCTTAAAAATCTAAAAATCAAATTCAAATTAAGATGGTTTAAATGCTTTTGTCGCAACTTGTCTAAATCACTAATTCAATATTTGAGAATACTATGGTAAAGAAGGATGTTTTTCCGAATGTTATCGGGTTTTCGATGTTCTTTTGAGATCTCCGCAAAAGTTAACATCTGTTCCTAATTCGGATGAACTACACTAGCTTTACAATGAGTCAAAATTTGTGTATTTAATCTCGTTTTTAAGCAAATTACGGCTAAAAAAACTATATAGTGTATAAAAAAATCTACATAATAAAAAATTGCATGTTTTATCTCGATTTCTAATAAAAAGGTGGTAGGAAACAAATATTTTCAATCATTTTCTGGTTTTTGATATTTCTAGGGTTACCTTTCCCGCGAAACTGTATATCTTCGAAAACATTTCCAAGGAAAAAATTCTTATATTTTAAAACCACATAATCTAGTAAAATATTAACTCTATAATGCTTATTACGAGACTCCGCCGAATATAAACGAAGACAAACCCACAGAATTTCCGCTTTCTATATATACAAGACATCTAACTTCCCTCATCAGTAAAGTGGTAATCTCTACCCTTCCTGACTGTAATTATGTACCTACAATTGATCGTTACCTTCCTCCGGAAAATATCTCGTTGTCCATGTAATATATCGTCCTCATTAATCATCAGTTTTATGGGCCTCGAGTATTTTTACGGGATAACACATCGGATTCAACAATGGGATCGGTCGGCAGGGGGAAGAGTTGTTTGCAACCTCCAATTATCATAAAATTTTCGTATTTTCCACCGATATTCTCGCAAATTGGAACCGGAAGTAAGATTCCACGAATGAAATAAGAATATTCGCTCAGTTTTCTTTCTTTCGGTGCTTGTCTCGTTAAAGTGCAACTATTCCTTCTAATTTAATTTCGCGAAAGAAATAAACCCTGCATGCGATGAAAATGAGTTTTACGTGTATTTTTCATGGAAAACTATCTGAATGATCTCGGTTCGAACCCCGTAAAATTGTGGGATAAAAAGACGACAGCAACTCCTTACAGTTTGAAGAGTACACATGAATAAAGTTTGAAGCAAATCGGACGAACGGTATAGCCTCCAATCTTAGACAAACGCACTCACAGAATTTCGATTTCATTATATATCTACGCGTAAAAGTCGCTTGCAATCGGTAAGTATGTTGATGAATTATATACTTTTGACAGCACCTGGAAACTACGACTAATAGACTTTAGTCTGTGGCGGTTTCAAAAATGTGAAGTCGATATATTGGGAAATTCCTCAAAAGAATCTCTGTGTTCAACTTTAAATGAATGTCGTTTACAAATTTGGTCATGGATTCGAACCAAGGACCGTAGGGAAGTCAATGTCGAATGTTGACGACTGCTCAGCACATACCGGGTCTATTTTTTCGGGAAATGCGTCATAGAAATAACTGAATCTCTGGCATTCATTCCGTCTGAAAGATTTAAGATCAACTGGTGTCGAGCCCAGGACCTTTTAGCAATACGTGATTAAGTATAACAACTGGGTAGGGATAAAATTAATTGAATTCCTAGTTTGAAGTGGATATCATAAGGAGTGGTTCCAAAAATTAAATTCAAGCTTACCCAATTCGAAATACATGACTAAAAGAAAATGGGGATCTAGCATCGATCCCAGGATCAATAGGAAAACAGTACACTGCGTATATGAAATATATTTATGACGTCTATTCACATACCTGGTTTTACGCTCTCGAGTTATCGAGAAGTGTTTCGATACAATTCTCACTCACCTGGCGTCGAACTCACGGACATCTGGTGACACTTATATGATAACTAGCAGGAGCGCCCGTTGATTCTCAACGAGGAATATAGAAGTAGATTAAATTAAAGTTGCCGGTCGTGCAATGCGTAAATTCCCTTTAGAATACAGTCTGAAATCCAGTTCTATTCTTACTAAACAGAAATATCCATGAGCTCGGGTCAACAATCGCATTGATCGTCGGGAGGATTGGCTGTTAACAACCTCAACAATTTTGGATAATTCACGCGTATTTTGTCGAAATTCTCGAAATTTCGATTCGATAACAATATTCCACGATCAAAATTAGCATATTCATTTAATTTCCGTTATTTTGCTTCCTGTCTCGACTCCACACGACTCTTTTTCTATTTTAATTCTTCAAAAGAAATATAGCCTGATACCAATAAAAGTGAAGATTAGATTTATTCTTTATGGAAACCCATCTGAGCGATCTTGGTTCAAACCCAGAAAAGTTATCGAATAAAATTGAGACAGTAGTCCTTCCTGGTCCCAAAAAACACGTACGCAAAGTTTGATGGGAATCTAGCAAACAGTTTGTACTTAAATCGACGACACGCATTATGAAAACAAACCCACAGAATATTTGCTTTATATCATACAAGACATCTTATTTCCCTCATGAGTGGTAATTTCCAGAATGTAGTTACGTACCTACAATTGCTGGTTACCTTCTTACAGAAAATTTCTCGTTATCCATGTAATATATCGTACTCTTCAATCATCAGCTTTATGAGCCTTAAGTCTACGAGTATTTTTACGGGATAACAATTCGGATTCAACAATGGGATCGGTCGTCAGGGGGATGAGTTGTTTATAGCCTCGAATTTTCACAAAATATGCGTATATTTTAGCAATATTCTCGCAAATTCTAATCGAATCTTTATTAAATTTCCTTTCTTTTGGTATTTGTCTCGACTCTATGCAACTATTTCTTCTAATTTAATTCTTCAAGAGAAATAAAGCCTGCAACCCATAAAAGTGAAGTTTACGTGTATTCCTTATGAAAATCTATCTGAGCGATCCCGGTTCGAACCCAGCAAAATTTTTGAATAAAAATGCGATAGAACTTCCTTCCTGATATCAGAGGACACGTATGCAAAGTTTTAGACAAATCGGGAAAACGGTGTGGACTCCAATCCAAGACAAACAAACACACAAACACACAAACCCACAAACACACAAACCCACAGAATTTCTGCTTTATATATATAGAAGATTACTATATAGTCCTCCACTGGGACATACGTGATTCTTATTTCTCTATCATACCGTGAAGTTCATTAAATATTTTTCGAAATTTCGCTGAATGTAGCCAAAATGGCCGTAGTATTGTCCTTGCTATTTACATATCATAGTTTAAATACATTGACATTTCAACAAATTGCGGCCTCTACATTAATTCTCACATAAATCCTTACCATTGACATAGACTTAAAATCCTTGTGTATTCAAATGAGAAAATGCTTGAGCTCAGATTCAACAATCGCCTTGGTCTTCAGGGGGACACTTTCTTTACTGCATAGAAATTTCACGACATTTTCGTACATTTTGCAATAGTTCTCGTAAGTACGTCTCGAATCGATATTCCACGACCAAAATAAGAATTTCCATTTAATTCTCTTTCTTTTGGTACTTGTCTCGACTGACGTGACCATTAATTCTAATTTAATTGTGCAAATAAAACGAGGCCTGCAAACATTAAAAACGAACTTTACCTGCATTTCTTACCTAGAATATTTGCCCTGATCTAGCGTCGAACCAAGGATAATCATCGAAGATGTCTTTGTAGTTTCCCTTGTACATTCACGGCTTCTAGCGATCCCACGAATTTCAACGCTCTACTTTGCCGGGAAGTGCCTCGAAAAAAATTCGAAAATTCTGTCAATGCATCTTTATGGAAAAAATCGGAATTTCGGGGTCTTATGGCATTGAACCAATGGCACTGATGTTCAAAATCGCCTTATTTCTGATAGCTACACGCTGTCCAGTTCGTCGTAAACATCTCAAGTCAGTGACACTTGTGGAACATGGTTAGAATTTTGATGAATGACTCAGGAGTGTAGCTTAATATATTGTTATAGTAATATATTAAAAGGCAAAGAAAAAACTTTTTTCCGTTTATAAGCGTATTGATCACATGAAGTAAGGTATGTTTAGGCATACTTAACCTCTACATGGAGAAGGACTGGCAAAAGTCATTATCTTTGTCACATTATCCTTGGTTCGACTCTGGACGACTGGCAATGTCGGAAATTCAACCGATGCATATTAAAATTTTATCAGACATTGAACAAGCTGTTACGAAAACATTCGTGATTTCGAGCGAGCAAAGAAAGCGTATTTTGGCTTACTCAAACTGAGGATATTATCGATATAAAACACAGCTTGAGTAAAGGCGTAAAACATCCGCGAGCCCTTTGTCTTAATCGTTATAACAGCATCGATAACCGACCACACAAAGGTAAACAATTCCGACAGCGCGTTATCTAATCTTGAATCGGGATCTCGCCGCAGCAAACTTCGTCTGCCGAACAAATGTTAGGTAACTCGTTCGTAGTTAAATGGAGAAGAAATTGAGTTGTACTCACTTTTCCAAAGAAACCTCGAAGTCCCTTGAGTCATGCTCGTTGTTCATGGAGTAGTTCACAGAAGAAACGAAGTCGCGGGTTCGACACGAAGTTTGGGCGATGTCTTCTTCAAAAGGGCGAAGGTTTACAAGTCCAAAAATTGATGATTAATCGATGATTAATGAGCTGCCGCTCAGGATTTGGTGCGAGATTTACTGGATGCTTTTACTGTAATTTATGATTAATAATTCCGTGAGGGAATCGTTTTTCCTCGTCCAATTCACGAATTAACGTAATTAAACTTTTAGCCTCTTTCAAGTTCAACTGCATCTTGACACGTCTTTCTTTCTTTTACATGCCTCTGTTTACTTGTTTTCGTCAATACTACAATTTATGTTAGATAGCTATAAATGCTTAAATTACCAAATTCAAGTAGAATCGTTCGCGACAGAGTGAAAAATCGGTTTACTCTGACAACCTTTCGCTATGAACGACCGTCGCTCACTTAAACTCAGTGCAATTGTTTGGTTTGAAAGGTTGTGCACCTTTGGAAGAAAACGTGCTATCCCTCCCAAGGTTGAACCGAATAGTATTGAAGGTCGATACCCCGCGGAAAGGTATCCCAAACAATTTTAAAATGTTTTTTACGATCGATTATGAAGAGATGAAAATTTAAAAGGGCCATTTCAGTCATTCCTGGATTGGTTCCCAATAGAATTCATCGAGCAACTTATTTTTCGGATCTATGCACATGATTTTCTATCCCCTGAAAGTCTTTTGAAAGAGATAAATTCGTAAACAAAAAAATAGCAAAATATTCAAGAGTTCGTCGTATAAACTAATTAAAATCTATCGAGTAACGGCATATTGTTCACAATATACTTATTCTAAGCCAAGCAACAGCAATGGGGATTCCCTCTAAAAGTCACTCTCTTGGATCCTCAGCACAATTCCTAAAGAACGAATTGTTGAAGCAACCAGGGTCTGAAAAACAATAATAAACGCTAAACATTTGGAAAAAACAAAAAAATAGCAAAATATTCAAGAGATCGCTATTTAAACTAATTAAAATCTATCGAGTAAAGGCATTTTGGTCACAATATACTTATTCTAAGCCAAGCAACAGCAATGGGGAATCCCTCTCAAAGTCACTCTCTGGGATCCTCAGCACAATTCCTAAAGAACGCATTGATGAAACAACCAGGGTCTGATCAAACGATAATAAACGCAAATTAAATTGGAAAAAACAAAAAATAGCAAAATATTCAAGAGTTCGTCATATAAACTAATTAAAATCTATCGAGTAACGGCATTTTGTTCACAATATACTTATTCTAAGCCTAGCAACAGCAATGAGGGATGCCTCTAAAAGTCACTCTCATGTATCCTCAGCACAATTCCTAAAGAGCCCATTGTTGAAGCAACCAGGGCCTGAAAAACGATACTAAACGCAAATTAAATTGGAAAAAATAAAACAATTAGCAAAATATTCAAGAGAGTTTGTCATATAAGCTAATTAAAATCTATCGAGTAACGGAATTTTGTTCACAATATACTTATTCTAAGCCTAGCAACAGCAATGAGGAATGCCTCTCAAAGTCACTCTCTTGGATCCTCAGCACAATTCCTAAAGAACGCATAGTTGAAACAACCAGGGTCTGAAAAACGATAATAAACGCAAAACATTTGGAAAAACAAAGAAATAGCAAAATATTCAAGAGATCGCTATTTAAACTAATTAAAATCTATCGAGTAACGGCATTTTGTTCACAATATACTTATTCTAAGCCAAGCAACAGCAATGGGGATTCCCTCTCATAGTCACTCTCTTGGATCCTCAGCACAATTCCTAAAGAGCGCATTGTTGAAGCAACCAGGGTCTGAAAAACGATAATAAACGCAATTAAAATTGAAAATAATAAACTACTATCAAAATATTCAATAGGTCTCCATTTAAACTAATTAAAATCGATCGAGTAACGACATTTTCGTCACAATATACTTATTCTAATCCAAGCAACAGCAATGGGGATTCCCTCTCAAAGTCACTCTCTTGTATCCTCAGCACAATTCCTAAAGAGCGCATTGTTGAAGCAACCAGGGTCTTAAAAAAGATAAGAAACGCAATTTAAATTGAAAATATTAAACTTTTATCAAAATATTCAACAGGTCTCTATTTAAACTAATTAAAATCGATCGAGTAACGGCATTTTGTTCACAATATACTTATTCTAATCCAAGCAACAGCAATGGGGATTCCCTCTCAAAGTCACTCTCTTGTATCCTCAGCACAATTCCTAAAGAGCGCATTGTTGAAGCAACCAGGGTCTTAAAAACGATAAGAAACGCAATTTAATTTAAAAATATTAAACTTTTATCAAAATATTCAACAGGTCTCTATTTAAACTAATTAAAATCGATCGAGTAACGGCATTTTGTTCACAATATACTTATTCTAAGCCAAGCAACAGCAATGGGGATTCCCTCTCAAAGTCACTCTCTTGTATCCTCAGCACCATTCCTAAAGAGCGCATTGTTGAAGCAACCAGAGTCTGAAAAACGATAAGAAACGCAATTTAAATTGAAAATATTAAACTATTATCAAAATATTCAACAGGTCGTCATTTAAACTAATTAAAATCGATCGAGTAACGACATTTTCGTCACAATATACTTATTCTAATCCAAGCAACAGCAATGGGGATTCCCTCTCAAAGTTACTCTCTTGTATCCTCAGCACAATTCCTAAAAAGCGCATTGTTGAAGCAACCAGGGTCTGAAAAACGATAAGAAACACAATTTAAATTGAAAATATTAAACTTTTATCAAAATATTCAACAGGTCTCTATTTAAACTAATTAAAATCGATCGAGTAACGGCATTTTGTTCACAATATACTTATTCTAAGCCAAGCAACAGCAATGGGGATTCCCTCTCATAGTCACTCTCTTGGATCCTCAGCACCATTCCTAAAGAGCGCATTGTTGAAGCAACCAGGGTCTGAAAAACGATAAGAAACGCAATTTAAATTGAAAATATTAAACTATTATCAAAATATTCAACAGGTCGTCATTTAAACTAATTAAAATCGATCGAGTAACGACATTTTCGTCACAATATACTTATTCTAATCCATGCAACAGCAATGGGGATTCCCTCTCAAAGTCACTCTCTTGTATCCTCAGCACAATTCCTAAAGAGCGCATTGTTGAAGCAACCAGGGTCTTAAAAAAGATAAGAAACGCAATTTAAATTGAAAATATTAAACTTTTATCAAAATATTCAACAGGTCTCTATTTAAACTAATTAAAATCGATCGAGTAACGGCATTTTGTTCACAATATACTTATTCTAATCCAAGCAACAGCAATGGGGATTCCCTCTCAAAGTCACTCTCTTGTATCCTAAGCACAATTCCTAAAGAGCGCATTGTTGAAGCAACCAGGGTCTTAAAAACGATAAGAAACGCAATTTAATTTGAAAATATTAAACTTTTATCAAAATATTCAACAGGTCTCTATTTAAACTAATTAAAATCGATCGAGTAACGGCATTTTGTTCACAATATACTTATTCTAAGCCAAGCAACAGCAATGGGGATTCCCTCTCAAAGTCACTCTCTTGTATCCTCAGCACAATTCCTAAAGAGCGCATTTTGAAGCAACCAGGGTCTTAAAAACGATAAGAAACGCAATTTAAATTGAAAATATTAAACTTTTATCAAAATATTCAACAGGTCGTCATTTAAACTAATTAAAATCGATCGAGTAACGGCATTTTGGTCACAATATACTTATTCTAATCCAAGCAACAGCAATGGGGATTCCCTCTCAAAGTCACTCTCTTGTATCCTCAGCACAATTCCTAAAAAGCGCATTGTTGAATCAACCAGGGTCTGAAAAACGATAAGAAACGCAATTTAAATTGAAAATATTAAACTATTATCAAAATATTCAACAGGTCGTCATTTAAACTAATTAAAATCTATCGAGTAACGGCATTTTGTTCACAATATACTTATTCTAATCCAAGCAACAGCAATGGGGATTCCCTCTCAAAGTCACTCTCTTGTATCCTCAGCACAATTCCTAAAAAGCGCATTGTTGAAGCAACCAGGGTCTGAAAAACGATAAGAAACGCAATTTAAATTGAAAATATTAAACTTTTATCAAAATATTCAACAGGTCGTCATTTAAACTAATTAAAATCTATCGAGTAACGGCATTTTGTTCACAATATACTTATTCTAAGCCAAGCAACAGCAATGGGGAATCCCTCTCAAAGTCACTCTCTGGGATCCTCAGCACAATTCCTAAAAAGCGCATTGTTGAAGCAACCAGGGTCTGAAAAACGATAATAAACGCTACTAAAATTTGAAAAAACAAAAAAAATAGCAAAATATTCAAGAGTTTGTCATTTAAACTAATTAAAATCGATCAAGTAACGGCATTTTGTTCACAATATACTTATTCTAAGCCAAGCAACAGTAATAGGGAATTCCTCTCAAAGTCACTCTCTTGGATCCTCAGCACAATTCCTAAAGAACGCATTGATGAAACAACCAGGGTCTGATCAAACGATAATAAACGCAAATTAAATTGGAAAAAACAAAAAATAGCAAAATATTCAAGAGTTCGTCATATAAACTAATTAAAATCTATCGAGTAACGGCATTTTGTTCACAATATACTTATTCTAAGCCAAGCAACAGCAATGAGGAATGCCTCTTAAAGTCACTCTCTTGGATCCTCAGCACAATTCCTAAAGAACGCATAGTTGAAACAACCAGGGTCTGAAAAACGATAATAAACGCAAATTAAATTGGAAAAAATAAAACAATTAGCAAAATATTCAAGAGAGTTTGTCATATAAGATAATTAAAATCTATCATGTAACGGAATTTTGTTCACAATATACTTATTCTAAGCCAAGCAACAGCAATGGGGATTCCCTCTCATAGTCACTCTCTTGGATCCTCAGCACCATTCCTAAAGAGCGCATTGATGAAGCAACCAGGGTCTGTAAAACGATAATAAACGCAATTTAAATTGAAAATATTAAACTATTATCAAAATATTCAACAGGTCGTCATTTAAACTAATTAAAATCTATCGAGTAACGGAATTTTGTTCACAATATACTTATTCTAAGCCAAGCAACAGCAATGAGGGATGCCTCTCAAAGTCACTCTCTTGTATCCTCAGCACAATTCCTAAAAAGCGCATTGTTGAAGCAACCAGGGTCTGAAAAACGATAAGAAACGCAATTTAAATTGAAAATATTAAACTTTTATCAAAATATTCAACAGGTCGTCATTTAAACTAATTAAAATCTATCGAGTACGGCATTTTGTTCACAATATACTTATTCTAAGCCAAGCAACAGCAATGGGGAATCCCTCTCAAAGTCACTCTCTGGGATCCTCAGCACAATTCCTAAAAAGCGCATTGTTGAAGCAACCAGGGTCTGAAAAACGATAATAAACGCTACTAAAATTTGAAAAAACAAAAAAAATAGCAAAATATTCAAGAGTTTGTCATTTAAACTAATTAAAATCGATCAAGTAACGGCATTTTGTTCACAATATACTTATTCTAAGCCAAGCAACAGTAATAGGGAATTCCTCTCAAAGTCACTCTCTTGGATCCTCAGCACAATTCCTAAAGAACGCATTGATGAAACAACCAGGGTCTGATCAAACGATAATAAACGCAAATTAAATTGGAAAAAACAAAAAATAGCAAAATATTCAAGAGTTCGTCATATAAACTAATTAAAATCTATCGAGTAACGGCATTTTGTTCACAATATACTTATTCTAAGCCAAGCAACAGCAATGAGGAATGCCTCTTAAAGTCACTCTCTTGGATCCTCAGCACAATTCCTAAAGAACGCATAGTTGAAACAACCAGGGTCTGAAAAACGATAATAAACGCAAATTAAATTGGAAAAAATAAAACAATTAGCAAAATATTCAAGAGAGTTTGTCATATAAGATAATTAAAATCTATCGAGTAACGGAATTTTGTTCACAATATACTTATTCTAAGCCAAGCAACAGCAATGGGGATTCCCTCTCATAGTCACTCTCCTGGATCCTCAGCACCATTCCTAAAGAGCGCATTGATGAAGCAACCAGGGTCTGTAAAACGATAATAAACGCAATTTAAATTGAAAATATTAAGCTATTATCAAAATATTCAACAGGTCGTCATTTAAACTAATTAAAATCTATCGAGTAACGGAATTTTGTTCACAATATACTTATTCTAAGCCAAGCAACAGCAATGGGGATTCCCTCTCAAAGTCACTCTCTTGTATCCTCAGCACAATTCCTAAAGAGCGCATTGATGAAGCAACCAGGGTCTGTAAAACGATTATAAACGCAATTTAAATTGAAAATATTAAACTATTATTTAAATATTCAACAGGTCGTCATTTAAACTAATTAAAATCTATCGAGTAACGGAATTTTGTTCACAATATACTTATTCTAAGCCAAGCAACAGCAATGAGGGATGCCTCTCAAAGTCACTCTCTTGTATCCTCAGCACCATTCCTAAAGAGCGCATTGTTGAAGCAACCAGGGTCTGAAAAACGATAAAAAACGCAATTTAAATTGAAAATATTAAACTATTATCAAAATATTCAACAGGTCGTCATTTAAACTAATTAAAATCGATCGAGTAACGACATTTTCGTCACAATATACTTATTCTAATCCAGGCAACAGCAATGGGGATTCCCTCTCAAAGTCACTCTCTTGTATCCTCAGCACAATTCCTAAAGAGCGCATTGTTGAAGCAACCAGGGTCTTAAAAAAGATAAGAAACGCAATTTAAATTGAAAATATTAAACTTTTATCAAAATATTTAACAGGTCGTCATTTAAACTAATTAAAATCGATCGAGTAACAGCATTTTGGACACAATATACTTATTCTAATCCAAGCAACAGCAATGGGGATTCCCACTCAAAGTCACTCTCTTGTATCCTCAGCACCATTCCTAAAGAGCGCATTGTTGAAGCAACCAGGGTCTGAAAAACGATAAGAAACGCAATTTAAATTGAAAATATTAAACTATTATCAAAATATTCAACAGGTCGTCATTTAAACTAATTAAAATCGATCGAGTAACGGCATTTTGGACACAATATACTTATTCTAATCCAAGCAACAGCAATGGGGATTCCCACCCAAAGTCACTCTCTTGTATCCTCAGCACCATTCCTAAAGAGCGCATTGTTGAAGCAACCAGGGTCTTAAAAACGATAAGAAACGCAATTTAAATTGAAAATATTAAACTATTATCAAAATATTCAACAGGTCGTCATTTAAACAAATTAAAATCGATCGAGTAACGGCATTTTGGTCACAATATACTTATTCTAAGCCTAGCAACAGCAGTGGGGATTCCCACTCAAAGTCACTCTCTTGTATCCTCAGCACCATTCCTAAAGAGCGCATTGTTGAAGCAACCAGGGTCTGAGAAACGATAAGAAACGCAATTTAAATTGAAAATATTAAACTATTATCAAAATATTTAACAGGTCGTCATTTAAACTAATTAAAATCGATCGAGTAACAGCATTTTGTTCACAATATACTTATTCTAATCCAAGCAACAGCAATGGGGATTCCCACTCAAAGTCACTCTCTTGTATCCTCAGCACCATTCCTAAAGAGCGCATTGTTGAAGCAACCAGGGTCTGAAAAACGATAAGAAACGCAATTTAAATTGAAAATATTAAACTATTATCAAAATATTCAACAGGTCGTCATTTAAACTAATTAAAATCGATCGAGTAACGGCATTTTGGACACAATATACTTATTCTAATCCAGGCAACAGCAATGGGGATTCCCACTCAAAGTCACTCTCTTGTATCCTCAGCACCATTCCTAAAGAGCGCATTGTTGAAGCAACCGAGGTCTGAAAAACGATAAGAAACGCAATTTAAATTGAAAATATTAAACTATTATCAAAATATTCAACAGGTCGTCATTTAAACTAATTAAAATCGATCGAGTAACGGCATTTTGGTCACAATATACTTATTCTAAGCCTAGCAACAGCAGTGGGGATTCCCACTCAAAGTCACTCTTTTGTATCCTCAGCACCATTCCTAAAGAGCGCATTGTTGAAGCAACCAGGGTCTGAGAAACGATAAGAAACGCAATTTAAATTGAAAATATTAAACTATTATCAAAATATTCAACAGGTCGTCATTTAACTTAATTAAAATCGATCGAGTAACGGCATTTTGGACACAATATACTTATTCTAAGCCTAGCAACAGCAATGGGGATTCCCACTCAAAGTCACTCTCTTGTATCCTCAGCACCATTCCTAAAGAGCGCATTGTTGAAGCAACCAGGGTCTGAAAAACCTTAAGAAACGCAATTTAAATTAAAAATATTAAACTATTATCAAAATATTCAACAGGTCTTCATTTAAACTAATTAAAATCGATCGAGTAACGGCATTTTGGTCACAATATACTTATTCTAAGCCTAGCAACAGCATTGGGGATTCCCACTCAAAGTCACTCTCTTGTATCCTCAGCACCATTCCTAAAGAGCGCATTGTTGAAGCAACCAGGGTCTGAAAAACGATAAGAAACGCAATTTAAATTGAAAATATTAAACTATTATCAAAATATTCAACAGGTCGTCATTTAAACTAATTAAAATCGATCGAGTAACGGCATTTTGGACACAATATACTTATTCTAATCCAAGCAACAGCAATGGGGATTCCCACTCAAAGTCACTCTCTTGTATCCTTAGCACCATTCCTAAAGAGCGCATTGTTGAAGCAACCAGGGTCTGAAAAACGATAAGAAACGCAATTTAAATTGAAAATATTAAACTATTATCAAAATATTCAACAGGTCGTCATTTAAACAAATTAAAATCGATCGAGTAACAGCATTTTGGACACAATATACTTATTCTAATCCAAGCAACAGCAATGGGGATTCCCACTCAAAGTCACTCTCTTGTATCCTCAGCACCATTCCTAAAGAGCGCATTGTTGAAGCAACCAGGGTCTGAAAAACGATAAGAAACGCAATTTAAATTGAAAATATTAAACTATTATCAAAATATTCAACAGGTCGTCATTTAAACTATTTAAAATCGATCGAGTAACGGCATTTTGGTCAAAATATACTTATACTAAGCCTAACAACAGCAATGGGGATTCCCACTCAAAGTCACTCTCTTGTATCCTCAGCACCATTCCTAAAGAGCGCATTGTTGAAGCAACCAGGGTCTGAAAAAAGATAAGAAACGCAATTTAAATTGAAAATATTAAACTATTATCAAAATATTCAACAGGTCGTCATTTAACTTAATTAAAATCGATCGAGTAACGGCATTTTGGACACAATATACTTATTCTAAGCCTAGCAACAGCAATGGGGATTCCCACTCAAAGTCACTCTCTTGTATCCTCAGCACCATTCCTAAAGAGCGCATTGTTGAAGCAACCAGGGTCTGAAAAAAGATAAGAAACGCAATTTAAATTGAAAATATTAAACTATTATCAAAATATTCAACAGGTCGTCATTTAACTTAATTAAAATCGATCGAGTAACGGCATTTTGGACACAATATACTTATTCTAAGCCTAGCAACAGCAATGGGGTTTCCCACTCAAAGTCACTCTCTTGTATCCTCAGCACCATTCCTAAAGAGCGCATTGTTGAAGCAACCAGGGTATGAAAAACGATAAGAAACGCAATTTAAATTAAAAATATTAAACTATTATCAAAATATTCAACAGGTCTTCATTTAAACTAATTAAAATCGATCGAGTAACGGCATTTTGGTCACAATATACTTATTCTAAGCCTAGCAACAGCAGTGGGGATTCCCACTCAAAGTCAGTCTCTTGTATCCTCAGCACCATTCCTAAAGAGCGCATTGTTGAAGCAACCAGGGTCTGAAAAACGATAAGAAACGCAATTTAAATTGAAAATATTAAACTATTATCAAAATATTCAACAGGTCTCTATTTAAACTAATTAAAATCGATCGAGTAACGGCATTTTGGACACAATATACTTATTCTAAGCCTAGCAACAGCAATGAGGATTCCCACTCAAAGTCACTCTCTTGAATCCTCAGCACCATTCCTAAAGAGCGCATTGTTGAAGCAACCAGGGTCTGAAAAACGATAAGAAACGCACTTTAAATTAAAAATATTAAACTATTATCAAAATATTCAACAGGTCGTCATTTAAACTAATTAAAATCGATCGAGTAACGGCATTTTGGTCACAATATACTTATTCTAAGCCTAGCAACAGCAGTGGGGATTCCCACTCAAAGTCACTCTCTTGTATCCTCAGCACCATTCCTAAAGAGCGCATTGTTGAAGCAACCAGGGTCTGAAAAACGATAAGAAACGCAATTTAAATTGAAAATATTAAACTATTATCAAAATATTCAACAGGTCGTCATTTAAACTATTTTAAATCGATCGAGTAACGGCATTTTGGACACAATATACTTATTCTAATCCAAGCAACAGCAATGGGGATTCCCACTCAAAGTCACTCTCTTGTATCCTCAGCACCATTCCTAAAGAGCGCATTGTTGAAGCAACAAGGGTCTGAAAAACGATAAGAAACGCAATTTAAATTGAAAATTTTAAACTATTATCAAAATATTCAACAGGTCGTCATTTAAACTAATTAAAATCGATCGAGTAACAGCATTTTGGACACAATATACTTATTCTAATCCAAGCAACAGCAATGGGGATTCCCACTCAAAGTCACTCTCTTGTATCCTCAGCACCATTCCTAAAGAGCGCATTGTTGAAGCAACCAGGGTCTGAAAAACGATATGAAACACAATTTAAATTGAAAATATTAAACTATTATCAAAATATTCAACAGGTCGTCATTTAAACTATTTAAAATCGATCGAGTAACGGCATTTTGGTCGAAATATACTTATACTAAGCCTAACAAACGCAATGGGGATTCCCACTCAAAGTCACTCTCTTGTATCCTCAGCACCATTCCTAAAGAGCGCATTGTTGAATCAACCAGGGTCTGAAAATCGATAAGAAACGCAATTTAAATTGAAAATATTAAACTATTATCAAAATATTCAACAGATCGTCATTTAAACTAATTAAAATCGATCGAGTAACGGCATTTTGGACACAATATACTTATTCTAATCCAAGCAACAGCAATGGGGATTCCCACTCAAAGTCACTCTCTTGTATCCTCAGCACCATTCCTAAAGAGCGTATTGTTGAAGCAACCAGGGTCTGAAAAAAGATAAGAAACGCAATTTAAATTGAAAATATTAAACTATTATCAAAATATTCAACAGGTCGTCATTTAACTTAATTAAAATCGATCGAGTAACGGCATTTTGGACACAATATACTTATGCTAAGCCTAGCAACAGCAATGGGGATTCCCACTCAAAGTCACTCTCTTGTATCCTCAGCACCATTCCTAAAGAGCGCATTGTTGAAGCAACCAGGGTCTGAAAAACGATAAGAAACGCAATTTAAATTAAAAATATTAAACTATTATCAAAATATTCAACAGGTCTTCATTTAAACTAATTAAAATCGATCGAGTAACGGCATTTTGGTCACAATATACTTATTCTAACATTAGCAACAGCAGTGGGGATTCCCACTCAAAGTCACTCTCTTGTATCCTCAGCACCATTCCTAAAGAGCGCATTGTTGAAACAACAAGGGTCTGAAAAACGATAAGAAACGCAATTTAAATTGAAAATATTAAACTATTATCAAAATATTCAACAGGTCGTCATTTAAACTAATTAAAATCGATCGAGTAACGGCATTTTGGACACAATATACTTATTCTAATCCAAGCAACAGCAATGGGGATTCTCACTCAAAGTCACTCTCTTGTATCCTCAGCACCATTCCTAAAGAGCGCATTGTTGAAGCAACCAGGGTTTGAAAAACGATAAGAAACGCAATTTAAATTGAAAATATTAAACTATTATCAAAATATTCAACAGGTCGTCATTTAAACTAATTAAAATCGATCGAGTAACGGCATTTTGGACACAATATACTTATTCTAATCCAAGCAACAGCAATGGGGATTCCCACTCAAAGTCACTCTCTTGTATCCTCAGCACCATTCCTGAAGAGCGCATTGTTGAAGCAACCAGGGTCTGAAAAACGATAAGAAACGCAATTTAAATTGAAAATATTAAACTATTATCAAAATATTCAACAGGTCGTCATTTAAACTAATTAAAATCGATCGAGTAACAGCATTTTGGACACAATATACTTATTCTAATCCAAGCAACAGCAATGGGGATTCCCACTCAAAGTCACTCTCTTGTATCCTCAGCACCATTCCTAAAGAGCGCATTGTTGAAGCAACCAGGGTCTGAAAAACGATAAGAAACGCAATTTAAATTGAAAATATTAAACTATTATCAAAATATTCAACAGGTCGTCATTTAAACTATTTAAAATCGATCGAGTAACGGCATTTTGGTCGAAATATACTTATACTAAGCCTAACAACAGCAATGGGGATTCCCACTCAAAGTCACTCTCTTGTATCCTCAGCACCATTCCTAAAGAGCGCATTGTTGAAGCAACCAGGGTCTGAAAAACGATAAGAAACGCAATTTAAATTAAAAATATTAAACTATTATCAAAATATTCAACAGGTCTTCATTTAAACTAATTAAAATCGATCGAGTAACGGCATTTTGGTCACAATATACTTATTCTAAGCCTAGCAACAGCAGTGGGGATTCCCACTCAAAGTCACTCTCTTGTATCCTCAGCACCATTCCTAAAGAGCGCATTGTTGAAGCAACCAGGGTCTGAAAAACGATAAGAAACGCAATTTAAATTGAAAATATTAAACTATTATCAAAATATTCAACAGGTCTCTATTTAAACTAATTTAAATCGATCGAGTAACGGCATTTTGTTCACAATATACTTATTCTAATCCAAGCAACAGCAATGGGGATTCCCACTCAAAGTCACTCTCTTGTATCCTCAGCACCATTCCTAAAGAGCGCATTGTTAAAGCAACCAGGGTCTGAAAAACGATAAGAAACGCAATTTAAATTGAAAATATTAAACTATTATCAAAATATTCAACAGGTCGTCATTTAAACTAATTAAAATCGATCGAGTAACGGCATTTTGGACACAATATACTTATTCTAATCCAAGCAACAGCAATGGGGATTCCCACTCAAAGTCACTCTCTTGTATCCTCAGCACCATTCCTAAAGAGCGCATTGTTGAAGCAACCAGGGTTTGAAAAACGATAAGAAACGCAATTTAAATTGAAAATATTAAACTATTATCAAAATATTCAACAGGTCGTCATTTAAACTAATTAAAATCGATCGAGTAACAGCATTTTGGACACAATATACTTATTCTAATCCAAGCAACAGCAATGGGGATTCCCACTCAAAGTCACTCTCTTGTATCCTCAGCACCATTCCTAAAGAGCGCATTGTTGAAGCAACCAGGGTCTGAAAAACGATAAGAAACGCAATTTAAATTGAAAATATTAAACTATTATCAAAATATTCAACAGGTCGTCATTTAAACTATTTAAAATCGATCGAGTAACGGCATTTTGGTCAAAATATACTTATACTAAGCCTAACAACAGCAATGGGGATTCCCACTCAAAGTCACTCTCTTGTATCCTCAGCACCATTCCTAAAGAGCGCATTGTTGAAGCAACCAGGGTCTGAAAATCGATAAGAAACGCAATTTAAATTGAAAATATTAAACTATTATCAAAATATTCAACAGGTCGTCATTTAAACTAATTAAAATCGATCGAGTAACGGCATTTCGGACACAATATACTTATTCTAATTCTAGCAACAGCAATGGGGATTCCCACTCAAAGTCACTCTCTTGTATCCTCAGCACCATTCCTAAAGAGCGCATTGTTGAAGCAACCAGGGTCTGAAAAACGATAATAAACGCAATTTAAATTGAAAATATTAAACTATTATCAAAATATTCAAGAGGTCGTCATTTAAACTATTTAAAATCGATCGAGTAACGACATTTTGGTAACAATATACTTATTCTAATCCAAGCAACAGCAATGGGGATTCCCTCTCAAAGTCACTCTCTTGTATCCTCAGCACAATTCCTAAAGAGCGCATTGTTGAAGCAACCAGGGTCTTAAAAACGATAAGAAACGCAATTTAATTTGAAAATATTAAACTTTTATCAAAATATTCAACAGGTCTCTATTTAAACTAATTAAAATCGATCGAGTAACGGCATTTTGTTCACAATATACTTATTCTAAGCCAAGCAACAGCAATGGGGATTCCCTCTCAAAGTCACTCTCTTGTATACTAAAAACAATTCCTAAAGAGCGCATTTTGAAGCAACCAGGGTCTTAAAAACGATAAGAAACTCAATTTAAATTGAAAATATTAAACTATTATCAAAATATTCAACAGGTCGTCATTTAAACTAATTAAAATCGATCGATAACGGCATTTTGGTCACAATATATATTTATTCTAATCCAAGCAACAGCAATGGGGATTCCCTCTCAAAGTCACTCTCTTGTATCCTCAGCACAATTCCTAAAGAGCGCATTGTTGAAGCAACCAGGGTCTTAAAAACGATAAGAAACGCAATTTAAATTGAAAATATTAAACTTTTATCAAAATATTCAACCGGTCTCTATTTAAACTAATTAAAATCGATCGAGTAACGACATTTTGGCAACAATATACTTATTCTAATCCAAGCAACAGCAATGGGGATTCCCTCTCAAAGTCACTCTCTTGTATCCTCAGCACAATTCCTAAAGAGCGCATTGTTGAAGCAACCAGGGTCTGAAAAACGATAAGAAACGCAATTTAAATTAAAAATATTAAATTTTTATCAAAATATTCAACAGGTCTCTATTTAAACTAATTAAAATCGATCGAGTAACGGCATTTTGGTCACAATATACCTATTCTAATCCAAGCAACAGCAATGGGGATTCCCTCTCAAAGTCACTCTCTTGTATCCTCAGCACCATTCCTAAAGAGCGCATTGTTGAAGCAACCAGGGTCTTAAAAACGATAAGAAACGCAATTTAATTTGAAAATATTAAACTTTTATCAAAATATTCAACAGGTCTCTATTTAAACTAATTAAAATCGATCGAGTAACGGCATTTTGGTCACAATATACTTATTCTAATCCAAGCAACAGCAATGGGGATTCCCTCTCAAGTCACTCTCTTGTATCCTCAGCACCATTCCTAAAGAGCGCATTGTTGAAGCAACCAGGGTCTTAAAAACGATAAGAAACGCAATTTAAATTGAAAATATTAAACTTTTATCAAAATATTCAACAGGTCTCTATTTAAACTAATTAAAATCGATCGAGTAACGGCATTTTGGTCACAATATACTTATTCTAATCCAAGCAACAGCAATGGGGATTCCCTCTCAAAGTCACTCTCTTGTATCATCAGCACCATTCCTAAAGCGCGCATTGTTGAAGCAACCAGGGTCTTAAAAACGATAAGAAACGCAATTTAAATTGAAAATATTAAACTTTTATCAAAATATTCAACAGGTCTCTATTTAAACTAATTAAAATCGATCGAGTAACGGCATTTTGGTCACAATATACTTATTCTAAGCCAAGCAACAGCAATGGGGATTCCCTCTCAAAGTCACTCTCTTGTATCCTCAGCACCATTCCTAAAGAGCGCATTGTTGAAGCAACCAGGGTCTTAAAAACGATAAGAAACGCAATTTAAATTGAAAATATTAAACTATTATCAAAATATTCAACAGGTCGTCATTTAAACTATTTAAAATCGATCGAGTAACGGCATTTTGGTCAAAATATACTTATTCTAAGCCTAACAACAGCAATGGGGATTCCCACTCAAAGTCACTCTCTTGTATCCTCAGCACCATTCCTAAAGAGCGCATTGTTGAAGCAACCAGGGTCTGAAAATCGATAAGAAACGCAATTTAAATTGAAAATATTAAACTATTATCAAAATATTCAACAGATTGTCATTTAAACTAATTAAAATCGATCGAGTAACGGCATTTTGGACACAATATACTTATTCTAATCCAAGCAACAGCAATGGGGATTCCCACTCAAAGTCACTCTCTTGTATCCTCAGCACCATTCCTAAAGAGCGCATTGTTGAAGCAACCAGGGTCTGAAAAACGATAAGAAACGCAATTTAAATTAAAAATATTAAACTATTATCAAAATATTCAACAGGTCGTCATTTAAACTAATTAAAATCGATCGAGTAACGGCATTTTGGACACAATATACTTATTCTAATTCTAGCAACAGCAATGGGGATTCCCACTCAAAGTCACTCTCTTGTATCCTCAGCACCATTCCTAAAGAGCGCATTCATGAAGCAACCAGGGTCTGAAAAAAGATAAGAAACGCAATTTAAATTGAAAATATTAAACTATTATCAAAATATTCAACAGGTCGTCATTTAAACTATTTAAAATCGATCGAGTAACGGCATTTTGTTCACAATATACTTATTCTAAGCCAAGCAACAGCAATGGGGATTCCCACTCAAAGTCACTCTCTTGTATCCTCAGCAAAATTCCTAAAGAGCGCATTGTTGAAGCAACCAGGGTCTTAAAAACGATAAGAAACGCAATTTAAATTGAAAATATTAAACTTTTATCAAAATATTCAACAGGTCTCTATTTAAACTATTTAAAATCTATCGAGTAACGGCATTTTGGTCACAATATACTTATTCTAATCCAAGCAACAGCAATGGGGATTCCCTCTCCGAGTCACTCTCTTGTATCCTCAGCACCATTCCTAAAGAGCGCATTGTTGAAGCAACCAGGGTCTGAAAAACGATAATAAACGCAATTTAAATTGAAAATATTAAACTATTATCAAAATATTCAAGAGGTCGTCATTTAAACTATTTAAAATCGATCGAGTAACGACATTTTGGTAACAATATACTTATTCTAATCCAAGCAACAGCAATGGGGATTCCCTCTCAAAGTCACTCTCTTGTATCCTCAGCACAATTCCTAAAGAGCGCATTGTTGAAGCAACCAGGGTCTTAAAAACGATAAGAAACGCAATTTAATTTGAAAATATTAAACTTTTATCAAAATATTCAACAGGTCTCTATTTAAACTAATTAAAATCGATCGAGTAACGGCATTTTGTTCACAATATACTTATTCTAAGCCAAGCAACAGCAATGGGGATTCCCTCTCAAAGTCACTCTCTTGTATACTCAAAACAATTCCTAAAGAGCGCATTTTGAAGCAACCAGGGTCTTAAAAACGATAAGAAACTCAATTTAAATTGAAAATATTAAACTATTATCAAAATATTCAACAGGTCGTCATTTAAACTAATTAAAATCGATCGATAACGGCATTTTGGTCACAATATATATTTATTCTAATCCAAGCAACAGCAATGGGGATTCCCTCTCAAAGTCACTCTCTTGTATCCTCAGCACAATTCCTAAAGAGCGCATTGTTGAAGCAACCAGGGTCTTAAAAACGATAAGAAACGCAATTTAAATTGAAAATATTAAACTTTTATCAAAATATTCAACCGGTCTCTATTTAAACTAATTAAAATCGATCGAGTAACGACATTTTGGCAACAATATACTTATTCTAATCCAAGCAACAGCAATGGGGATTCCCTCTCAAAGTCACTCTCTTGTATCCTCAGCACAATTCCTAAAGAGCGCATTGTTGAAGCAACCAGGGTCTGAAAAACGATAAGAAACGCAATTTAAATTAAAAATATTAAATTTTTATCAAAATATTCAACAGGTCTCTATTTAAACTAATTAAAATCGATCGAGTAACGGCATTTTGGTCACAATATACCTATTCTAATCCAAGCAACAGCAATGGGGATTCCCTCTCAAAGTCACTCTCTTGTATCCTCAGCACCATTCCTAAAGAGCGCATTGTTGAAGCAACCAGGGTCTTAAAAACGATAAGAAACGCAATTTAATTTGAAAATATTAAACTTTTATCAAAATATTCAACAGGTCTCTATTTAAACTAATTAAAATCGATCGAGTAACGGCATTTTGGTCACAATATACTTATTCTAATCCAAGCAACAGCAATGGGGATTCCCTCTCAAGTCACTCTCTTGTTTCCTCAGCACCATTCCTAAAGAGCGCATTGTTGAAGCAACCAGGGTCTTAAAAACGATAAGAAACGCAATTTAAATTGAAAATATTAAACTTTTATCAAAATATTCAACAGGTCTCTATTTAAACTAATTAAAATCGATCGAGTAACGGCATTTTGGTCACAATATACTTATTCTAATCCAAGCAACAGCAATGGGGATTCCCTCTCAAAGTCACTCTCTTGTATCATCAGCACCATTCCTAAAGCGCGCATTGTTGAAGCAACCAGGGTCTTAAAAACGATAAGAAACGCAATTTAAATTGAAAATATTAAACTTTTATCAAAATATTCAACAGGTCTCTATTTAAACTAATTAAAATCGATCGAGTAACGGCATTTTGGTCACAATATACTTATTCTAAGCCAAGCAACAGCAATGGGGATTCCCTCTCAAAGTCACTCTCTTGTATCCTCAGCACCATTCCTAAAGAGCGCATTGTTGAAGCAACCAGGGTCTTAAAAACGATAAGAAACGCAATTTAAATTGAAAATATTAAACTATTATCAAAATATTCAACAGGTCTCTATTTAAACTAATTAAAATCGATCGAGTAACGGCATTTTGTTCACAATATACTTATTCTAAGCCAAGCAACAGCAATGGGGATTCCCTCTCAAAGTCACTCTCTTGTATCCTCAGCACAATTCCTAAAGAGCGCATTTTGAAGCAACCAGGGTCTTAAAAACGATAAGAAACGCAATTTAATTTGAAAATATTAAACTTTTATCAAAATATTCAACAGGTCTCTATTTAAACTAATTAAAATCGATCGAGTAACGGCATTTTGGTCACAATATATTTATTCTAATCCAAGCAACAGCAATGGGGATTCCCTCTCAAAGTCACTCTCTTGTATCCTCAGCACCATTCCTAAAGAGCGCATTGTTGAAGCAACCAGGGTCTTAAAAACGATAAGAAACGCAATTTAAATTGAAAATCTTAAACTTTTATCAAAATATTCAACAGGTCTCTATTTAAACTAATTAAAATCGATCGAGTAACGGCATTTTGGTCACAATATACTTATTCTAATCCAAGCAACAGCAATGGGGATTCCCTCTCAAAGTCACTCTCTTGTATCCTCAGCACAATTCCTAAAGAGCGCATTTTGAAGCAACCAGGGTCTTAAAAACGATAAGAAACGCAATTTAAATTGAAAATATTAAACTATTATCAAAATATTCAACAGGTCTCTATTTAAACTAATTAAAATCGATCGAGTAACGGCATTTTGGTCACAATATACTTATTCTAATCCAAGCAACAGCAATGGGGATTCCCTCTCAAAGTCACTCTCTTGTATCCTCAGCACAATTCCTAAAAAGCGCATTGTTGAAGCAACCAGGGTCTTAAAAACGATAAGTAACGCAATTTAAATGAAAAATATTAAATTTTTATCAAAATATTCAACAGGTCTCTATTTAAACTAATTAAAATCGATCGAGTAACGGCATTTTGGTCACAATATACTTATTCTAATCCAAGCAACAGCAATGGGGATTCCCTCTAAAAGTCACTCTCTTGTATCCTCAGCACCATTCCTAAAGAGCGCATTGTTGAAGCAACCAGGGTCTGAAAAACGATAAGAAACGCAATTTAAATTGAAAATATTAAACTATTATCAAAATATTCAACAGGTCGTCATTTAAACTATTTTAAATCGATCGAGTAACGACATTTTGGACACAATATACTTATTCTAATCCAAGCAACAGCAATGGGGATTCCCACTCAAAGTCACTCTCTTGTATCCTCAGCACCATTCCTAAAGAGCGCATTGTGTAAGCAACCAGGGTCTGAAAAACGATAAGAAACGCAATTTAAATTAAAAATATTAAACTATTATCAAAATATTCAACAGGTCGTCATTTATACTAATTAAAATCGATCGAGTAACGGCATTTTGGTCACAATATACTTATTCTAAGCCTAGCAACGGCAATGGGGATTCCCACTCAAAGTCACTCTCTTGTATCCTCAGCACCATTCCTAAAGAGCGCATTGTTGAAGCAACCAGGGTCTGAAAAACGATAAGAAACGCAATTTAAATTAAAAATATTAAACTATTATCAAAATATTCAACAGGTCGTCATTTAAACTAATTAAAATCGATCGAGTAACGGCATTTTGGACACAATATACTTATTCTAATCCAGGCAACAGCAATGGGGATTCCCACTCAATGTCACTCTCTTGTATCCTCAGCACCATTCCTAAAGAGCGCATTGTTGAAGCAACCAGGGTCTGGAAAACGATAAGAAACGCAATTTAAATTGAAAATATTAAACTATTATCAAAATATTCAACAGGTCGTCATTTAAACTAACTAAAATCGATCGAGTAACGGCATTTTGGACACAATATACTTATTCTAATCCAAGCAACAGCAATGGGGATTCCCACTCAAAGTCACTCTCTTGTATCCTCAGCACCATTCCTAAAGAGCGCATTGTTGAATTAACCAGGGTCTGAAAAACGATAAGAAACGCAATTTAAATTGAAAATAGTAAACTATTATCAAAATATTCAACAGGTCGTCATTTAAACTAATTAAAATCGATCGAGTAACAGCATTTTGTACACAATATACTTATTCTAATCCAAGCAACAGCAATGGGGATTCCCACTCAAAGTCACTCTCTTGTATCCTCAGCACCATTCCTAAAGAGCGCATTGTTGAAGCAACCAGGGTCTGAAAAACGATAAGAAACGCAATTTAAATTGAAAATATTAAACTATTATCAAAATATTCAACAGGTCGTCATTTAAACTATTTAAAATCGATCGAGTAACGGCATTTTGGTCAAAATATACTTATACTAAGCCTAACAACAGCAATGGGGATTCCCACTCAAAGTCACTCTCTTGTATCCTCAGCACCATTCCTAAAGAGCGCATTGTTGAAGCAACCAGGGTCTGAAAATCGATAAGAAACGCAATTTAAATTACAAATATTAAACTATTATCAAAATATTCAACAGGTCTTCATTTAAACTAATTATAATCGATCGAGTAACGGCATTTTGGTCACAATATACTTATTCTAAGCCTAGCAACAGCAGTGGGGATTCCCACTCAAAGTCACTCTCTTGTATCCTCAGCACCATTCCTAAAGAGCGCATTGTTGAAGCAATCAGTGTCTGAAAAACGATAAGAAACGCAATTTAAATTGAAAATATTAAACTATTATCAAAATATTCAACAGGTCTCTATTTAAACTAATTAAAATCGATCGAGTAACGGCATTTTGTTCACAATATACTTATTCTAATCCAAGCAACAGCAATGGGGATTCCCACTCAAAGTCACTCTCTTGTATCCTCAGCACCATTCCTAAAGAGCTTATTGTTGAAGCAACCAGGGTCTGAAAAACGATAAGAAACGCAATTTAAATTGAAAATATTAAACTATTATCAAAATATTCAACAGGTCGTCATTTAAACTAATTAAAATCGATCGAGTAACAGCATTTTGGACACAATATACTTATTCTACTCCAAGCAACAGCAATGGGGATTCCCACTCAAAGTCACTCTCTTGTATCCTCAGCACCATTCCTAAAGAGCGCATTGTTGAAGCAACCAGGGTCTGAAAAACGATAAGAAACGCAATTTAAATTGAAAATATTAAACTATTATCAAAATATTCAACAGGTCGTCATTTAAACTATTTAAAATCGATCGAGTAACGGCATTTTGGTCAAAATATACTTATTCTAAGCCTAACAACAGCAATGGGGATTCCCACTCAAAGTCACTCTCTTGTATCCTCAGCACCATTCCTAAAGAGCGCATTGTTGAAGCAACCAAGGTATGAAAAACAATAAGAAACGCAATTTAAATTAAAAATATTAAACTATTATCAAAATATTCAACAGGTCGTCATTTCAACTAATTAAGATCGATCGAGTAACGGCATTTTCGACACAATATACTTATTCTAATTCTAGCAACAGCAATGGGGATTCCCACTCAAAGTCACTCTCTTGTATCCCAGCACCATTCCTAAAGAGCGCATTGTTGAAGCAACCAGGGTCTGAAAAAAGATAAGAAACGCAATTTAAATTGAAAATATTAAACTATTATCAAAATATTCAACAGGTCGTCATTTAAACTAATTAAAATCGATCGAGTAACGGCATTTTGGACACAATATACTTATTCTAATCCAGGCAACAGCAATGGGGATTCCCACTCAAAGTCACTCTCTTGTATCCTCAGCACCATTCCTAAAGAGCGCATTGTTGAAGCAACCAGGGTCTGAAAAACGATAAGAAACGCAATTTAAATTGAAAATATTAAACTATTATCAAAATATTCAACAGGTCGTCATTTAAACTATTTTAAATCGATCGAGTAACGGCATTTTGGACACAATATACTTATTCTAATCCAAGCAACGGCAATGGGGATTCCCACTCAAAGTCACTCTCTTGTATCCTCAGCACCATTCCTAAAGAGCGCATTGTTGAAGCAACCAGGGTCTGAAAAACGATAAGAAACGCAATTTAAATTAAAAATATTAAACTATTATCAAAATATTCAACAGGTCGTCATTTAAACTAATTAAAATCGATCGAGTAACGGCATTTTGGACACAATATACTTATTCTAATCCAGGCAACAGCAATGGGGATTCCCACTCAATGTCACTCTCTTGTATCCTCAGCACCATTCCTAAAGAGCGCATTGTTGAAGCAACCAGGGTCTGAAAAACGATAAGAAACGCAATTTAAATTGAAAATATTAAACTATTATCAAAATATTCAACAGGTCGTCATTTAAACTAACTAAAATCGATCGAGTAACGGCATTTTGGACACAAAGTCACTCTCTTGTATCCTCAGCACCATTCCTAAAGAGCGCATTGTTGAAGCAACCAGGGTCTTAAAAACAATAAGAAACGCAATTTAAATTGAAAATAGTAAACTATTATCAAAATATTCAACAGGTCTTCATTTAAACTAATTATAATCGATCGAGTAACGGCATTTTGGTCACAATATACTTATTCTAAGCCTAGCAACAGCAGTGGGGATTCCCACTCAAAGTCCCTCTCTTGTATCCTCAGCACCATTCCTAAAGAGCGCATTGTTGAAGCAATCAGTGTCTGAAAAACGATAAGAAACGCAATTTAAATTGAAAATATTAAACTATTATCAAAATATTCAACAGGTCTCTATTTAAACTAATTAAAATCGATCGAGTAACGGCATTTTGTTCACAATATACTTATTCTAATCCAAGCAACAGCAATGGGGATTCCCACTCAAAGTCACTCTCTTGTATCCTCAGCACCATTCCTAAAGAGCGCATTGTTGAAGCATCCAGGGTCTGAAAAACGATAAGAAACGCAATTTAAATTGAAAATATTAAACTATTATCAAAATATTCAACAGGTCGTCATTTAAACTAATTAAAATCGATCGAGTAACAGCATTTTAGACACAATATACTTATTCTACTCCAAGCAACAGCAATGGGGATTCCCACTCAAAGTCACTCTCTTGTATCCTCAGCACCATTCCTAAAGAGCGCATTGTTGAAGCAACCAGGGTCTGAAAAACGATAAGAAACGCAATTTAAATTGAAAATATTAAACTATTATCAAAATATTCAACAGGTCGTCATTTAAACTATTTAAAATCGATCGAGTAACGGCATTTTGGTCAAAATATACTTATTCTAAGCCTAACAACAGCAATGGGGATTCCCACTCAAAGTCACTCTCTTGTATCCTCAGCACCATTCCTAAAGAGCGCATTGTTGAAGCAACCAAGGTCTGAAAAACGATAAGAAACGCAATTTAAATTAAAAATATTAAACTATTATCAAAATATTCAACAGGTCGTCATTTCAACTAATTAAGTTCGATCGAGTAACGGCATTTTCGACACAATATACATATTCTAATTCTAGCAACAGCAATGGGGATTCCCACTCAAAGTCAATCTCTTGTATCCCAGCACCATTCCTAAAGAGCGCATTCTTGAAGCAACCAGGGTCTGAAAAAAGATAAGAAACGCAATTTAAATTGAAAATATTAAACTATTATCAAAATATTCAACAGGTCGTCATTTAAACTAATTAAAATCGATCGAGTAACGGCATTTTGGACACAATATACTTATTCTAATCCAGGCAACAGCAATGGGGATTCCCACTCAAAGTCACTCTCTTGTATCCTCAGCACCATTCCTAAAGAGCGCATTGTTGAAGCAACCAGGGTCTGAAAAACGATAAGAAACGCAATTTAAATTGAAAATATTAAACTATTATCAAAATATTCAACAGGTCGTCATTTAAACTAACTAAAATCGATCGAGTAACGGCATTTTGGACACAATATACTTATTCTAATCCAAGCAACAGCAATGGGGATTCCCACTCAAAGTCACTCTCTTGTATCCTCAGCACCATTCCTAAAGAGCGCATTGTTGAAGCAACCAGGGTCTGAAAGACGATAAGAAACGCAATTTAAATTGAAAATAGTAAACTATTATCAAAATATTCAACAGGTCGTCATTTAAACTAATTAAAATCGATCGAGTAACAGCATTTTGTACACAATATACTTATTCTAATCCAAGCAACAGCAATGGGGATTCCCACTCAAAGTCACTCTCTTGTATCCTCAGCACCATTCCTAAAGAGCGCATTGTTGAAGCAACCAGGGTCTGAAAAACGATAAGAAACGCAATTTAAATTGAAAATATTAAACTATTATCAAAATATTCAACAGGTCGTCATTTAAACTATTTAAAATCGATCGAGTAACGGCATTTTGGTCAAAATATACTTATACTAAGCCTAACAACAGCAATGGGGATTCCCACTCAAAGTCACTCTCTTGTATCCTCAGCACCATTCCTAAAGAGCGCATTGTTGAAGCAACCAGGGTCTGAAAATCGATAAGAAACGCAATTTAAATTGAAAATATTAAACTATTATCAAAATATTCAACAGATCGTCATTTAAACTAATTAAAATCGATCGAGTAACGGCATTTTGGACACAATATACTTATTCTAATCCAAGCAACAGCAATGGGGATTCCAACTCAAAGTCACTCTCTTGTATCCTCAGCACCATTCCTAAAGAGCGCATTGTTGAAGCAACCAGGGTCTGAAAAACGATAAGAAACGCAATTTAAATTAAAAATATTAAACTATTATCAAAATATTCAACAGGTCGTCATTTAAACTAATTAAAATCGATCGAGTAACGGCATTTCGGACACAATATACTTATTCTAATTCTAGCAACAGCAATGGGGATTCCCACTCAAAGTCACTCTCTTGTATCCTCAGCACCATTCCTAAAGAGCGCATTGTTGAAGCAACCAGGGTCTGAAAAAAGATAAGAAACGCAATTTAAATTGAAAATATTAAACTATTATCAAAATATTCAACAGGTCGTCATTTAAACTATTTAAAATCGATCGAGTAACGGCATTTTGGCCACAATATACTTATTCTAAGCCTATCAACAGCAATGGGGATTCCCACTCAAAGTCACTCTCTTGTATCCTCAGCACCATTCCTAAAGAGCGCATTGTTGAAGCAACCAGGGTCTTAAAAACAATAAGAAACGCAATTTAAATTACAAATATTAAACTATTATCAAAATATTCAACAGGTCTTCATTTAAACTAATTATAATCGATCGAGTAACGGCATTTTGGTCACAATATACTTATTCTAAGCCTAGCAACAGCAGTGGGGATTCCCACTCAAAGTCACTCTCTTGTATCCTCAGCACCATTCCTAAAGAGCGCATTGTTGAAGCAATCAGTGTCTGAAAAACGATAAGAAACGCAATTTAAATTGAAAATATTAAACTATTATCAAAATATTCAACAGGTCTCTATTTAAACTAATTAAAATCGATCGAGTAACGGCATTTTGTTCACAATATACTTATTCTAATCCAAGCAACAGCAATGGGGATTCCCACTCAAAGTCACTCTCTTGTATCCTCAGCACCATTCCTAAAGAGCGCATTGTTGAAGCAACCAGGGTCTGAAAAACGATAAGAAACGCAATTTAAATTGAAAATATTAAACTATTATCAAAATATTCAACAGGTCGTCATTTAAACTAATTAAAATCAATCGAGTAACAGCATTTTGGACACAATATACTTATTCTACTCCAAGCAACAGCAATGGGGATTCCCACTCAAAGTCACTCTCTTGTATCCTCAGCACCATTCCTAAAGAGCGCATTGTTGAAGCAACCAGGGTCTGAAAAACGATAAGAAACGCAATTTAAATTGAAAATATTAAACTATTATCAAAATATTCAACAGGTCGTCATTTAAACTATTTAAAATCGATCGAGTAACGGCATTTTGGTCAAAATATACTTATTCTAAGCCTAACAACAGCAATGGGGATTCCCACTCAAAGTCACTCTCTTGTATCCTCAGCACCATTCCTAAAGAGCGCATTTTTGAAGCAACCAAGGTCTGAAAAACGATAAGAAACGCAATTTAAATTAAAAATATTAAACTATTATCAAAATATTCAACAGGTCGTCATTTCAACTAATTAAGATCGATCGAGTAACGGCATTTTCGACACAATATACTTATTCTAATTCTAGCAACAGCAATGGGGATTCCCACTCAAAGTCACTCTCTTGTATCCCAGCACCATTCCTAAAGAGCGCATTCTTGAAGCAACCAGGGTCTGAAAAAAGATAAGAAACGCAATTTAAATTGAAAATATTAAACTATTATCAAAATATTCAACAGGTCGTCATTTAAACTATTTAAAATCGATCGAGTAACGGCATTTTGGACACAATATACTTATTCAAATCCAAGCAACAGCAATGGGGATTCCCACTCAAAGTCACGCTCTTGTATCCTCAGCACCATTCCTAAAGAGCGCATTGTTGCAGCAACCAGGGTCTGAAAAACGATAAGAAACGCAATTTAAATTGAAAATATTAAACTATTATCAAAATATTCAACAGGTCGTCATTTAAACTATTTAAAATCGATCGAGTAACGGCATTTTGTTCACAATATACTTATTCTAATCCAAGCAACAGCAATGGGGATTCCCACTCAAAGTCACTCTCATGTATCCTCAGCACCATTCCTAAAGTGCGCATTGTTGAAGCAATCAGGGTCTGAAAAACGATAAGAAACGCAATTTAAATTGAAAATATTAAACTATTATCAAAATATTCAACAGGTCGTCATTTAAACTAATTAAAATCGATCGAGTAACGGCATTTTGTTCACAATATACTTATTCTAATCCAAGCAACAGCAATGGGGATTCCAACTCAAAGTCACTCTCTTGTATCCTCAGCACCATTCCTAAAGAGCGCATTGTTGAAGCAACCAGGGTCTGAAAAACGATAAGAAACGCAATCTAAATTGAAAATATTAAACTATTATCAAAATATTCAACAGGTCGTCATTTAAACTAATTAAAATCGATCGAGTAACGGCATTTTGGACACAATATACTTATTCTAATCCAAGCAACAGCAATGGGGATTCCCACTCAAAGTCACTCTCTTGTATCCTCAGCACCATTCCTAAAGAGCGCATTGTTGAAGCAACCAGGGTCTGAAAAACGATAAGAAACGCAATTTAAATTGAAAATATTAAACTATTATCAAAATATTCAACAGGTCGTCATTTAAACTATTCAAAATCGATCGAGTAACGGCATTTTGGTCAAAATATACTTATACTAAGCCTAACAACAGCAATGGGGATTCCCACTCAAAGTCACTCTCTTGTATCCTCAGCACCATTCCTATAGAGCGCATTGTTGAAGCAACCAGGGTCTAAAAATCGATAAGAAACGCAATTTAAATTGAAAATATTAAACTATTATCAAAATATTCAACAGGTCGTCATTAATACTATTTAAAATCGATCGAGTAACGGCATTTTGGACACAATATACTTATTCTAAGCCTATCAACAGCAATGGGGATTCCCACTCAAAGTCACTCTCTTGTATCCTCAGCACCATTCCTAAAGAGCGCATTGTTGAAGCAACCAGGGTCTTAAAAACAATAAGAAACGCAATTTAAATTGAAAATAGTAAACTATTATCAAAATATTCAACAGGTCTTCATTTAAACTAATTATAATCGATCGAGTAACGGCATTTTGGTCACAATATACTTATTCTAAGCCTAGCAACAGCAGTGGGGATTCCCACTCAAAGTCCCTCTCTTGTATCCTCAGCACCATTCCTAAAGAGCGCATTGTTGAAGCAATCAGTGTCTGAAAAACGATAAGAAACGCAATTTAAATTGAAAATATTAAACTATTATCAAAATATTCAACAGGTCTCTATTTAAACTAATTAAAATCGATCGAGTAACGGCATTTTGTTCACAATATACTTATTCTAATCCAAGCAACAGCAATGGGGATTCCCACTCAAAGTCACTCTCTTGTATCCTCAGCACCATTCCTAAAGAGCGCATTGTTGAAGCAACCAGGGTCTGAAAAACGATAAGAAACGCAATTTAAATTGAAAATATTAAACTATTATCAAAATATTCAACAGGTCGTCATTTAAACTAATTAAAATCGATCGAGTAACAGCATTTTGGACACAATATACTTATTCTACTCCAAGCAACAGCAATGGGGATTCCCACTCAAAGTCACTCTCTTGTATCCTCAGCACCATTCCTAAAGAGCGCATTGTTGAAGCAACCAGGGTCTGAAAAACGATAAGAAACGCAATTTAAATTGAAAATATTAAACTATTATCAAAATATTCAACAGGTCGTCATTTAAACTATTTAAAATCGATCGAGTAACGGCATTTTGGTCAAAATATACTTATTCTAAGCCTAACAACAGCAATGGGGATTCCCACTCAAAGTCACTCTCTTGTATCCTCAGCACCATTCCTAAAGAGCGCATTGTTGAAGCAACCAAGGTCTGAAAAACGATAAGAAACGCAATTTAAATTAAAAATATTAAACTATTATCAAAATATTCAACAGGTCGTCATTTCAACTAATTAAGTTCGATCGAGTAACGGCATTTTCGACACAATATACATATTCTAATTCTAGCAACAGCAATGGGGATTCCCACTCAAAGTCACTCTCTTGTATCCCAGCACCATTCCTAAAGAGCGCATTCTTGAAGCAACCAGGGTCTGAAAAAAGATAAGAAACGCAATTTAAATTGAAAATATTAAACTATTATCAAAATATTCAACAGGTCGTCATTTAAACTAATTAAAATCGATCGAGTAACGGCATTTTGGACACAATATACTTATTCTAATCCAGGCAACAGCAATGGGGATTCCCACTCAAAGTCACTCTCTTGTATCCTCAGCACCATTCCTAAAGAGCGCATTGTTGAAGCAACCAGGGTCTGAAAAACGATAAGAAACGCAATTTAAATTGAAAATATTAAACTATTATCAAAATATTCAACAGGTCGTCATTTAAACTAACTAAAATCGATCGAGTAACGGCATTTTGGACACAATATACTTATTCTAATCCAAGCAACAGCAATGGGGATTCCCACTCAAAGTCACTCTCTTGTATCCTCAGCACCATTCCTAAAGAGCGCATTGTTGAAGCAACCAGGGTCTGAAAAACGATAAGAAACGCAATTTAAATTGAAAATAGTAAACTATTATCAAAATATTCAACAGGTCGTCATTTAAACTAATTAAAATCGATCGAGTAACAGCATTTTGTACACAATATACTTATTCTAATCCAAGCAACAGCAATGGGGATTCCCACTCAAAGTCACTCTCTTGTATCCTCAGCACCATTCCTAAAGAGCGCATTGTTGAAGCAACCAGGGTCTGAAAAACGATAAGAAACGCAATTTAAATTGAAAATATTAAACTATTATCAAAATATTCAACAGGTCGTCATTTAAACTATTTAAAATCGATCGAGTAACGGCATTTTGGTCAAAATATACTTATACTAAGCCTAACAACAGCAATGGGGATTCCCACTCAAAGTCACTCTCTTGTATCCTCAGCACCATTCCTAAAGAGCGCATTGTTGAAGCAACCAGGGTCTGAAAATCGATAAGAAACGCAATTTAAATTGAAAATATTAAACTATTATCAAAATATTCAACAGATCGTCATTTAAACTAATTAAAATCGATCGAGTAACGGCATTTTGGACACAATATACTTATTCTAATCCAAGCAACAGCAATGGGGATTCCAACTCAAAGTCACTCTCTTGTATCCTCAGCACCATTCCTAAAGAGCGCATTGTTGAAGCAACCAGGGTCTGAAAAACGATAAGAAACGCAATTTAAATTAAAAATATTAAACTATTATCAAAATATTCAACAGGTCGTCATTTAAACTAATTAAAATCGATCGAGTAACGGCATTTCGGACACAATATACTTATTCTAATTCTAGCAACAGCAATGGGGATTCCCACTCAAAGTCACTCTCTTGTATCCTCAGCACCATTCCTAAAGAGCGCATTGTTGAAGCAACCAGGGTCTGAAAAAAGATAAGAAACGCAATTTAAATTGAAAATATTAAACTATTATCAAAATATTCAACAGGTCGTCATTTAAACTATTTAAAATCGATCGAGTAACGGCATTTTGGCCACAATATACTTATTCTAAGCCTATCAACAGCAATGGGGATTCCCACTCAAAGTCACTCTCTTGTATCCTCAGCACCATTCCTAAAGAGCGCATTGTTGAAGCAACCAGGGTCTTAAAAACAATAAGAAACGCAATTTAAATTACAAATATTAAACTATTATCAAAATATTCAACAGGTCTTCATTTAAACTAATTATAATCGATCGAGTAACGGCATTTTGGTCACAATATACTTATTCTAAGCCTAGCAACAGCAGTGGGGATTCCCACTCAAAGTCACTCTCTTGTATCCTCAGCACCATTCCTAAAGAGCGCATTGTTGAAGCAATCAGTGTCTGAAAAACGATAAGAAACGCAATTTAAATTGAAAATATTAAACTATTATCAAAATATTCAACAGGTCTCTATTTTAACTAATTAAAATCGATCGAGTAACGGCATTTTGTTCACAATATACTTATTCTAATCCAAGCAACAGCAATGGGGATTCCCACTCAAAGTCACTCTCTTGTATCCTCAGCACCATTCCTAAAGAGCGCATTGTTGAAGCAACCAGGGTCTGAAAAACGATAAGAAACGCAATTTAAATTGAAAATATTAAACTATTATCAAAATATTCAACAGGTCGTCATTTAAACTAATTAAAATCAATCGAGTAACAGCATTTTGGACACAATATACTTATTCTACTCCAAGCAACAGCAATGGGGATTCCCACTCAAAGTCACTCTCTTGTATCCTCAGCACCATTCCTAAAGAGCGCATTGTTGAAGCAACCAGGGTCTGAAAAACGATAAGAAACGCAATTTAAATTGAAAATATTAAACTATTATCAAAATATTCAACAGGTCGTCATTTAAACTATTTAAAATCGATCGAGTAACGGCATTTTGGTCAAAATATACTTATTCTAAGCCTAACAACAGCAATGGGGATTCCCACTCAAAGTCACTCTCTTGTATCCTCAGCACCATTCCTAAAGAGCGCATTTTTGAAGCAACCAAGGTCTGAAAAACGATAAGAAACGCAATTTAAATTAAAAATATTAAACTATTATCAAAATATTCAACAGGTCGTCATTTCAACTAATTAAGATCGATCGAGTAACGGCATTTTCGACACAATATACTTATTCTAATTCTAGCAACAGCAATGGGGATTCCCACTCAAAGTCACTCTCTTGTATCCCAGCACCATTCCTAAAGAGCGCATTCTTGAAGCAACCAGGGTCTGAAAAAAGATAAGAAACGCAATTTAAATTGAAAATATTAAACTATTATCAAAATATTCAACAGGTCGTCATTTAAACTATTTAAAATCGATCGAGTAACGGCATTTTGGACACAATATACTTATTCAAATCCAAGCAACAGCAATGGGGATTCCCACTCAAAGTCACGCTCTTGTATCCTCAGCACCATTCCTAAAGAGCGCATTGTTGCAGCAACCAGGGTCTGAAAAACGATAAGAAACGCAATTTAAATTGAAAATATTAAACTATTATCAAAATATTCAACAGGTCGTCATTTAAACTATTTAAAATCGATCGAGTAACGGCATTTTGTTCACAATATACTTATTCTAATCCAAGCAACAGCAATGGGGATTCCCACTCAAAGTCACTCTCATGTATCCTCAGCACCATTCCTAAAGTGCGCATTGTTGAAGCAATCAGGGTCTGAAAAACGATAAGAAACGCAATTTAAATTGAAAATATTAAACTATTATCAAAATATTCAACAGGTCGTCATTTAAACTAATTAAAATCGATCGAGTAACGGCATTTTGTTCACAATATACTTATTCTAATCCAAGCAACAGCAATGGGGATTCCCACTCAAAGTCACTCTCTTGTATCCTCAGCACCATTCCTAAAGAGCGCATTGTTGAAGCAACCAGGGTCTGAAAAACGATAAGAAACGCAATCTAAATTGAAAATATTAAACTATTATCAAAATATTCAACAGGTCGTCATTTAAACTAATTAAAATCGATCGAGTAACGGCATTTTGGACACAATATACTTATTCTAATCCAAGCAACAGCAATGGGGATTCCCACTCAAAGTCACTCTCTTGTATCCTCAGCACCATTCCTAAAGAGCGCATTGTTGAAGCAACCAGGGTCTGAAAAACGATAAGAAACGCAATTTAAATTGAAAATATTAAACTATTATCAAAATATTCAACAGGTCGTCATTTAAACTAATTAAAATCGATCGAGTAACGCCATTTTGGTCACAATATACTTATTCTAAGCCTAGCAACAGCAATGGGGATTCCCACTCAAAGTCACTCTTTTGTATCCTCAGCACCATTCCTAAAGAGCGCATTGTTGAAGCAACCAGGGTCTGAAAAACGATAAGAAACGCAATTAAAATTGAAAATATTAAACTATTATCAAAATATTCAACAGGTCGTCATTTAAACTAATTAAAATCGATCGAATAACGGCATTTTGGACACAATATACTTATTCTAAATCAAGCAACAGCAATGGGGATTCCCACTCAAAGTCACTCTCTTGTATCCTCAGCACCATTCCTAAAGAGCGCATTGTTGAAGCAACCAGGGTCTGAAAAACGATAAGAAACGTAATTTAAATTGAAAATATTAAACTATTATCAAAAAATTCAACAGGTTGTCATTTAAACTATTTAAAATCGATCGAGTAACGGCATTTTGTTCACAATATACTTATTCTAATCCAAGCAACAGCAATGGGGATTCCCACTCAATGTCACTCTCTTGTATCTTCAGCACCATTCCTAAAGAGCGCATTGTTGAAGCAACCAGGGTCTGAAAAACGATAAGAAACGCAATTTAAATTGAAAATATTAAACTATTATCAAAATATTCAACAGGTCGTCATTTAAACTAATTAAAATCGATCGAGTAACGGCATTTTGGACATAATATACTTATTCTAATCCAAGCAACAGCAATGTGGATTCCCACTCAAAGTCACTCTCTTGTATCCTCAGCACCATTCCTATAGAGCGCATTGTTGAAGCAACCAGGGTCTGAAAAACGATAAGAAACGCAATTTAAATTGAAAATATTAAACTATTATCAAAATATTCAACAGGTCGTCATTTAAACTAATTAAAATCGATCGAGTAACGCCATTTTGGTCACAATATACTTATTCTAAGCCTAGCAACAGCAATGGGGATTCCCACTCAAAGTCACTCTCTTGTATCCTCAGCACCATTCCTAAAGAGCGCATTGTTGAAGCAACCAGGGTCTGAAAAACAATAAGAAACGCAATTTAAATTGAAAATATTAAACTATTATCAAAATATTCAACAGGTCGTCATTTAAACTAATTAAAATCGATCGAGTAACGGCATTTTGTTCACAATATACTTATTCTAAGCCAAGCAACAGCAATGGGGATTCCCTCTCAAAGTCACTCTCTTGTATCCTCAGCACAATTCCTAAAGAGCGCATTGTTGAAGCAACCAGGATCTTAAAAACGATAAGAAACGCAATTTAAATTGAAAATATTAAACTTTTATCAAAATATTCAACAGGTCTCTATTTAAACTATTTAAAATCTATCGAGTAACGGCATTTTGTTCACAATATACTTATTCTAAGCCAAGCAACAGCAATGGGGATTCCCTCTCAAAGTCACTCTCTTGTATCCTCAGCACCATTCCTAAAGAGCGCATTGTTGAAGCAACCAGGGTCTTAAAAACGATAAGAAACGCAATTTAAATTGAAAATATTAAACTATTATCAAAATATTCAACAGGTCGTCATTTAAACTATTTAAAGTCTATCGAGTAACGGCATTTTGTTCACAATATACTTATTCTAAGCCAAGCAACAGCAATGGGGATTCCCTCTCAAAGTCACTCTATTGTATCCTCAGCCCAATTCCTAAATAGCGCATTGTTGAAGCAACCAGGGTCTTAAAAACGATAAGAAACGCAATTTAAATTAAAAATATTAAACTTTTATCAAAATATTCAACAGGTCTCTATTTAAACTATTTAAAATCTACGAGCTACGGCATTTTGTTCACAATATACTTATTCTAAGCCAAGCAACAGCAATGGGGATTCCCTCTCAAAGTCTCTCTCTTGGATCCTCAGCACCATTCCTAAAGAGCGCATTGTTGAAGCAACCAGGGTCTTTAAAACGATAAGAAACGCAATTTAAATTAAAAATATTAAACTTTTATCAAAATATTCAACAGGTCTCTATTTAAACTATTTAAAATCTATCGAGCTACGGCATTTTGTTCACAATATACTTATTCTAAGCCAAGCAACAGCAATGGGGATTCCCTCTCAAAGTCTCTCTCTTGGATCCTCAGCACAATTCCTAAAGAGCGCATTGTTGAAGCAACCAGGGTCTGAAAAACGATCATATACGCAATTTAAATTGAAAATATTAAACTACTATCAAAATATTCAACAGGTCTCCATTTAAACTAATTAAAATCGATCGAGTAACGGCATTTTGGTCAAAATATACTTATTCTAAGCCAAGCAACAGCAATGGGAATCCCTCTCAAAGTCACTCTCTTGTATCCTCAGCACAATTCCTAAAGAGCGCATTGTTGAAGCAACCAGAGTCTGTTAAACGATAATAAACGCAATTTAAATTGAAAATATTAAACTACTATCAAAATATTCAACAGGTCTCTATTTAAACTAATTAAAATCGATCGAGTAACGGCATTTTGTTCACAATATACTTATTCTAAGCCAAGCAACAGCAATGGGAATCCCTCTCAAAGTCACTCTCTTGTATCCTCAGCACAATTCCTAAAGAGCGCATTGTTGAAGCAACCAGAGTCTGTAAAACGATAATAAACGCAATTTAAATTGAAAATATTAAACTACTATCAAAATATTCAACAGGTCTCTATTTAAACTAATTAAAATCGATCGAGTAACGGCATTTTGTTCACAATATACTTATTCTAAGCCAAGCAACAGCAATGGGAATCCCTCTCAAAGTCACTCTCTTGTATCCTCAGCACAATTCCTAAAGAGCGCATTGTTGAAGCAACCAGGGTCTGAAAAACGATCATATACGCAATTTAAATTGAAAATATTAAACTACTATCAAAATATTCAACAGGTCTCCATTTAAACTAATTAAAATCGATCGAGTAACGGCATTTTGTTCACAATATACTTATTCTAAGCCAAGCAACAGCAATGGGAATCCCTCTCAAAGTCACTCTCTTGTATCCTCAGCACAATTCCTAAAGAGCGCATTGTTGAAGCAACCAGAGTCTGTAAAACGATAATAAACGCAATTTAAATTGAAAATATTAAACTACTATCAAAATATTCAACAGGTCTCCATTTAAACTAATTAAAATCGATCGAGTAACGGCATTTTGTTCACAATATACTTATTCTAAGCCAAGCAACAGCAATGGGAATCCCTCTCAAAGTCACTCTCTTGTATCCTCAGCACAATTCCTAAAGAGCGCATTGTTGAAGCAACCAGGGTCTGAAAAACGATCATATACGCAATTTAAATTGAAAATATTAAACTACTATCAAAATATTCAACAGGTCTCCATTTAAACTAATTAAAATCGATCGAGTAACGGCATTTTGTTCACAATATACTTATTCTAAGCCAAGCAACAGCAATGGGAATCCCTCTCAAAGTCACTCTCTTGTATCCTCAGCACAATTCCTAAAGAGCGCATTGTTGAAGCAACCAGAGTCTGTAAAACGATAATAAACGCAATTTAAATTGAAAATATTAAACTACTATCAAAATATTCAACAGGTCTCTATTTAAACTAATTAAAATCGATCGAGTAACGGCATTTTGTTCACAATATACTTATTCTAAGCCAAGCAACAGCAATGGGAATCCCTCTCAAAGTCACTCTCTTGTATCCTCAGCACAATTCCTAAAGAGCGCATTGTTGAAGCAACCAGGGTCTGTAAAACGATAATAAACGCAATTTAAATTGAAAATATTAAAATACTATCAATATATTCAACAGGTCTCTATTTAAACTAATTAAAATCGATCGAGTAACGGCATTTTGTTCACAATATACTTATTCTAAGCCAAGCAACAGCAATGGGGATTCCCTCTCAAAGTCACTCTCTTGTATCCTCAGCACAATTCCTAAAGAGCGCATTTTGAAGCAACCAGGGTCTTAAAAACGATAAGAAACGCAATTTAATTTGAAAATATTAAACTTTTATCAAAATATTCAACAGGTCTCTATTTAAACTAATTAAAATCGATCGTTTAACGGCATTTTGGTCACAATATACTTATTCTAATCCAAGCAACAGCAATGGGGATTCCCTCTCAAAGTCACTCTCTTGTATCCTCAGCACCATTCCTAAAGAGCGCATTGTTGAAGCAACCAGGGTCTGAAAAACGATAAGAAACGCAATTTAAATTGAAAATATTAAACTATTATCAAAATATTCAACAGGTCGTCATTTAAACTAACTAAAATCGATCGAGTAACAGCATTTTGGACACAATATACTTATTCTAATCCAAGCAACAGCAATGGGGATTCCCACTCAAAGTCACTCTCTTGTATCCTCAGCACCATTCCTAAAGAGCGCATTGTTGAAGCAACCAGGGTCTGAAAAACGATAAGAAACGCAATTTAAATTGAAAATAGTAAACTATTATCAAAATATTCAACAGGTCGTCATTTAAACTAATTAAAATCGATCGAGTAACAGCATTTTGTACACAATATACTTATTCTAATCCAAGCAATAGCAATGGGGATTCCCACTCAAAGTCACTCTCTTGTATCCTCAGCACCATTCCTAAAGAGCGCATTGTTGAAGCAACCAGGGTCTGAAAAACGATAAGAAACGCAATTTAAATTGAAAATATTAAACTATTATCAAAATATTCAACAGGTCGTCATTTAAACTATTTAAAATCGATCGAGTAACGGCATTTTGGTCAAAATATACTTATACTAAGCCTAACAACAGCAATGGGGATTCCCACTCAAAGTCACTCTCTTGTATCCTCAGCACCATTCCTAAAGAGCGCATTGTTGAAGCAACCAGGGTCTGAAAATCGATAAGAAACGCAATTTAAATTGAAAATATTAAACTATTATCAAAATATTCAACAGATCGTCATTTAAACTAATTAAAATCGATCGAGTAACGGCATTTTGGACACAATATACTTATTCTAATCCAAGCAACAGCAATGGGGATTCCCACTCAAAGTCACTCTCTTGTATCCTCAGCACCATTCCTAAAGAGCGCATTGTTGAAGCAACCAGGGTCTGAAAAACGATAAGAAACGCAATTTAAATTAAAAATATTAAACTATTATCAAAATTTTCAACAGGTCGTCATTTAAACTAATTAAAATCGATCGAGTAACGGCATTTCGGACACAATATACTTATTCTAATTCTAGCAACAGCAATGGGGATTCCCACTCAAAGTCACTCTCTTGTATCCTCAGCACCATTCCTAAAGAGCGCATTGTTGAAGCAACCAGGGTCTGAAATAAGATAAGAAACGCAATTTAAATTGAAAATATTAAACTATTATCAAAATATTCAACAGGTCGTCATTTAAACTATTTAAAATCGATCGAGCAACGGCATTTTGGACACAATATACTTATTCTAAGCCTATCAACAGCAATGGGGATTCCCACTCAAAGTCACTCTCTTGTATCCTCAGCACCATTCCTAAAGAGCGCATTGTTGAAGCAACCAGGGTCTTAAAAACAATAAGAAACGCAATTTAAATTACAAATATTAAACTATTATCAAAATATTCAACAGGTCTTCATTTAAACTAATTATAATCGATCGAGTAACGGCATTTTGTTCACAATATACTTATTCTAATCCAAGCAACAGCAATGGGGATTCCCACTCAAAGTCACTCTCTTGTATCCTCAGCACCATTCCTAAAGAGCGTATTGTTGAAGCAACCAGGGTCTGAAAAACGATAAGAAACGCAATTTAAATTGAAAATATTAAACTATTATCAAAATATTCAACAGGTCGTCATTTAAACTAATTAAAATCGATCGAGTAACAGCATTTTGGACACAATATACTTATTCTAATCCAAGCAACAGCAATGGGGATTCCCACTCAAAGTCACTCTCTTGTATCCTCAGCACCATTCCTAAAGAGCGCATTGTTGAAGCAACCAGGGTCTGAAAAACGATAAGAAACGCAATTTAAATTGAAAATATTAAACTTTTATCAAAATATTCAACAGGTCGTCATTTAAACTATTTAAAATCGATCGAGTAACGGCATTTTCGACACAATATACTTATTCTAATTCTAGCAACAGCAATGGGGATTCCCACTCAAAGTCACTCTCTTGTATCCCAGCACCATTCCTAAAGAGCGCATTCTTGAAGCAACCAGGGTCTGAAAAAAGATAAGAAACGCAATTTAAATTGAAAATATTAAACTATTATCAAAATATTCAACAGGTCGTCATTTAAACTATTTAAAATCGATCGAGTAACGGCATTTTGGACACAATATACTTATTCTAATCCAAGCAACAGCAATGGGGATTCCCACTCAAAGTCACTCTCTTGTATCCTCAGCACCATTCCTAAAGAGCGCATTGTTGAAGCAACCAGGGTCTGAAAAACGATAAGAAACGCAATTTAAATTGAAAATATTAAACTATTATCAAAATATTCAACAGGTCGTCATTTAAACTAATTAAAATCGATCGAGTAACGGCATTTTGGACATAATATACTTATTCTAATCCAAGCAACAGCAATGGGGATTCCCACTCAAAGTCACTCTCTTGTATCCTCAGCACCATTCCTAAAGAGCGCATTGTTGAAGCAACCAGGGTCTGAAAAACGATAAGAAACGCAATTTAAATTGAAAATATTAAACTATTATCAAAATATTCAACAGGTCGTCATTTAAACTAATTAAAATCGATCGAGTAACGCCATTTTGGTCACAATATACTTATTCTAAGCCTAGCAACAGCAATGGGGATTCCCACTCAAAGTCACTCTCTTGTATCCTCAGCACCATTCCTAAAGAGCGCATTGTTGAAGCAACCAGGGTCTGAAAAACAATAAGAAACGCAATTTAAATTGAAAATATTAAACTATTATCAAAATATTCAACAGGTCGTCATTTAAACTAATTAAAATCGATCGAGTAACGCCATTTTGGTCACAATATACTTATTCTAAATCAAGCAACAGCAATGGGGATTCCCTCTCAAAGTCACTCTCTTGTATCCTCAGCACCATTCCTAAAGAGCGCATTGTTGAAGCAACCAGGGTCTGAAAAACGATAAGAAACGCAATTTAAATTGAAAATATTAAACTATTATCAAAATATTCAACAGGTCGTCATTTAAACTAATTAAAATCGATCGAGTAACGCCATTTTGGTCACAATATACTTATTCTAAGCCTAGCAACAGCAATGGGGATTCCCACTCAAAGTCACTCTCTTGTATCCTCAGCACCATTCCTAAAGAGCGCATTGTTGAAGCAACCAGGGTCTGAAAAACAATAAGAAACGCAATTTAAATTGAAAATATTAAACTATTATCAAAATATTCAACAGGTCGTCATTTAAACTAATTAAAATCGATCGAGTAACGCCATTTTGGTCACAATATACTTATTCTAAATCAAGCAACAGCAATGGGGATTCCCTCTCAAAGTCACTCTCTTGTATCCTCAGCACCATTCCTAAAGAGCGCATTGTTGAAGCAACCAGGGTCTTAAAAATGATAAGAAACGCAATTTAAATTAAAAATATTAAACTTTTATCAAAATATTCAACAGGTCTCTATTTAAACTAATTAAAATCTATCGAGTAACGGCATTTTGTTCACAATATACTTATTCTAAGCCAAGCAACAGCAATGGGGATTCCCTCTCAAAGTCACTCTCTTGTATCCTCAGCACCATTCCTAAAGAGCGCATTGTTGAAGCAACCAGGGTCTTAAAAACGATAAGAAACGCAATTTAAATTGAAAATATTAAACTACTATCAAAATATTCAACAGGTCGTCATTTAAACTAATTAAAATCGATCGAGTAACGGCATTTTGTTCACAATATACTTATTCTAAGCCAAGCAACAGCAATGGGGAATCCCACTCAAAGTCACTCTCTTGTATCCTCAGCACAATTCCTAAAGAGCGCATTGTTGAAGCAACCAGGGTCTTAAAAACGATAAGAAACGCAATTTAAATTGAAAATATTAAACTTTTATCAAAATATTCAACAGGTCTCTATTTAAACTATTTAAAATCTATCGAGTAACGGCATTTTGTTCACAATATACTTATTCTAAGCCAAGCAACAGCAATGGGGATTCCCTCTCAAAGTCACTCTCTTGTATCCTCAGCAACATTCCTAAAGAGCGCATTGTTGAAGCAACCAGGGTCTTAAAAACGATAAGAAACGCAATTTAAATTGAAAATATTAAACTTTTATCAAAATATTCAACAGGTCTCTATTTAAACTATTTAAAATCTATCGAGTAACGGCATTTTGTTCACAATATACTTATTCTAAGCCAAGCAACAGCAATGGGGATTCCCTCTCAAAGTCACTCTCTTGTATCCTCAGCACAATTCCTAAAGAGCGCATTGTTGAAGCAACCAGGGTCTGAAAAACGATAAGAAACGCAATTTAAATTGAAAATATTAAACTATTATCAAAATATTCAACAGGTCGTCATTTAACCCGGTAACGCCTGGAAAAAAAATGTTCTTCGAATTTAATTATAATCAAGTATGTTAATGCGTATTACTATCTAAGTCAAATTATCCAATCGTTTTTCTTTTAACATCATTAGTTACGGAGATATAGCCTGGTACCATATGGTACCGCTAGGCGCTTGGGGGTATAAAATTGAAGGTTTAAGGAATTTTCGGAAATTTACAGCTAGCTGAACAAACTATTTATTGTTTTGTATTTTTCCACTTATTTTTACATTTTTAACATGAAATATCATAAAAATTATAAGAATATGTTTAAACAAATTATTGCCCTAAGATTTTAAAAATTATATAAATTTTACAGGAATCCTCAAAGTCAAAAATAGTGAAAGTAAATAAACAGTTTGCCATTGTGGCTTCATTGTATTACTGCAGAATGTGGAATTTTGTGAAACAGTCAATGCATAGCCCTACATTACATTTTCCGTACTCCGTTCGTGTTCTGCATGTACAATTTTCATGGGCACACCTTCGCCTCTGGGTGGCGGATTGCACGAGGTGGTTATACCCATCGTACCTTATTTCATCAGAAACACTGGAAAGAAAACCCGCTTTTAGTAATCATATGCAGACTGTTGTATGTCAAAATATGATCTCATGATTAGTTTACATACATCATTCCAATTTCACTGCTTATGGACGCAGGTAAACGTCCTACAGATTTCGGCGTATTCTTGAATCTCTCCAGGTAAGTCTGCGCAACTACCCATCGGAACTCTAACTGGGTTGTACTTTTCCCTGTTTTCCTCGTCAACAACTATGCATTGTGCATCACGGAATCAAGCATCCACGTAAAAATAGGCCACCACCATTTCTTTCCTCTGTCACCCACACGATAAAGAGAAATATTCCAGTCCATTCAATCTGTGCCCCCATAAATTTATTGTATTTTCCTATAACATCGCGGGCCGTGGCACAAGTAGTCTATCTTTCTCACTTTTGGAGAATCTCCCAACCCCAGATATCGGATTAATTCCGTGACATGAGGACATAACCGAAACGACAGCATTGTCCACCTATTTCTCCTCGAGAATGTTGTTTTTCACGGATCTTTTGGCCTCAAAAGATACTCGCTTTAACTTTGCTAATTCCTTAGAGAGCTTCAGAGAACATTTTTTAGGTATTTAGATTTAGATATATACCCCGCGAGCCGCCAGAGGCGTATGGCAGGGGGAAGAATTCTATTTTCCCTCACTGTTCCTGTTGCAACATAATTCCTTCCGCGGAGATATTTCACTAAGTCGTAGTTCGTGAAATAATTATCAAAATAGAATCGGGAAGGTAACTCTTTCTGTTTCAGTTCATCTGTCATTCCAACTAAATGTTCTGCGGCCTTTCCTAATTCTTTCTCGTAGCTTTCCACTTTCCTGGGACTATTTCCCTAATAAGTGTCAAAATTTACAAGGTGGGGTATTGAGACACCAAACCTTATAACCAAATCTTATGGGCTTCCCTCGAATGAATTGTTTCCATCCATGCCTCCCAAAATATGAAACCATGGACTCATCGAAACTTAAGCACTACTCTCTTTGAAATATTCACTAATTTTTTTCTTTAACATATTCATAAGAGGGCGCAATTTCCACCTTCTATCGGAGGTATCAACAGCAGTATTGTCACAGCAATGAATAAATCGGTTAATTTGCAAAAATCTATCTCGCCTCATTGACTTATAAACAAGTTAATTCCTTATGCCGTAAGCTGCATCCCAATAATGCCTTTTTCTAGGAACCGTATTGTACCCACTGAGGAAGAGAATTGCAACAAACAATTTCATTTCCTCAGCTGTTACATTCGGATTTCCACAATTGCAGAACAGGGCATACTTATTCGATTCCATCACCAGAAGTGAAACGACTTCTTCGTCAAAAAACGCTCAAAAGCCTGGGTTGGGGACACCTCACGAAAGGAAGAGTAATCAGGATTAGGAAAAATCGCGTCATGGACGGTGATGTCTTTATCATCCCAAAGGATTACCTGTTCGCGTGTGTGAGGTCTCTTACGTAGTTCAGCTTTCCAAACGCTCCTTGGAAGTGTAACTTAGAATAAGGAGTAAAAGGTGCAAATATTGCTCGGTTGTTCGCGATGGAGAAACGGAAGGCCAAAACAATACAAAATCTTTCCCGAGTTGTCTCAGGTCGCGTGTTCCTCGCTTTTTGCCAGCCATCTTCGGAGTTTACGGTGGTATTCCCTTCCGCCACTCCTCATCTATTAGCTTCTTTCGCTCCTTTAGAGAAATGGTTCATTTTTACAACCGGACCCAACATCTGTCTCTTCCTAATCCGGTCATGGGTGTACGTCAAGAGCCCGAAAAGGGTAAATCCATACCTCAGAATTCAGCCTAAATCATCGAAAACGACTAAACTAGATATATTCTTGAGGTGCACATAAATGAAATGCAACTATATTCAAATATTTATTTGCAATAATATCGCAAGTGCAAAAGAAATCCGATAGAAATGTCGTAGCAGAAGAAATTTCCGCTTCCCGCATAAAAGTATAACGGGAACCGCCTAGCGGTACCATATGGTACCAGCAAAATGTAACTCATTGTAACTTCATTATAAATAAACTAGCAACCTTAAATTCTAATTGCATCTATAGCTAGATGTATTGAAATTTGATACCACTTGAAAAAATCTCGTAGATAGCCACGAAACTGGAAATATTAAAAAAAATCGGAAGGTCTGCACGAAAAAAGCGTGTTTTTTGGGATTCATGAAAATTCACCTTTTTCAAACATCGGTATTAGCGAAAAATAAGGACAAACAAAAGCAAATATTTTGTAATCGTGAGCCTCAAAGTATGCAAATAGATGTAAAACTGAAAAAAATCTAGCAAAATATTCGGAAGTACCAGAAAATTCATTCTTCTTAATACCCTATCGGGTGATACCAAACGGTACCGCTAGGCGTTACCGGGTTAAACTAATTAAAATCGATCGAGTAACGGCATTTTGGACACAATATACTTATTCTAAATCAAGCAACAGCAATGGGGATTCCCACTCAAAGTCACTCTCTTGTATCCTCAGCACCATTCCTAAAGAGCGCATTGTTGAAGCAACCAGGGTCTGAAAAACGATAAGAAACGCAATTTAAATTGAAAATATTAAACTATTATCAAAATATTCAACAGGTCGTCATTTAAACTATTTAAAATCGATCGAGTAACGGCATTTTGTTCACAATATACTTATTCTAATCCAAGCAACAGCAATGGGGATTCCCACTCAAAGTCACTCTCTTGTATCCTCAGCACCATTCCTAAAGAGCGCATTGTTGAAGCAACCAGGGTCTGAAAAACAATAAGAAACGCAATTTAAATTGAAAATATTAAAATATTATCAAAATATTCAACAGGTCGTCATTTAAACTAATTAAAATCGATCGAGTAACGGCATTTTGGACATAATATACTTATTCTAATCCAAGCAACAGCAATGGGGATTCCCACTCAAAGTCACTCTCTTGTATCCTCAGCACCATTCCTAAAGAGCGCATTGTTGAAGCAACCAGGGTCTGAAAAACGATAAGAAACGCAATTTAAATTGAAAATATTAAACTATTATCAAAATATTCAACAGGTCGTCATTTAAACTAATAAAAATCGATCGAGTAACGCCATTTTGGTCACAATATACTTATTCTAAGCCTAGCAACAGCAATGGGGATTCCCACTCAAAGTCACTCTCTTGTATCCTCAGCACCATTCCTAAAGAGCGCATTGTTGAAGCAACCAGGGTCTGAAAAACAATAAGAAACGCAATTTAAATTGAAAATATTAAACTATTATCAAAATATTCAACAGGTCGTCATTTAAACTAATTAAAATCGATCGAGTAACGGCATTTTGGACACAATATACTTATTCTAAATCAAGCAACAGCAATGGGGATTCCCTCTCAAAGTCACTCTCTTGTATCCTCAGCACCATTCCTAAAGAGCGCATTGTTGAAGCAACCAGGGTCTTAAAAATGATAAGAAACGCAATTTAAATTAAAAATATTAAACTTTTATCAAAATATTCAACAGGTCTCTATTTAAACTAATTAAAATCTATCGAGTAACGGCATTTTGTTCACAATATACTTATTCTAAGCCAAGCAACAGCAATGGGGATTCCCTCTCAAAGTCACTCTCTTGTATCCTCAGCACCATTCCTAAAGAGCGCATTGTTGAAGCAACCAGGGTCTTAAAAACGATAAGAAACGCAATTTAAATTGAAAATATTAAACTTTTATCAAAATATTCAACAGGTCGTCATTTAAACTAATTAAAATCGATCGAGAAACGGCATTTTGTTCACAATATACTTATTCTAAGCCAAGCAACAGCAATGGGGAATCCCACTCAAAGTCACTCTCTTGTATCCTCAGCACAATTCCTAAAGAGCGCATTGTTGAAGCAACCAGGGTCTTAAAAACGATAAGAAACGCAATTTAAATTGAAAATATTAAACTTTTATCAAAATATTCAACAGGTCTCTATTTAAACTATTTAAAATCTATCGAGTAACGGCATTTTGTTCACAATATACTTATTCTAAGCCAAGCAACAGCAATGGGGATTCCCTCTCAAAGTCACTCTCTTGTATCCTCAGCAACATTCCTAAAGAGCGCATTGTTGAAGCAACCAGGGTCTTAAAAACGATAAGAAACGCAATTTAAATTGAAAATAAAAACTTTTATCAAAATATTCAACAGGTCTCTATTTAAACTATTTAAAATCTATCGAGTAACGGCATTTTGTTCACAATATACTTATTCTAAGCCAAGCAACAGCAATGGGGATTCCCTCTCAAAGTCACTCTCTTGTATCCTCAGCACCATTCCTAAAGAGCGCATTGTTGAAGCAACCAGGGTCTTAAAAACGATAAGAAACGCAATTTAAATTGAAAATATTAAACTTTTATCAAAATATTCAACAGGTCGTCATTTAAACTAATTAAAATCGATCGAGTAACGGCATTTTGTTCACAATATACTTATTCTAAGCCAAGCAACAGCAATGGGGATTCCCTCTCAAAGTCACTCTCTTGTATCCTCAGCACAATTCCTAAAGAGCGCATTGTTGAAGCAACCAGGATCTTAAAAACGATAAGAAACGCAATTTAAATTGAAAATATTAAACTTTTATCAAAATTTTCAACAGGTCTCTATTTAAACTATTTAAAATCTATCGAGTAACGGCATTTTGTTCACAATATACTTATTCTAAGCAAAGCAACAGCAATGGGGATTCCCTCTCAAAGTCACTCTCTTGTATCCTCAGCACCATTCCTAAAGAGCGCATTGTTGAAGCAACCAGGGTCTTAAAAACGATAAGAAACGCAATTTAAATTGAAAATATTAAACTATTATCAAAATATTCAACAGGTCGTCATTTAAACTATTTAAAGTCTATCGAGTAACGGCATTTTGTTCACAATATACTTATTCTAAGCCAAGCAACAGCAATGGGGATTCCCTCTCAAAGTCACTCTAATGTATCCTCAGCCCAATTCCTAAAGAGCGCATTGTTGAAGCAACCAGGGTCTTAAAAACGATAAGAAACGCAATTTAAATTAAAAATATTAAACTTTTATCAAAATATCCAACAGGTCTCAATTTAAACTATTTAAAATCTACAAGCTACGGCATTTTGTTCACAATATACATATTCTAAGCCAAGCAACAGCAATGGGGATTCCCTCTCAAAGTCCCTCTCTTGGATCCTCAGCACCATTCCTAAAGAGCGCATTGTTGAAGCAACCAGGGTCTTTAAAACGATAAGAAACGCAATTTAAATTAAAAATATTAAACTTTTATCAAAATATTCAACAGGTCTCTATTTAAACTATTTAAAATCTATCGAGCTACGGCATTTTGTTCACAATATACTTATTCTAAGCCAAGCAACAGCAATGGGGATTCCCTCTCAAAGTCTCTCTCTTGGATCCTCAGCACAATTCCTAAAGAGCGCATTGTTGAAGCAACCAGGGTCTGTAAAACGATAATAAACGCAATTTAAATTGAAAATATTAAACTACTATCAAAATATTCAACAGGTCTCCATTTAAACTAATTAAAATCGATCGAGTAACGGCATTTTGGTCAAAATATACTTATTCTAAGCCAAGCAACAGCAATGGGAATCCCTCTCAAAGTCACTCTCTTGTATCCTCAGCACAATTCCTAAAGAGCGCATTGTTGAAGCAACCAGGGTCTGTAAAACGAAAATAAACGCAATTTAAATTAAAAATATTAAACTACTATCAAAATATTCAACAGGTCTCTATTTAAACTAATTAAAATCGATCGAGTAACGGCATTTTGTTCACAAAATACTTATTCTAAGCCAAGCAACAGCAATGGGAATCCCTCTCAAAGTCACTCTCTTGTATCCTCAGCACAATTCCTAAAGAGCACATTGTTGAAGCAACCAGGGTCTGTAAAACGATAATAAACGCAATTTAAATTGAAAATATTAAACTACTATCAAAATATTCAACAGGTCTCCATTTAAACTAATTAAAATCGATCGAGTAAAAGCATTTTGGTCAAAATATACTTATTCTAAGCCAAGCAACAGCAATGGGAATCCCTCTCAAAGTCACTCTCTTGTATCCTCAGCACAATTCCTAAAGAGCGCATTGTTGAAGCAACCAGGGTCTGTAAAACGATAATAAACGCAATTTAAATTGAAAATATTAAACTACTATCAAAATATTCAACAGGTATCTATTTAAACTAATTAAAATCGATCGAGAAACGGCATTTTGGTCACAATATACTTATTCTAAGCCAAGCAACAGCAATGGGAATCCCTCTCAAAGTCACTCTCTTGTATAATCAGCACAATTCCTAAAGAGCGCATTTTTGAAGCAACCAGGGTCTGTAAAACGATAATAAACGCAATTTAAATTGAAAATATTAAACTACTATCAAAATATTCAACAGGTATCTATTTAAACTAATTAAAATCGATCGAGTAAAAGCATTTTGGTCAAAATATACTTATTCTAAGCCAAGCAACAGCAATGGGAATCCCTCTCAAAGTCACTCTCTTGTATCCTCAGCACAATTCCTAAAGAGCACATTGTTGAAGCAACCAGGGTCTGTAAAACGATAATAAACGCAATTTAAATTGAAAATATTAAACTACTATCAAAATATTCAACAGGTCTCCATTTAAACTAATTAAAATCGATCGAGTAAAAGCATTTTGGTCAAAATATACTTATTCTAAGCCAAGCAACAGCAATGGGAATCCCTCTCAAAGTCACTCTCTTGTATCCTCAGCAGAATTCCTAAAGAGCGCATTGTTGAAGCAACCAGGGTCTGTAAAACGATAATAAACGCAATTTAAATTGAAAATATTAAACTACTATCAAAATATTCAACAGGTATCTATTTAAACTAATTAAAATCGATCGAGAAACGGCATTTTGGTCACAATATACTTATTCTAAGCCAAGCAACAGCAATGGGAATCCCTCTCAAAGTCACTCTCTTGTATAATCAGCACAATTCCTAAAGAGCGCATTTTTGAAGCAACCAGGGTCTGTAAAACGATAATAAACGCAATTTAAATTGAAAATATTAAACTACTATCAAAATATTCAATAGGTCTCCATTTAAACTAATTAAAATCTATCGAGTAACGGCATTTTGTTCACAATATACTTATTCTAAGCCAAGCAACAGCAATGGGAATCCCTCTCAAAGTCACTCTCTTGTATCCTCAGCACAATTCCTAAGGAGCGCATTGTTGAAGCAACCAGGGTCTGTAAAACGATAATAAACGCAATTTAAATTGAAAATATTAAACTTTTATCAAAATATTCAACAGGTCTCCATTTAAACTAATTAAAATCGATCGAGTAACGGCATTTTGGTCACAATATACTTATTCTAAGCCAAGCAACAGCAATGGGAATCCCTCTCAAAGTCACTCTCTTGTATCCTCAGCACAATTCCTAAAGAGCGAATTGTTGAAGCAACCAGGGTCTGTAAAACGATAATAAACGCAATTTAAATTGAAAATATTAAACTACTATCAAAATATTCACCAGGTCGTAATTTAAACTAATTAAAATCGATCGAGTAACGGCATTTTGTTCACAATATACTTATTCTAAGCCAAGCAACAGCAATGGGGATTCCCTCTCAAAGTCACTCTCTTGTATCCTCAACACAATTCCTAAAGAGCGCATTGTTGAAGCAACCAGGATCTTAAAAACGATAAGAAACGCAATTTAAATTGAAAATATTAAACTTTTATCAAAATATTCAACAGGTCTCTATTTAAACTATTTAAAATCTATCGAGTAACGGCATTTTGTTCACAATATACTTATTCTAAGCCAAGCAACAGCAATGGGGATTCCCTCTCAAAGTCACTCTCTTGTATCCTCAGCACCATTCCTAAAATGCGCATTGTTGAAGCAACCAGGGTCTTAAAAACGATAAGAAACGCAATTTAAATTGAAAATATTAAACTATTATCAAAATATTCAACAGGTCGTCATTTAAACTATTTAAAGTCTATCGAGTAACGGCATTTTGTTCACAATATACTTATTCTAAGCCAAGCAACAGCAATGGGGATTCCCTCTCAAAGTCACCCTATTGTATCCTCAGCCCAATTCCTAAAGAGCGCATTGTTGAAGCAACCAGGGTCTTAAAAACGATAAGAAACGCAATTTAAATTAAAAATATTAAACTTTTATCAAAATATTCAACAGGTCTCTATTTAAACTATTTAAAATCTATCGAGCTACGGCATTTTGTTCACAATATACTTATTCTAAGCCAAGCAACAGCAATGGGGATTCCCTCTCAAAGTCTCTCTCTTGGATCCTCAGCACCATTCCTAAAGAGCGCATTGTTGAAGCAACCAGGGTCTTTAAAACGATAAGAAACGCGATTTAAATTGAAAATATTAAACTATTATCAAAATATTCAACAGGTCGTCATTTAAACTATTTAAAGTCTATCGAGTAACGGCATTTTGTTCACAATATACTTATTCTAAGCCAAGCAACAGCAATGGGGATTCCCTCTCAAAGTCACTCTATTGTACTCTCAGCCCAATTCCTAAAGAGCGCATTGTTGAAGCAACCAGGGTCTTAAAAACGATAAGAAACGCAATTTAAATTAAAAATATTAAACTTTTATCAAAATATTCAACAGGTCTCTATTTAAACTATTTAAAATCTATCGAGCTACGGCATTTTGTTCACAATATACTTATTCTAAGCCAAGCAACAGCAATGGGGATTCCCTCTCAAAGTCTCTCTCTTGGATCCTCAGCACAATTCCTAAAGAGCGCATTGTTGAAGCAACCAAGGTCTGAAAAACGATCATATACGCAGTTTAAATTGAAAATATTAAACTATTATCAAAATATTCAACAGGTCGACATTTAAACTAATTAAAATCGATCAAGTAACAGCATTTTGTTCACAATATACTTATTCTAAGCCAAGCAACAGCAATGGGGATTCCCACTCAAAGTCACTCTCTTGTATCCTCAGCACAATTCCTAAAGAGCGCATTGTTGAAGCAACCAGGGTCTTAAAAACGATAAAAAACGCAATTTAAATTGAAAATATTAAACTATTATCAAAATATTCAACAGGTCGTCATTTAAACTAATTAAAATCGATCGAGTAACGGCATTTTGATCACAATATACTTATTCTAATCCAAGCAACAGCAAAGGGGATTCCCTCTCAAAGTCATCTCTTGTATCCTCAGCACAATTCCTAAAGAGCGCATTGTTGAAGCAACCAAGGTCTTAAAAACGATAAGAAACGCAATTTAAATTGAAAATATTAAACTTTTATCAAAATATTCAACAGGTCGTCATTTAAACTAATTAAAATCGATCGAGTAACGGCATTTTGGTCACAATATACTTATTCTAATCCAAGCAACAGCAAAGGGGATTCCCTCTCAAAGTCACTCTCTTGTAGCCTTAGCACAATTCATAAAGAGCGCATTGTTGAAGCAACCAGGGTCTTAAAAACGATAAGAAACGCAATCTAAATTTAAAATATTAAACTTTTATCAAAATATTCAACAGGTCTCTATTTAAACTAATTAAAATCGATCATGTAACAGCATTTTGTTCACAATATACTTATTCTAAGCCAAGCAACAGCAATAGGGATTCCCACTCAAAGTCACTCTCTTGTATCCTCAGCACCATTCCTAAAGAGCGCATTGTTGAAGCAACCAGGGTCTGAAAAACGATAAGAAACGCAATTTAAATTGAAAATATTAAACTATTATCAAAATATTCAACAGGTCGTCATTTAAACTAATTAAAATCGATCGAGTAACGGCATTTTGGTCACAATATACTTATTCTAATCCAAGCAACAGCAATGGGGATTCCCTCTCAAAGTCACTCTCTTGTATCCTCAGCACAATTCCTAAAAAGCGCATTGTTGAAGCAACCAGGGTCTTAAAAACGATAAGAAACGCAATTTAAATTTAAAATATTAAACTTTTATCAAAATATTCAACAGGTCTCTATTTAAACTAATTAAAATCGATCGAGTAACGGCATTTTGGTCACAATATACTTATTCTAATCCAAGCAACAGCAATGGGGATTCCCTCTCAAAGTCACTCTCTTGTATCCTCAGCACCATTCCTAAAGAGCGCATTGTTGAAGCAACCAGGGTCTTAAAAACGATAAGAAACACAATTTAAATTGAAAATATTAAACTTTTATCAAAATATTCAACAGGTCTCTATTTAAACTATTTAAAATCTATCGAGTAACGGCATTTTGTTCACAATATACTTATTCTAAGCCAAGCAACAGCAATGGGAATCCCTCTCAAAGTCACTCTCTTGTATCCTCAGCACAATTCCTAAAGAGCGCATTGTTGAAGCAACCAGGGTCTGTAAAACGATAATAAACGCAATTTAAATTGAAAATATTAAACTACTATCAAAATATTCAACAGGTCTCCATTTAAACTAATTAAAATCGATCGAGTAACGGCATTTTGTTCATAATATACTTATTCTAAGCCAAGCAACAGCAATGGGAATCCCTCTCAAAGTCACTCTCTTGTATCCTCAGCACAATTCCTAAAGAGCGCATTGTTGAAGCAACCAGGGTCTGTAAAACGATAATAAACGCAATTTAAATTGAAAATATTAAACTACTATCAAAATATTCAACAGGTCTCCATTTAAACTAATTAAAATCGTTCGAGTAACGGCATTTTGGTCACAATATACTTATTCTAAGCCAAGCAACAGCAATGGGGAATCCCTGTCAAAGTCACTCTCTTGTATCCTCAGCACAATTCCTAAAGAGCGCATTGTTGAAGCAACCAGGGTCTGTAAAACGATAATAAACGCAATTCAAATTGAAAATATTAAACTACTATCAAAATATTCAACAGGTCTCCATTTAAACTAATTAAAATCGATCGAGTAACGGCATTTTGGTCACAATATACTTATTCTAAGCCAAGCAACAGCAATGGGGAATCCCTGTCAAAGTCACTCTCTTGTATCCTCAGCACAATTCCTAAAGAGCGCATTGTTGAAGCAACCAGGGTCTTAAAAACGATAAGAAACACAATTTAAATTGAAAATATTAAACTTTTATCAAAATATTCAACAGGTCTCTATTTAAACTATTTAAAATCTATCGAGTAACGGCATTTTGGTCACAATATACTTATTCTAAGCCAAGCAACAGCAATGGGAATCCCTCTCAAAGTCACTCTCTTGTATCTACAGCACAATTCCTAAAGAGCGCATTGTTGAAGCAACCAGGGTCTGTAAAACGATAATAAACGCAATTTAAATTGAAAATATTAAACTACTATCAAAATATTCAACAGGTCTCGTTTTAAACTAATTAAAATCGATCGAGTAACGGCATTTTGTTCATAATATACATATTCTAAGCCAAGCAACAGCAATGGGAATCCCTCTCAAAGTCACTCTCTTGTATCCTCAGCATAATTCCTAAAGAGCGCATTGTTGAAGCAACCAGGGTCTGTAAAACGATAATAAAAGCAATTTAAATTGAAAATATTAAACTACTATCAAAATATTCAACAGGTCTCCATTTAAACTAATTAAAATCGATCGAGTAACGGCATTTTGGTCACAATATACTTATTCTAAGCCAAGCAACAGCAATGGGAATCCCTCTCAAAGTCACTCTCTTGTATCCTCAGCACAATTCCTAAAGAGCGCATTGTTGAAGCAACCAGGGTCTGTAAAACGATAATAAACGCAATTTAAATTGAAAATATTAAACTGCTATCAAAATATTCAACAGGTCTCCATTTAAACTAATTAAAATCGATCGAGTAACGGCATTTTGGTCAAAATATACTTATTCTAAGCCAAGCAACAGCAATGGGAATCCCTCTCAAAGTCACTCTCTTGTATCCTCAACACAATTCCTAAAGAGCGCATTGTTGAAGCAACCAGGGTCTGTAAAACGATAATAAACGCAATTTAAATTGAAAATATTAAACTACTATCAAAATATTCAACAGGTCTCCATTTAAACTAATTAAAATCGATCGAGTAACGGCATTTTGGTCAAAATATACTTATTCTAAGCCAAGCAACAGCAATGGGAATCCCTCTCAAAGTCACTCTCTTGTATCCTCAGCACAATTCCTAAAGAGCACATTGTTGAAGTAACCAGGGTCTGTAAAACGATAATAAACGCAATTTAAATTGAAAATATTAAACTATTATCAAAATATTCAACAGGTCTCCATTTAAACTAATTAAAATCGATCGAGTAACGGCATTTTGGTCAAAATATACTTATTCTAAGCCAAGCAACAGCAATGGGAATCCCTCTCAAAGTCACTCTCTTGTATCCTCAGCACAATTCCTAAAGAGCGCATTGTTGAAGCAACCAGGGTCTGTAAAACGATAATAAACGCAATTTAAATTGAAAATATTAAACTACTATCAAAATATTCAACAGGTCTCCATTTAAACTAATTAAAATCGATCGAGTAACGGCATTTTGGTCACAATATACTTATTCTAAGCCAAGCAACAGCAATGGGAATCCCTCTCAAAGTCACTCTCTTGTATCCTCAGCACAATTCTTAAAGAGCGCATTGTTGAAGCAACCAGGGTCTGTAAAACGATAATAAACGCAATTTAATTTGAAAATATTAAACTGCTATCAAAATATTCAACAGGTCTCCATTTAAACTAATTAAAATCGATCGAGTAACGGCATTTTGGTCAAAATATACTTATTCTAAGCCAAGCAACAGCAATGGGAATCCCTCTCAAAGTCACTCTCTTGTATCCTCAGCACAATTCCTAAAGAGCGCATTGTTGAAGCAACCAGGGTCTGTAAAACGATAATAAACGCAATTTAAATTGAAAATATTAAACTACTATCAAAATATTCAACAGGTCTCCATTTAAACTAATTAAAATCGATCGAGTAACGGCATTTTGGTCACAATATACTTATTCTAAGCCAAGCAACAGCAATGGGAATCCCTCTCAAAGTCACTCTCTTGTATCCTCAGCACAATTCCTAAAGAGCGCATTGTTGAAGCAACCAGGGTCTGTAAAACGATAATAAACGCAATTTAAATTGAAAATATTAAACTACTATCAAAATATTCAACAGGTCTCCATTTAAACTAATTAAAATCGATCGAGTAACGGCATTTTGGTCACAATATACTTATTCTATGCCAAGCAACAGCAATGGGAATCCCTCTCAAAGTCACTCTCTTGTATCCTCAGCACAATTCCTAAAGAGCGCATTGTTGAAGCAACCAGGGTCTGTAAAACGATAATAAACGCAATTTAAATTGAAAATATTAAACTGCTATCAAAATATTCAACAGGTCTCCATTTAAACTAATTAAAATCGATCGAGTAACGGCATTTTGGTCAAAATATACTTATTCTAAGCCAAGCAACAGCAATGGGAATCCCTCTCAAAGTCACTCTCTTGTATCCTCAGCACAATTCCTAAAGAGAGCATTGTTGAAGCAACCAGGGTCTGTAAAACGATAATAAACGCAATTTAAATTGAAAATATTAAACTACTATCAAAATATTCAACAGGTCTCCATTTAAACTAATTAAAATCGATCGAGTAACGGCATTTTGGTCAAAATATACTTATTCTAAGCCAAGCAACAGCAATGGGAATCCCTCTCAAAGTCACTCTCTTGTATCCTCAGCACAATTCCTAAAGAGCACATTGTTGAAGCAACCAGGGTCTGTAAAACGATAATAAACGCAATTAAAATTGAAAATATTAAACTATTATCAAAATATTCAACAGGTCTCCATTTAAACTAATTAAAATCGATCGAGTAACGGCATTTTGGTCAAAATATACTTATTCTAAGCCAAGCAACAGCAATGGGAATCCCTCTCAAAGTCACTCTCTTGTATCCTCAGCACAATTCCTAAAGAGCGCATTGTTGAAGCAACCAGGGTCTGTAAAACGATAATAAACGCAATTTAAATTGAAAATATTAAACTACTATCAAAATATTCAACAGGTCTCCATTTAAACTAATTAAAATCGATCGAGTAACGGCATTTTGGTCACAATATACTTATTCTAAGCCAAGCAACAGCAATGGGAATCCCTCTCAAAGTCACTCTCTTGTATCCTCAGCACAATTCCTAAAGAGCGCATTGTTGAAGCAACCAGGGTCTGTAAAACGATAATAAACGCAATTTAAATTGAAAATATTAAACTGCTATCAAAATATTCAACAGGTCTCCATTTAAACTAATTAAAATCGATCGAGTAACGGCATTTTGGTCACAATATACTTATTCTAAGCCAAGCAACAGCAATGGGAATCCCTCTCAAAGTCACTCTCTTGTATCCTCAGCACAATTCCTAAAGAGCGCATTGTTGAAGCAACCAGGGTCTGTAAAACGATAATAAACGCAATTTAAATTGAAAATATTAAACTATTATCAAAATATTCAACAGGTCTCCATTTAAACTAATTAAAATCGATCGAGTAACGGCATTTTGGTCAAAATATACTTATTCTAAGCCAAGCAACAGCAATGGGAATCCCTCTCAAAGTCACTCTCTTGTATCCTCAGCACAATTCCTAAAGAGCGCATTGTTGAAGCAACCAGGGTCTGTAAAACGATAATAAACGCAATTTAAATTGAAAATATTAAACTATTATCAAAATATTCAACAGGTCTCCATTTAAACTAATTAAAATCGATCGAGTAACGGCATTTTGGTCACAATATACTTATTCTAAGCCAAGCAACAGCAATGGGAATCCCTCTCAAAGTCACTCTCTTGTATCCTCAGCACAATTCCTAAAGAGCGCATTGTTGAAGCAACCAGGGTCTGTAAAACGATAAGAAACGCAATTTAAATTGAAAATATTAAACTACTATCAAAATATTCAACAGGTCTCCATTTAAACTAATTAAAATCGATCGAGTAACGGCATTTTGGTCAAAATATACTTATTCTAAGCCAAGCAACAGCAATGGGAATCCCTCTCAAAGTCACTCTCTTGTATCCTCAGCACAATTCCTAAAGAGCGCATTGTTGAAGCAACCAGGGTCTGTAAAACGATAATAAACGCTATTTAAATTGAAAATATTAAACTACTATCAAAATATTCAACAGGTCTCCATTTAAACTAATTAAAATCAATCGAGTAACGGCATTTTGGTCACAATATACTTATTCTAAGCCAAGCAACAGCAATGGGAATCCCTCTCAAAGTCACTCTCTTGTATCCTCAGCACAATTCCTAAAGAGCGCATTGTTGAAGCAACCAGGGTCTGTAAAACGATAATAAACGCAATTTAAATTGAAAATATTAAACTACTATCAAAATATTCAACAGGTCTCCATTTAAACTAATTAAAATCGATCGAGTAACGGCATTTTGGTCAAAATATACTTATTCTAAGCCAAGCAACAGCAATGGGAATCCCTCTCAAAGTCACTCTCTTGTATCCTCAGCACAATTCCTAAAGAGCGCATTGTTGAAGCAACCAGGGTCTGTAAAACGATAATAAACGCAATTTAAATTGAAAATATTAAACTACTATCAAAATATTCAACAGGTCTCCATTTAAACTAATTAAAATCGATCGAGTAACGGCATTTTGGTCACAATATACTTATTCTAAGCCAATCAACAGCAATGGGAATCCCTCTCAAAGTCACTCTCTTGTATCCTCAGCACAATTCCTAAAGAGCGCATTGTTGAAGCAACCAGGGTCTGTAATACGATAATAAACACAATTTAAATTGAAAATATTAAACTACTATCAAAATATTCAACAGGTCTCCATTTAAACTAATTAAAATCGATCGAGTAACGGCATTTAGGTCACAATATACTTATTCTAAGCCAAGCAACAGCAATGGGAATCCCTCTCAAAGTCACTCTCTTGTATCCTCAGCACAATTCCTAAAGAGCGCATTGATGAAGCAACCAGGGTCTGTAAAACGATAATAAACGCAATTTAAATTGAAAATATTAAACTACTATCAAAATATTCAACAGGTCTCTATTTAAACTAATAAAAATCGATCGAGTAACGGCATTTTGGTCACAATATACTTATTCTAAGCCAAGCAACAGCAATGGGAATCCCTCTCAAAGTCACTCTCTTGTATCCTCAGCACAATTCCTAAAGAGCGCATTGTTGAAGCAACCAGGGTCTGTAAAACGATAATAAACGCAATTTAAATTGAAAATATTAAACTACTATCAAAATATTCAACAGGTCTCCATTTAAACAATTTAAAATCGATCGAGTAACGGCATTTTGGTCACAATATACTTATTCTAAGCCAAGCAACAGCAATGGGAATCCCTCTCAAAGTCACTCTCTTGTATCTTCAGCACAATTCCTAAAGAGCGCATTGTTGAAGCAACCAGGGTCTGTAAAACGATAATAAACGCAATTTAAATTGAAAATATTAAACTACTATCAAAATATTCAACAGGTCTCCATTTAAACTAATTAAAATCGATCGAGTAACGGCATTTTGGTCAAAATATACTTATTCTAAGCCAAGCAACAGCAATGGGAATCCCTCTCAAAGTCACTCTCTTGTATCCTCAGCACAATTCCTAATGAGCGCATTGTTGAAGCAACCAGGGTCTGTAAAACGATAATAAACGCAATTTAAATTGAAAATATTAAACTACTATCAAAATATTCAACAGGTCTCCATTTAAACTAATTAAAATCGATCGAGTAACGGCATTTTGGTCACAATATACTTATTCTAAGCCAAGCAACAGCAATGGGAATCCCTCTCAAAGTCACTCTCTTGTATCCTCAGCACAATTCCTAAAGAGCGCATTGTTGAAGCAACCAGGGTCTTTAAAACGATAATAAACGCAATTTAAATTGAAAATATTAAACTACTATCAAAATATTCAACAGGTCTCCATTTAAACTAATTAAAATCGATCGAGTAACGGCATTTTGGTCAAAATATACTTATTCTAAGCCAAGCAACAGCAATGGGAATCCCTCTCAAAGTCACTCTCTTGTATCCTCAGCACAATTCCTAAAGAGCGCATTGTTGAAGCAACCAGGGTCTGTAAAACGATAATAAACGCAATTTAAATTGAAAATATTAAACTACTATCAAAATATTCAACAGGTCTCCATTTAAACTAATTAAAATCGATCGAGTAACGGCATTTTGGTCACAATATACTTATTCTAAGCCAAGCAACAGCAATGGGAATCCCTCTCAAAGTCACTCTCTTGTATCCTCAGCACAATTCCTAAAGAGCGCATTGTTGAAGCAACCAGGGACTGTAAAACGATAATAAACGCAATTTAAATTGAAAATATTAAACTACTATCAAAATATTCAACAGGTCTCCATATAAACTAATTAAAATCGATCGAGTAACGGCATTTTTGTCACAATATACTTATTCTAAGCCAAGCAACAGCAATGGGAATCCCTCTCAAAGTCACTCTCTTGTATCCTCAGCACAATTCCTAAAGTGCGCATTGTTGAAGCAAGCAGGGTCTGTAAAACGATAATAAACGCAATTTAAATTGAAAATATTAAACTACTATCAAAATATTCAACAGGTCTCCATTTAAACTAATTAAAATCGATCGAGTAACGGCATTTTGGTCACAATATACTTATTCTAAGCCAAGCAACAGCAATGGGAATCCCTCTCAAAGTCACTCTCTTGTATCCTCAGCACAATTCCTAAAGAGCGCATTGTTGAAGCAACCAGGGTCTGTAAAACGATAATAAACGCAATTTAAATTGAAAATATTAAACTACTATCAAAATATTCAACAGGTCTCCATTTAAACTAATTAAAATCGATCGAGTAACGGCATTTTGGTCACAATATACTTATTCTAAGCCAAGCAACAGCAATGGGAATCCCTCTCAAAGTCACTCTCTTGTATCCTCAGCACAATTCCTAAAGAGCGCATTGTTGAAGCAACCAGGCTCTGTAAAACGATAATAAACGCAATTTAAATTGAAAATATTAAACTACTATCAAAATATTCAACAGGTCTCCATTTAAACTAATTAAAATCGATCGAGTAACGGCATTTTGGTCAAAATATACTTATTCTAAGCCAAGCAACAGCAATGGGAATCCCTCTCAAAATCACTCTCTTGTATCCTCAGCACAATTCCTAAAGAGCGCATTGTTGAAGCAACCAGGGTCTGTAAAACGATAATAAACGCAATTTAAATTGAAAATATTAAACTACTATCAAAATATTCAACAGGTCTCCATTTAAACTAATTAAAATCGATCGAGTAACGGCATTTTGGTCAAAATATACTTATTCTAAGCCAAGCAACAGCAATGGGAATCCCTCTCAAAGTCACTCTCTTGTATCCTCAGCACAATTCCTAAAGAGCGCATTGTTGAAGCAACCAGGGTCTGTAAAACGATAATAAACGCAATTTAAATTGAAAATATTAAACTACTATCAAAATATTCAACAGGTCTCCATTTAAACTAATTAAAATCGATCGAGTAACGGCATTTTGGTCACAATATACTTATTCTAAGCCAAGCAACAGCAATGGGAATCCCTCTCAAAGTCACTCTCTTGTATCCTCAGCACAATTCCTAAAGAGCGCATTGTTGAAGCAACCAGGGTCTGTAAAACGATAATAAACGCAATTTAAATTGAAAATATTAAACAACTATCAAAATATTCAACAGGTCTCCATTTAAACTAATTAAAATCGATCGAGTAACGGCATTTTTGTCACAATATACTTATTCTAAGCCAAGCAACAGCAATGGGAATCCCTCTCAAAGTCACTCTCTTGTATCCTCAGCACAATTCCTAAAGTGCGCATTGTTGAAGCAAGCAGGGTCTGTAAAACGATAATAAACGCAATTTAAATTGAAAATATTAAACTACTATCAAAATATTCAACAGGTCTCCATTTAAACTAATTAAAATCGATCGAGTAACGGCATTTTGGTCACAATATACTTATTCTAAGCCAAGCAACAGCAATGGGAATCCCTCTCAAAGTCACTCTCTTGTATCCTCAGCACAATTCCTAAAGAGCGCATTGTTGAAGCAACCAGGGTCTGTAAAACGATAATAAACGCAATTTAAATTGAAAATATTAAACTACTATCAAAATATTCAACAGGTCTCCATTTAAACTAATTAAAATCGATCGAGTAACGGCATTTTGGTCACAATATACTTATTCTAAGCCAAGCAACAGCAATGGGAATCCCTCTCAAAGTCACTCTCTTGTATCCTCAGCACAATTCCTAAAGAGCGCATTGTTGAAGCAACCAGGCTCTGTAAAACGATAATAAACGCAATTTAAATTGAAAATATTAAACTACTATCAAAATATTCAACAGGTCTCCATTTAAACTAATTAAAATCGATCGAGTAACGGCATTTTGGTCAAAATATACTTATTCTAAGCCAAGCAACAGCAATGGGAATCCCTCTCAAAATCACTCTCTTGTATCCTCAGCACAATTCCTAAAGAGCGCATTGTTGAAGCAACCAGGGTCTGTAAAACGATAATAAACGCAATTTAAATTGAAAATATTAAACTACTATCAAAATATTCAACAGGTCTCCATTTAAACTAATTAAAATCGATCGAGTAACGGCATTTTGGTCAAAATATACTTATTCTAAGCCAAGCAACAGCAATGGGAATCCCTCTCAAAGTCACTCTCTTGTATCCTCAGCACAATTCCTAAAGAGCGCATTGTTGAAGCAACCAGGGTCTGTAAAACGATAATAAACGCAATTTAAATTGAAAATATTAAACTACTATCAAAATATTCAACAGGTCTCTATTTAAACTAATTGATATCGATCGAGTAACGGCATTTTGTTCACAATATACTTATTCTAAGCCAAGCAACAGCAATGGGAATCCCTCTCAAAGTCACTCTCTTGTATTCTCAGCACAATTCCTAAAGAGCGCATTGTTGAAGCAACCTGGGTCTGTAAAACGATAATAAACGCAATTAAAATTGAAAATATTAAACTACTATCAAAATATTCAACAGGTCTCTATTTAAACTAATTAAAATCGATCGAGTAACGGCATTTTGGTCACAATATACTTATTCTAAGCCAAGCAACAGCAATGGGAATCCCTCTCAAAGTCACTCTCTTGCATCCTCAGCACAATTCCTAAAGAGCGCATTGTTGAAGCAACCAGGGTCTGTAAAACGATAATAAACGCAATTTAAATTGAAAATATTAAACTACTATCAAAATATTCAATAGGTCTCCATTTAAACTAATTAAAATCGATCGAGTAACGGCATTTTGGTCACAATATACTTATTCTAAGCCAAGCAACAGCAATGGGGATTCCACTCAAAGTCACTCTCTTGTATCCTCAGCACAATTCCTAAAGAGCGCATTGTTGAAGCAACCAGGGTCTGTAAAACGATAATAAACGCAATTTAAATTGAAAATATTAAACTATTATCAAAATATTCAACAGGTCTCCACTTAAACTAATTAAAATCGATCGAGTAACGGCATTTTGGTCAAAATTTATTTATTCTAAGCCAAGCAACAGCAATGGGAATCCCTCTCAAAGTCACTCTCTTGTATCCTCAGCACAATTCCTAAAGAGCGCATTGTTGAAGCAACCAGGGTCTGTAAAACGATAATAAACGCAATTTAAATTGAAAATATTAAACTACTATCAAAATATTCAACAGGTCTCCATTTAAACTAATTAAAATCGATCGAGTAACGGCATTTTGGTCACAATATATTTATTCTAAGCCAAGCAACAGCAATGGGGATTCCCACTGAAAGTCACTATCTTGTATCCTCAGCACAATTAATAAACAGCGCATTGTTGAAGCAACCAGGGTCTGTAAAACGATAATAAACGCAATTTAAATTGAAAATATTAAACTACTATCAAAATATTCAACAGGTCTCCATTTAAACTAATTAAAATCGATCGAGTAACGGCATTTTGGTCACAATATACTTATTCTAAGCCAAGCAACAGCAATGGGAATCCCTCTCAAAGTCACTCTCTTGTATCCTCAGCACAATTCCTAAAGAGCGCATTGTTGAAGCAACCAGGCTCTGTAAAACGATAATAAACGCAATTTAAATTGAAAATATTAAACTACTATCAAAATATTCAACAGGTCTCCATTTAAACTAATTAAAATCGATCGAGTAACGGCATTTTGGTCAAAATATACTTATTCTAAGCCAAGCAACAGCAATGGGAATCCCTCTCAAAATCACTCTCTTGTATCCTCAGCACAATTCCTAAAGAGCGCATTGTTGAAGCAACCAGGGTCTGTAAAACGATAATAAACGCAATTTAAATTGAAAATATTAAACTACTATCAAAATATTCAACAGGTCTCCATTTAAACTAATTAAAATCGATCGAGTAACGGCATTTTGGTCAAAATATACTTATTCTAAGCCAAGAAACAGCAATGGGAATCCCTCTCAAAGTCACTCTCTTGTATCCTCAGCACAATTCCTAAAGAGCGCATTGTTGAAGCAACCAGGGTCTGTAAAACGATAATAAACGCAATTAAAATTGAAAATATTAAACTACTATCAAAATATTCAACAGGTCTCTATTTAAACTAATTGATATCGATCGAGTAACGGCATTTTGTTCACAATATACTTATTCTAAGCCAAGCAACAGCAATGGGAATCCCTCTCAAAGTCACTCTCTTGTATTCTCAGCACAATTCCTAAAGAGCGCATTGTTGAAGCAACCTGGGTCTGTAAAACGATAATAAACGCAATTAAAATTGAAAATATTAAACTACTATCAAAATATTCAACAGGTCTCTATTTAAACTAATTAAAATCGATCGAGTAACGGCATTTTGGTCACAATATACTTATTCTAAGCCAAGCAACAGCAATGGGAATCCCTCTCAAAGTCACTCTCTTGCATCCTCAGCACAATTCCTAAAGAGCGCATTGTTGAAGCAACCAGGGTCTGTAAAACGATAATAAACGCAATTTAAATTGAAAATATTAAACTACTATCAAAATATTCAATAGGTCTCCATTTAAACTAATTAAAATCGATCGAGTAACGGCATTTTGGTCACAATATACTTATTCTAAGCCAAGCAACAGCAATGGGAATCCCTCTCAAAGTCACCCTCTTGTATCCTCAGCACAATTCCTAAAGAGCGCATTGTTGAAGCAACCAGGGTCTGTAAAACGATAATAAAGGCAATTTAAATTGAAAATATTAAACTACTATCAAAATATTCAACAGGTCTCCATTTAAACTAATTAAAATCGATCGAGTAACGGCATTTTGTTCATAATATACTTATTCTAAGCCAAGCAACAGCAATGGGAATCCCTCTCAAAGTCACTCTCTTGTATCCTCAGCACAATTCCTAAAGAGCGCATTGTTGAAGCAACCAGGGTCTGTAAAACGATAATAAACGCAATTTAAATTGAAAATATTAAACTATTATCAAAATATTCAACAGGTCTCCATTTAAACTAATTAAAATCGATCGAGTAACGGCATTTTGGTCACAATATACTTATTCTAAGCCAAGCAACAGCAATGGGAATCCCTCTCAAAGTCACTCTCTTGTATCCTCAGCACAATTCCTAAAGAGCGCATTGTTGAAGCAACCAGGGTCTGTAAAACGATAATAAACGCAATTTAAATTGAAAATATTAAACTACTATCAAAATATTCAACAGGTCTCCATTTAAACTAATTAAAATCGATCGAGTAACGGCATTTTGTTCACAATATACTTATTCTAAGCCAAGCAACAGCAATGGGAATCCCTCTCAAAGTCACTCTCTTGTATCCTCAGCACAATTCCTAAAGAGCGCATTGTTGAAGCAACCAGGGTCTGTAAAACGATAATAAACGCAATTTAAATTGAAAATATTAAACTACTATCAAAATATTCAACAGGTCTCCATTTAAACTAATTAAAATCGATCGAGTAACGGCATTTTGTTCACAATATACTTATTCTAAGCCAAGCAACAGCAATGGGGATTCCCACTCAAAGTCACTCTCTTGTATCCTCAGCACAATTCCTAAAGAGCGCATTGTTGAAGCAACCAGGGTCTGTAAAACGATAATAAACGCAATTTAAATTGAAAATATTAAACTATTATCAAAATATTCAACAGGTCTCCACTTAAACTAATTAAAATCTATCGAGTAACGGCATTTTGGTCAAAATTTACTTATTCTAAGCCAAGCAACAGCAATGGGAATCCCTCTCAAAGTCACTCTCTTGTATCCTCAGCACAATTCCTAAAGAGCGCATTGTTGAAGCAACCTGGGTCTGTAAAACGATAATAAACGCAATTTAAATTGAAAATATTAAACTACTATCAAAATATTCAACAGGTCTCCATTTAAACTAATTAAAATCGATCGAGTAACGGCATTTTGGTCACAATATATTTATTCTAAGCCAAGCAACAGCAATGGGGATTCCCACTCAAAGTCGCTCTCTTGTATCCTCAGCACAATTCCTAAAGAGCGCATTGTTGAAGCAACAAGGGTCTGAAAAACGATAATAAACGCAATTTAAATTGAAAATATTAAACTATTATCAAAATATTCAACAGGTCTCCATTTAAACTAATTAAAATCGATCGAGTAACGGCATTTTGTTCACAATATACTTATTCTAAGCCAAGCAACAGCAATGGGAATCCCTCTCAAAGTCACTCTCTTGTATCCTCAGCACAATTCCTAAAGAGCGCATTGTTGAAGCAACCAGGGTCTGTAAAACGATAATAAACGCAATTAAAATTGAAAATATTAAACTATTATCAAAATATTCAACAGGTCTCCATTTAAACTAATTAAAATCGATCAAGTAACGGCATTTTGGTCAAAATATACTTATTCTAAGCCAAGCAACAGCAATGGGAATCCCTATCAAAGTCACTCTCTTGTATCCTCAGCACAATTCCTAAAGAGCGCATTGTTGAAGCAACCAGGGTCTGTAAAACGATAATAAACGCAATTTAAATTGAAAATATTAAACTACTATCAAAATATTCAACAGGTCTCCATTTAAACTAATTAAAATCGATCGAGTAACGGCATTTTGTTCACAATATACTTATTCTAAGCCAAGCAACAGCAATGGGGATTCCCACTCAAAGTCACTCTCTTGTATCCTCAGCACAATTCCTAAAGAGCGCATTGTTGAAGCAACCAGGGTCTGAAAAACGATAATAAACGCAATTTAAATTGAAAATATTAAACTATTATCAAAATATTCAACAGGTCTCCATTTAAACTAATTAAAATCGATCGAGTAACGGCATTTTGTTCACAATATACTTATTCTAAGCCAAGCAATAGCAATGGGAATCCCTCTCAAAGTCACTCTCTTGTATCCTCAGCACAATTCCTAAAGAGCGCATTGTTGAAGCAACCAGGGTCTGTAAAATGATAATAAACGCAATTTAAATTGAAAAAATTAAACTACTATCAAAATATTCAACAGGTCTCCATTTAAACTAATTAAAATCGATCGAGTAACGGCATTTTGTTCACAATATACTTATTCTAAGCCAAGCAACAGCAATGGGGATTCCCACTCAAAGTCACTCTCTTGTATCCTCAGCACAATTCCTAAAGAGCTCATTGTTGAAGCAACCAGGGTCTGAAAAACGATAATAAACGCAATTTAAATTGAAAATATTAAACTATTATCAAAATATTCAACAGGTCTCCATTTAAACTAATTAAAATCGATCGAGTAACGGCATTTTGTTCACAATATACTTATTCTAAGCCAAGCAACAGCAATGGGAATCCCTCTCAAAGTCACTCTCTTGTATCCTCAGCACAATTCCTAAAGAGCGCATTGTTGAAGCAACCAGGGTCTGTAGAACGATAATAATCGCAATTTAAATTGAAAATATTAAACTACTATCAAAATATTCAACAGGTCTCCTTTTAAACTAATTAAAATCGATCGAGTAACGGCATTTTGTTCACAATATACTTATTCTAAGCCAAGCAACAGAAATAGAATCACTCTCAAAGTCACTCTCTTGTATCCTCAGCACAATTCCTAAAGAGCGCATTGTTGAAGCAACCAGTGTCTGTAAAACGATAATAAACTCAATTTAAATTGAAAATATTAAACTACTATCAAAATATTCAACAGGTCTCCATTTTAACTAATTAAAATCGATCGAGTAACAGCATTTTGTTCACAATATACTTATTCTAAGCCAAGCAACAGCAATGGGAATCCCTCTCAAAGTCACTCTCTTGTATCCTCAGCACAATTCCTAAAGAGCGCATTGTTGAAGCAACCAGGGTCTGAAAAACGATAATAAACGCAATTTAAATTGAAAATATTAAACTATTATCAAAATATTCAACAGGTCTCCATTTAAACTAATTAAAATCGATCGAGTAACGGCATTTTGGTCACAACATACTTATTCTAAGCCAAGCAACAGCAATGGGAATCCCTCTCAAAGTCACTCTCTTGTATCCTCAGCACAATTCCTAAAGAGCGCATTGTTGAAGCAATCAGGGTCTGAAAAACGATAATAAACGCAATTTAAATTGAAAATATTAAACTATTATCAAAATATTCAACAGGTCTCCATTTAAACTAATTAAAATCGATCGAGTAACGGCATTTTGGTCAAAATATACTTATTCTAAGCCAAGCAACAGCAATGGGAATCCCTCTCAAAGTCTCTCTCTTGTATCCTCAGCACAATTCCTAAAGAGCGCATTGTTGAAGCAACCAGGGTCTGTAAAACGATAATAAACGCAATTTAAATTGAAAATATTAAACTACTATCAAAATATTCAACAGGTCTCTATTTAAACTAATTAAAATCGATCGAGTAACGGCATTTTGGTCACAATATACTTATTCTAAGCCAAGCAACAGCAATGGGGATTCCCACTCAAAGTCACTCTCTTGTATCCTCAGCACAATTCCTAAAGAGCGCATTGTTGAAGCAACCAGGGTCTGAAAAACGATAATAAACGCAATTTAAATTGAAAAAATTAAACTATTATCAAAATATTCAACAGGTCTCCATTTAAACTAATTAAAATCGATCGAGTAACGGCATTTTGTTCACAATATACTTATTCTAAGCCAAGCAACAGCAATGGGAATCCCTCTCAAAGTCACTCTCTTGTATCCTCAGCACATTTCCTAAAGAGCGCATTGTTGAAGCAACCAGGGTCTGTAAAACGATAATAAACGCAATTTAAATTGAAAATATTAAACTACTATCAAAATATTCAACAGGTCTCCATTTAAACTAATTAAAATCGATCGAGTAACGGCATTTTGTTCACAATATACTTATTCTAAGCCAAGCAACAGGAATGGGAATCCCTCTCAAAGTCACTCTCTTGTATCCTCAGCACAATTCCTAAAGAGCGCATTGTTGAAGCAACCAGGGTCTGTAAAACGATAATAAACGCAATTTAAAATGAAAATATTAAACTACTATCAAAATATTCAACAGGTCTCCATTTAAACTAATTAAAATCGATCGAGTAACGGCATTTTGGTCAAAATATACTTATTCTAAGCCAAGCAACAGCAATGGGAATCCCTCTCAAAGTCACTCTCTTGTATCCTCAGCACAATTCCTAAAGAGCGCATTGTTGAAGCAACCAGGGTCTGTAAAACGATAATAAACGCAATTTAAATTGAAAATATTAAACTACTATCAAAATATTCAACAGGTCTCTATTTAAACTAATTAAAATCGATCGAGTAACGGCATTTTGGTCACAATATACTTATTCTAAGCCAAGCAACAGCAATGGGAATCCCTCTCAAAGTCACTCTCTTGTATAATCAGCACAATTCCTAAAGAGCACATTTTTGAAGCAACCAGGGTCTGTAAAACGATAATAAACGCAATTTAAATTGAAAATATTAAACTACTATCAAGATATTCAACAGGTCTCCATTTAAACTAATTAAAATCGATCGAGTAACGGCATTTTGGTCAAAATATACTTATTCTAAGCCAAGCAACAGCAATGGGAATCTCTCTCAAAGTCACTCTCTTGTATCCTCAGCACAATTCCTAAAGAGCGCATTGTTGAAGCAACCAGGGTCTGTAAAACGATAATAAACGCAATTTAAATTGAAAATATTAAACTACTATCAAAATATTCAACAGGTCTCCATTTAAACTAATTAAAATCGATCGAGTAACGGCATTTTGTTCACAATATACTTATTCTAAGCCAAGCAAAAGCAATGGGGATTCCCACTCAAAGTCACTCTCTTGTATCCTCAGCACAATTCCTAAAGAGCGCATTGTTGAAGCAACCAGGGTCTGAAAAACGATAATAAACGCAATTTAAATTGAAAATATTAAACTATTATCAAAATATTCAACAGGTCTCCATTTAAACTAATTAAAATCGATCGAGTAACGGCATTTTGTTCACAATATACTTATTCTAAGCCAAGCAACAGCAATGGGAATCCCTCTCAAAGTCACTCTCTTGTATCCTCAGCACAATTCCTAAAGAGCGCATTGTTGAAGCAACCAGGGTCTGTAAAACGATAATAAACGCAATTTAAATTGAAAATATTAAACTATTATCAAAATATTCAACAGGTCTCCATTTAAACTAATTAAAATTGATCGAGTAACGGCATTTTGGTCAAAATATACTTATTCTTAGCCAAGCAACAGCAATGGGAATCCCTCTCAAAGTCACTCTCTTGTATCCTCAGCACAATTCCTAAAGAGCGCATTGTTGAAGCAACCAGGGTCTGTAAAACGATAATAAACGCAATTTAAATTGAAAATATTAAACTACTATCAAAATATTCAACAGGTCTCCATTTAAACTAATTAAAATCGATCGAGTAACGGCATTTTGGTCACAATATACTTATTCTAAGCCAAGCAACAGCAATGGGAATCCCTCTCAAAGTCTCTCTCTTGTATCCTCAGCACAATTCCTAAAGAGTGCATTGTTGAAGCAACCAGGGTCTGTAAAACGATAATAAACGCAATTTAAATTGAAAATATTAAACTACTATCAAAATATTCAACAGGTCTCCATTTAAACTAATTATAATCGATCGAGTAACGGCATTTTGTTCACAATATACTTATTCTAAGCCAAGCAACAGCAATGGGAATCCCTCTCAAAGTCTCTCTCTTGTATCCTCAGCACAATTCCTAAAGAGCGCATTGTTGAAGCAACCAGGGTCTGTAAAACGATAATAAACGCAATTTAAATTGAAAATATTAAACTACTATCAAAATATTCAACAGGTCTCCATTTAAACTAATTAAAATCGATCGAGTAACGGCATTTTGGTCACAATATACTTATTCTAAGCCAAGCAACAGCAATGGGAATCCCTCTCAAAGTCTCTCTCTTGTATCCTCAGCACAATTCCTAAAGAGTGCATTGTTGAAGCAACCAGGGTCTGTAAAACGATAATAAACGCAATTTAAATTGAAAATATTAAACTACTATCAAAATATTCAACAGGTCTCCATTTAAACTAATTATAATCGATCGAGTAACGGCATTTTGTTCACAATATACTTATTCTAAGCCAAGCAACAGCAATGGGAATCCCTCTCAAAGTCTCTCTCTTGTATCCTCAGCACAATTCCTAAAGAGCGCATTGTTGAAGCAACCAGGGTCTGTAAAACGATAATAAACGCAATTTAAATTGAAAATATTAAACTACTATCAAAATATTCAACAGGTCTCCATTTAAACTAATTAAGATCGATCGAGTAACGGCATTTTGTTCACAATATACTTATTCTAAGCCAAGCAACAGCAATGGGAATCCCTCTCAAAGTCTCTCTCTTGTATCCTCAGCACAATTCCTAAAGAGCGCATTGTTGAAGCAACCAGGGTCTGAAAAACGATAATAAACGCAATTTAAATTAAAAATATTAAACTATTATCAAAATATTCAACAGGTCTCCATTTAGACTAATTAAAATCGATCGAGTAACGGCATTTTGGTCAAAATATACTTATTCTAAGCCATGCAACAGCAATGGGAATCCCTAAAAAGTCACTCTCTTGTATCCTCAGCACAATTCCTAAAGAGCGCATTGTTGAAGCAACCAGGGTCTGTAAAACGATAATAAACGCAATTTAAATTGAAAATATTAAAATACTATCAAAATATTCAACAGGTCTCCATTTAAACTAATTAAAATCGATCGAGTAACGGCATTTTGTTCACAATATACTTATTCTAAGCCAAGCAACAGCAATGGGAATCCCTCTCAAAGTCACTCTCTTGTATCCTCAGCACAATTCCTAAAGAGCGCATTGTTGAAGCAACCAGGGTCTGTAAAACGATAATAAACGCAATTTAAATTGAAAATATTAAACTACTATCAAAATATTCAACAGGTCTCCATTTAAACTAATTAAAATCGATCGAGTAACGGCATTTTGGTCAAAATATACATATTCTAAGCCAAGCAACAGACTTGGGAATCCCTCTCAAAGTCTCTCTCTTGTATCCTCAGCACAATTCCTAAAGAGCGCATTGTTGAAGCAACCAGGGTCTGTAAAACGATAATAAACGCAATTTAAATTGAAAATATTAAACTACTATCAAAATATTCAACAGGTCTCCATTTAAACTAATTAAAATCGATCGAGTAACGGCATTTTGTTCACAATATACTTATTCTAAGCCAAGCAACAGCAATGGGAATCCCTCTCAAAGTCACTCTCTTGTATCCTCAGCACAATTCCTAAAGAGCGCATTGTTGAAGCAACCAGGGTCTGTAAAACGATAATAAACGCAATTTAAATTGAAAATATTAAACTACTATCAAAATATTCAACAGGTCTCCATTTAAACTAATTAAAATCGATCGAGTAACGGCATTTTGTTCACAATATACTTATTCTAAGCCAAGCAACAGCAATGGGAATCCCTCTCAAAGTCACTCTCTTGTATCCTCAGCACAATTCCTAAAGAGCGCATTGTTGAAGCAACCAGGGTCTGTAAAACGATAATAAACGCAATTTAAATTGAAAATATTAAACTATTATCAAAATATTCAACATGTCTCCATTTAAACTAATTAAAATCGATCGAGTAACGGCATTTTGTTCACAATATACTTATTCTAAGCCAAGCAACAGCAATGGGAATCCCTCTCAAAGTCACTCTCTTGTATCCTCAGCACAATTCCTAAAGAGCGCATTGTTGAAGCAACCAGGGTCTGTAAAACGATAATAAACGCAATTTAAATTGAAAATATTAAACTACTATCAAAATATTCAACAGGTCTCCATTTAAACTAATTAAAATCGATCGAGTAACGGCATTTTGGTCAAAATATACTTATTCTAAGCCAAGCAACAGCAATGGGAATCCCTCTCAAAGTCTCTCTCTTGTATCCTCAGCACAATTCCTAAAGAGCGCATTGTTGAAGCAACCAGGGTCTGTAAAACGATAATAAACGCAATTTAAATTGAAAATATTAAACTATTATCAAAATATTCAACAGGTCTCCATTTAAACTAATTAAATCGATCGAGTAACGGCATTTTGTTCACAATATACTTATTCTAAGCCAAGCAACAGCAATGGGAATCCCTCTCAAAGTCACTCTCTTGTATCCTCAGCACAATTCCTAAAGAGCGCATTGTTGAAGCAACCAGGGTCTGTAAAACGATAATAAACGCAATTTAAATTGAAAATATTAAACTACTATCAAAATATTCAACAGGTCTCCATTTAAACTAATTAAAATCGATCGATTAACGGCATTTTGTTCACAATATACTTATTGTAAGCCAAGCAACAGCAATGGGAATCCCTCTCAAAGTCACTCTCTTGTATCCTCAGCACAATTTCTAAAGAGCGCATTGTTGAAGCAACCAGGGTCTGTAAAACGATAATAAACGCAATTTAAATTTAAAATATTAAACTATTATCAAAATATTCAACAGGTCTCCATTTAAACTAATTAAAATCGATCGAGTAACGGCATTTTGTTCACAATATACTTATTCTAAGCCAAGCAACAGCAATGGGAATCCCTCTCAAAGTCACTCTCTTGTATCCTCAGCACAATTCCTAAAGAGCGCATTGTTGAAGCAACCAGGGTCTGTAAAACGATAATAAACGCAATTTAAATTGAAAATATTAAACTACTATCAAAATATTCAACAGGTCTCCATTTAAACTAATTAAAATCGATCGAGTAACGGCATTTTGTTCACAATATACTTATTCTAAGCCAAGCAACAGCAATGGGAATCCCTCTCAAAGTCTCTCTCTTGTATCCTCAGCACAATTCCTAAAGAGCGCATTGGTGAAGCAACCAGGGTCTGTAAAACGATAATAAACGCAATTTAAATTGAAAATATTAAACTACTATCAAAATATTCAACAGGTCTCCATTTAAACTAATTAAAATCGATCGAGTAACGGCATTTTGTTCACAATATACTTATTCTAAGCCAAGCAACAGCAATGGGAATCCCTCTCAAAGTCACTCTCTTGTATCCTCAGCACAATTCCTAAAGAGCGCATTGTTGAAGCAACCAGGGTCTGTAAAACGATAATAAATGCAATTTAAATTGAAAATATTAAACTACTATCAAAATATTCAACAGGTCTCCATTTAAACTAATTAAAATCGATCGAGTAACGGCATTTTGTTCACAATATACTTATTCTAAGCCAAGCAACAGCAATGGGAATCCCTCTCAAAGTCACTCTCTTGTATCCTCAGCACAATTCCTAAAGAGCGCATTGTTGAAGCAACCAGGGTCTGAAAAACGATAATAAACGCAATTTAAATTGAAAATATTAAACTACTATCAAAATATTCAACAGGTCTCCATTTAAACTAATTAAAATCGATCGAGTAACGGCATTTTGTTCACAATATACTTATTCTAAGCCAAGCAACAGCAATGGGAATCCCTCTCAAAGTCACTCTCTTGTATCCTCAGCACAATTCCTAAAGAGCGCATTGTTGAAGCAACCAGGGTCTGTAAAACGATAATAAACGCAATTTAAATTGAAAATATTAAACTATTATCAAAATATTCAACAGGTCTCCATTTAAACTAATTAATATCGATCGAGTAACGGCATTTTGGTCACAATATACTTATTCTAAGCCAAGCAACAGCAATGGGAATCCCTCTCAAAGTCACTCTCTTGAATCCTCAGCACAATTCCTAAAGAGCGCATTGTTGAAGCAACCAGGGTCTGTAAAACGATAATAAACGCAATTTAAATTGAAAATATTAAACTATTATCAAAATATTCAACAGGTCTCCATTTAAACTAATTAAAATCGATCGAGTAACGGCATTTTGGTCACAATATACTTATTCTAAGCCAAGCAACAGCAATGGGAATCCCTCTCAAAGTCACTCTCTTGTATCCTCAGCACAATTCCTAAAGAGCGCATTGTTGAAGCAACCAGGGTCTGTAAAACGATAATAAACGCAATTTAAATTAAAAATATTTAACTACTATCAAAATATTCAACAGGTCTCCATTTAAACTAATTAAAATCGATCGAGTAACGGCATTTTGTTCACAATATACTTATTCTAAGCCAAGCAACAGCAATGGGAATCCCTCTCAAAGTCACTCTCATGTATCCTCAGCACAATTCCTAAAGAGCGCATTGTTGAAGCAACCAGGGTCTGTAAAACGATAATAAACGCAATTTAAATTGAAAATATTAAACTACTATCAAAATATTCAACAGGTCTCCATTTAAACTAATTAAAATCGATCGAGTAACGGCATTTTGTTCACAATATACTTATTCTAAGCCAAGCAACAGCAATGGGAATCCCTCTCAAAGTCACTCTCTTGTATCCTCAGCACAATTCCTAAAGAGCGCATTGTTGAAGCAACCAGGGTCTGTAAAACGATAATAAACGCAATTTAAATTGAAAATATTAAACTACTATCAAAATATTCAACAGGTCTCCATTTAAACTAATTAAAATCGATCGAGTAACGGCATTTTGTTCACAATATACTTATTCTAAGCCAAGCAACAGCAATGGGAATCCCTCTCAAAGTCACTCTCTTGTATCCTCAGCACAATTCCTAAAGAGCGCATTGTTGAAGCAACCAGGGTCTGTAAAACGATAATAAACGCAATTTAAATTGAAAATATTAAACTACTATCAAAATATTCAACAGGTCTCCATTTAAACTAATTAAAATGGATCGAGTAACGGCATTTTGTTCACAATATACTTATTCTAAGCCAAGCAACAGCAATGGGAATCCCTCTCAAAGTCACTCTCTTGTATCCTCAGCACAATTCCTAAAGAGCGCATTGTTGAAGCAACCAGGGTCTGTAAAACGATAATAAACGCAATTTAAATTGAAAATATTAAACTACTATCAAAATATTCAACAGGTCTCCATTTAAACTAATTAAAATCGATCGAGTAACGGCATTTTGTTCACAATATACTTATTCTAAGCCAAGCAACAGCAATGGGAATCCCTCTCAAAGTCACTCTCTTGTATCCTCAGCACAATTCCTAAAGAGCGCATTGTTGAAGCAACCAGGGTCTGTAAAACGATAATAAACGCAATTTAAATTGAAAATATTAAACTACTATCAAAATATTCAACAGGTCTCCATTTAAACTAATTAAAATCGATCGAGTAACGGCATTTTGTTCACAATATACTTATTCTAAGCCAAGCAACAGCAATGGGAATCCCTCTCAAAGTCACTCTCTTGTATCCTCAGCACAATTCCTAAAGAGCGAATTGTTGAAGCAACCAGGGTCTGTAAAACGATAATAAACGCAATTTAAATTGAAAATATTAAACTATTATCAAAATATTCAACAGGTCTCCATTTAAACTAATTAAAATCGATCGAGTAACGGCATTTTGGTCACAATATACTTATTCTAAGCCAAGCAACAGCAATGGGAATCCCTCTCAAAGTCACTCTCTTGTATCCTCAGCACAATTCCTAAAGAGCGCATTGTTGAAGCAACCAGGGTCTGTAAAACGATAATAAACGCAATTTAAATTGAAAATATTAAACTATTATCAAAATATTCAACAGGTCTCCATTTAAACTAATTAAAATCGATCGAGTAACGGCATTTTGTTCACAATATACTTATTCTAAGCCAAGCAACAGCAATGGGAATCCCTCTCAAAGTCACTCTCTTGTATCCTCAGCACAATTCCTAAAGAGCGCATTGTTGAAGCAACCAGGGTCTGTAAAACGATAATAAACGCAATTTAAATTGAAAATATTAAACTACTATCAAAATATTCAACAGGTCTCCATTTAAACTAATTAAAATCGATCGAGTAACGGCATTTTGTTCACAATATACTTATTCTAAGCCAAGCAACAGCAATGGGAATCCCTCTCAAAGTCACTCTCTTGTATCCTCAGCACAATTCCTAAAGAGCGCATTGTTGAAGCAACCAGGGTCTGTAAAACGATAATAAACGCAATTTAAATTGAAAATATTAAACTATTATCAAAATATTCAACAGGTCTCCATTTAAACTAATTAAAATCGATCGAGTAACGGCATTTTGGTCACAATATACTTATTCTAAGCCAAGCAACAGCAATGGGAATCCCTCTCAAAGTCACTCTCTTGTATCCTCAGCACAATTCCTAAAGAGCGCATTGTTGAAGCAACCAGGGTCTGTAAAACGATAATAAACGCAATTTAAATTGAAAATATTAAACTATTATCAAAATATTCAACAGGTCTACATTTAAACTAATTAAAATCGATCGAGTAACGGCATTTTGTTCACAATATACTTATTCTAAGCCAAGCAACAGCAATGGGAATCCCTCTCAAAGTCACTCTCTTGTATCCTCAGCACAATTCCTAAAGAGCGCATTGTTGAAGCAACCAGGGTCTGTAAAACGATAATAAACGCAATTTAAATTGAAAATATTAAACTACTATCAAAATATTCAATAGGTGTCCATTTAAACTAATTAAAATCGATCGAGTAACGGCATTTTGGTCAAAATATACTTATTCTAAGCCAAGCAACAGCAATGGGAATCCCTCTCAAAGTCACTCTCTTGTATCCTCAGCACAATTCCTAAAGAGCGCATTGTTGAAGCAACCAGGGTCTGTAAAACGATAATAAACGCAATTTAAATTGAAAATATTAAACTACTATCAAAATATTCAACAGGTCTCCATTTAAACTAATTATATCGATCGAGTAACGGCATTTTGGTCAAAATATACTTATTCTAAGCCAAGCAACAGCAATGGGAATCCCTCTCAAAGTCACTCTCTTGTATCCTCAGCACAATTCCTAAAGAGCGCATTGTTGAAGCAACCAGGGTCTGTAAAACGATAATAAACGCAATTTAAATTGAAAATATTAAACTACTATCAAAATATTCAACAGGTCTCCATTTAAACTAATTAAAATCGATCGAGTAACGGCATTTTGTTCACAATATACTTATTCTAAGCCAAGCAACAGCAATGGGAATCCCTCTCAAAGTCACTCTCTTGTATCCTCAGCACAATTCCTAAAGAGCGCATTGTTGAAGCAACCAGGGTCTGTAAAACGATAATAAACGCAATTTAAATTGAAAATATTAAACTACTATCAAAATATTCAATAGGTCTCCATTTAAACTAATTAAAATCGATCGAGTAACGGCATTTTGGTCAAAATATACTTATTCTAAGCCAAGCAACAGCAATGGGAATCCCTCTCAAAGTCACTCTCTTGTATCCTCAGCACAATTCCTAAAGAGCGCATTGTTGAAGCAACCAGGGTCTGTAAAACGATAATAAACGCAATTTAAATTGAAAATATTAAACTATTATCAAAATATTCAACAGGTCTCCATTTAAACTAATTAAAATCGATCGAGTAACGGCATTTTGTTCACAATATACTTATTCTAAGCCAAGCAACAGCAATGGGAATCCCTCTCAAAGTCACTCTCTTGTATCCTCAGCACAATTCCTAAAGAGCGCATTGTTGAAGCAACCAGGGTCTGTAAAACGATAATAAACGCAATTTAAATTGAAAATATTAAACTACTATCAAAATATTCAACAGGTCTCCATTTAAACTAATTAAAATCGATCGAGTAACGGCATTTTGTTCACAATATACTTATTCTAAGCCAAGCAACAGCAATGGGAATCCCTCTCAAAGTCACTCTCTTGTATCCTCAGCACAATTCCTAAAGAGCGCATTGTTGAAGCAACCAGGGTCTGTAAAACGATAATAAACGCAATTTAAATTGAAAATATTAAACTACTATCAAAATATTCAACAGGTCTCCATTTAAACTAATTAAAATCGATCGAGTAACGGCATTTTGTTCACAATATACTTATTCTAAGCCAAGCAACAGCAATGGGAATCCCTCTCAAAGTCACTCTCTTGTATCCTCAGCACAATTCCTAAAGAGCGAATTGTTGAAGCAACCAGGGTCTGTAAAACGATAATAAACGCAATTTAAATTGAAAATATTAAACTATTATCAAAATATTCAACAGGTCTCCATTTAAACTAATTAAAATCGATCGAGTAACGGCATTTTGGTCACAATATACTTATTCTAAGCCAAGCAACAGCAATGGGAATCCCTCTCAAAGTCACTCTCTTGTATCCTCAGCACAATTCCTAAAGAGCGCATTGTTGAAGCAACCAGGGTCTGTAAAACGATAATAAACGCAATTTAAATTGAAAATATTAAACTATTATCAAAATATTCAACAGGTCTCCATTTAAACTAATTAAAATCGATCGAGTAACGGCATTTTGTTCACAATATACTTATTCTAAGCCAAGCAACAGCAATGGGAATCCCTCTCAAAGTCACTCTCTTGTATCCTCAGCACAATTCCTAAAGAGCGCATTGTTGAAGCAACCAGGGTCTGTAAAACGATAATAAACGCAATTTAAATTGAAAATATTAAACTACTATCAAAATATTCAACAGGTCTCCATTTAAACTAATTAAAATCGATCGAGTAACGGCATTTTGTTCACAATATACTTATTCTAAGCCAAGCAACAGCAATGGGAATCCCTCTCAAAGTCACTCTCTTGTATCCTCAGCACAATTCCTAAAGAGCGCATTGTTGAAGCAACCAGGGTCTGTAAAACGATAATAAACGCAATTTAAATTGAAAATATTAAACTATTATCAAAATATTCAACAGGTCTCCATTTAAACTAATTAAAATCGATCGAGTAACGGCATTTTGGTCACAATATACTTATTCTAAGCCAAGCAACAGCAATGGGAATCCCTCTCAAAGTCACTCTCTTGTATCCTCAGCACAATTCCTAAAGAGCGCATTGTTGAAGCAACCAGGGTCTGTAAAACGATAATAAACGCAATTTAAATTGAAAATATTAAACTACTATCAAAATATTCAACAGGTCTCCATTTAAACTAATTATATCGATCGAGTAACGGCATTTTGGTCAAAATATACTTATTCTAAGCCAAGCAACAGCAATGGGAATCCCTCTCAAAGTCACTCTCTTGTATCCTCAGCACAATTCCTAAAGAGCGCATTGTTGAAGCAACCAGGGTCTGTAAAACGATAATAAACGCAATTTAAATTGAAAATATTAAACTACTATCAAAATATTCAACAGGTCTCCATTTAAACTAATTAAAATCGATCGAGTAACGGCATTTTGTTCACAATATACTTATTCTAAGCCAAGCAACAGCAATGGGAATCCCTCTCAAAGTCACTCTCTTGTATCCTCAGCACAATTCCTAAAGAGCGCATTGTTGAAGCAACCAGGGTCTGTAAAACGATAATAAACGCAATTTAAATTGAAAATATTAAACTACTATCAAAATATTCAATAGGTCTCCATTTAAACTAATTAAAATCGATCGAGTAACGGCATTTTGGTCAAAATATACTTATTCTAAGCCAAGCAACAGCAATGGGAATCCCTCTCAAAGTCACTCTCTTGTATCCTCAGCACAATTCCTAAAGAGCGCATTGTTGAAGCAACCAGGGTCTGTAAAACGATAATAAACGCAATTTAAATTGAAAATATTAAACTATTATCAAAATATTCAACAGGTCTCCATTTAAACTAATTAAAATCGATCGAGTAACGGCATTTTGTTCACAATATACTTATTCTAAGCCAAGCAACAGCAATGGGAATCCCTCTCAAAGTCACTCTCTTGTATCCTCAGCACAATTCCTAAAGAGCGCATTGTTGAAGCAACCAGGGTCTGTAAAACGATAATAAACGCAATTTAAATTGAAAATATTAAACTACTATCAAAATATTCAACAGGTCTCCATTTAAACTAATTAAAATCGATCGAGTAACGGCATTTTGTTCACAATATACTTATTCTAAGCCAAGCAACAGCAATGGGAATCCCTCTCAAAGTCACTCTCTTGTATCCTCAGCACAATTCCTAAAGAGCGCATTGTTGAAGCAACCAGGGTCTGTAAAACGATAATAAACGCAATTTAAATTGAAAATATTAAACTATTATAAAAATATTCAACAGGTCTCCATTTAAACTAATTAAAATCGATCGAGTAACGGCATTTTGTTCACAATATACTTATTCTAAGCCAAGCAACAGCAATGGGAATCCCTCTCAAAGTCACTCTCTTGTATCCTCAGCACAATTCCTAAAGAGCGCATTGTTGAAGCAACCAGGGTCTGTAAAACGATAATAAACGCAATTTAAATTGAAAATATTAAACTATTATCAAAATATTCAACAGGTCTCCATTTAAACTAATTAAAATCGATCGAGTAACGGCATTTTGTTCACAATATACTTCTTCTAAGCCAAGCAACAGCAATGGGAATCCCTCTCAAAGTCACTCTCTTGTATCCTCAGCACAATTCCTAAAGAGCGCATTGTTGAAGCAACCAGGGTCTGTAAAACGATAATAAACGCAATTTAAATTGAAAATATTAAACTATTATCAAAATATTCAACAGGTCTCCATTTAAACTAATTAAAATCGATCGAGCAACGGCATTTTGTTCACAATATACTTATTCTAAGCCAAGCAACAGCAATGGGAATCCCTCTCAAAGTCACTCTCTTGTATTCTCAGCACAATTCCTAAAGAGCGCATTGTTGAAGCAACCAGGGTCTGTAAAACGATAAGAAACGCAATTTAAATTGAAATTATTAAACTATTATCAAAATATTCAACAGGTCTCCATTTAAACTAATTAAAATCGATCGAGTAATGGCATTTTGGTCAAAATATACTTATTCTAAGCCAAGCAACAGCAATGGGAATCCCTCTCAAAGTCACTCTCTTGTATTCTCAGCACAATTCCTAAAGAGCGCATTGTTGAAGCAACCAGGGTCTGTAAAACGATAATAAACGCAATTTAAATTGAAAATATTAAACTACTATCAAAATATTCAACAGGTCTCCATTTAAACTAATTAAAATCGATCGAGTAACGGCATTTTGGTCAAAATATACTTATTCTAAGCCAAGCAACAGCAATGGGAATCCCTCTCAAAGTCTCTCTCTTGTATCCTCAGCACAATTCCTAAAGAGCGCATTGTTGAAGCAACCAGGGTCTGTAAAACGATAATAAACGCAATTTAAATTGAAAATATTAAACTATTATCAAAATATTCAACAGGTCTCCATTTAAACTAATTAAAATCGATCGAGTAACGGCATTTTGTTCACAATATACTTATTCTAAGCCAAGCAACAGCAATGGGAATCCCTCTCAAAGTCACTCTCTTGTATCCTCAGCACAATTCCTAAAGACCGCATTGTTGAAGCAACCAGGGTCTGTAAAACGATAATAAACGCAATTTAAATTGAAAATATTAAACTACTATCAAAATATTCAACAGGTCTCCATTTAAACTAATTAAAATCGATCGAGTAACGGCATTTTGTTCACAATATACTTATTCTAAGCCAAGCAACAGCAATGGGAATCCCTCTCAAAGTCACTCTCTTGTATCCTCAGCACAATTCCTAAAGAGCGCATTGTTGAAGCAACCAGGGTCTGTAAAACGATAATAAACGCAATTTAAATTGAAAATATTAAACTATTATCAAAATATTCAACAGGTCTCCATTTAAACTAATTAAAATCGATCGAGTAACGGCATTTTGTTCACAATATACTTATTCTAAGCCAAGCAACAGCAATGGGAATCCCTCTCAAAGTCACTCTCTTGTATCCTCAGCACAATTCCTAAAGAGCGCATTGTTGAAGCAACCAGGGTCTGTAAAACGATAATAAACGCAATTTAAATTGAAAATATTAAACTACTATCAAAATATTCAACAGGTCTCCATTTAAACTAATTAAAATCGATCGAGTAACGGCATTTTGTTCACAATATACTTATTCTAAGCCAAGCAACAGCAATGGGAATCCCTCTCAAAGTCTCTCTCTTGTATCCTCAGCACAATTCCTAAAGAGCGCATTGTTGAAGCAACCAGGGTCTGTAAAACGATAATAAACGCAATTTAAATTGAAAATATTAAACTACTATCAAAATATTCAACAGGTCTCCATTTAAACTAATTAAAATCGATCGAGTAACGGCATTTTGTTCACAATATACTTATTCTAAGCCAAGCAACAGCAATGGGAATCCCTCTCAAAGTCTCTCTCTTGTATCCTCAGCACAATTCCTAAAGAGCGCATTGTTGAAGCAACCAGGGTCTGTAAAACGATAATAAACGCAATTTAAATTGAAAATATTAAACTACTATCAAAATATTCAACAGGTCTCCATTTAAACTAATAAAAATCGATCGAGTAACGGCATTTTGTTCACAATATACTTATTCTAAGCCAAGCAACAGCAATGGGAATCCCTCTCAAAGTCACTCTCTTGTATCCTCAGCACAATTCCTAAAGAGCGCATTGTTGAAGCAACCAGGGTCTGTTAAACGATAATAAACGCAATTTAAATTGAAAATATTAAACTACTATCAAAATATTCAACAGGTCTCCATTTAAACTAATTAAAATCGATCGAGTAACGGCATTTTGTTCACAATATACTTATTCTAAGCCAAGCAACAGCAATGGGAATCCCTCTCAAAGTCACTCTCTTGAATCCTCAGCACAATTCCTAAAGAGCGCATTGTTGAAGCAACCAGGGTCTGTAAAACGATAATAAACGCAATTTAAATTGAAAATATTAAACTATTATCAAAATATTCAACAGGTCTCCATTTAAACTAATTAAAATCGATCGAGTAACGGCATTTTGGTCACAATATACTTATTCTAAGCCAAGCAACAGCAATGGGAATCCCTCTCAAAGTCACTCTCTTGAATCCTCAGCACAATTCCTAAAGAGCGCATTGTTGAAGCAACCAGGGTCTGTAAAACGATAATAAACGCAATTTAAATTGAAAATATTAAACTATTATCAAAATATTCAACAGGTCTCCATTTAAACTAATTAAAATCGATCGAGTAACGGCATTTTGTTCACAATATACTTATTCTAAGCCAAGCAACAGCAATGGGAATCCCTCTCAAAGTCACTCTCTTGTATCCTCAGCACAATTCCTAAAGAGCGCATTGTTGAAGCAACCAGGGTCTGTAAAACGATAATAAACGCAATTTAAATTGAAAATATTAAACTATTATCAAAATATTCAACAGGTTTCCATTTAAACTAATTAAAATCGATCGAGTAACGGCATTTTGGTCACAATATACTTATTCTAAGCCAAGCAACAGCAATGGGAATCCCTCTCAAAGTCACTCTCTTGAATCCTCAGCACAATTCCTAAAGAGCGCATTGTTGAAGCAACCAGGGTCTGTAAAACGATAATAAACGCAATTTAAATTGAAAATATTAAACTATTATCAAAATATTCAACAGGTCTCCATTTAAACTAATTAAAATCGATCGAGTAACGGCATTTTGGTCACAATATACTTATTCTAAGCCAAGCAACAGCAATGGGAATCCCTCTCAAAGTCACTCTCTTGTATCCTCAGCACAATTCCTAAAGAGCGCATTGTTGAAGCAACCAGGGTCTGTAAAACGATAATAAACGCAATTTAAATTAAAAATATTTAACTACTATCAAAATATTCAACAGGTCTCCATTTAAACTAATTAAAATCGATCGAGTAACGGCATTTTGTTCACAATATACTTATTCTAAGCCAAGCAACAGCAATGGGAATCCCTCTCAAAGTCACTCTCATGTATCCTCAGCACAATTCCTAAAGAGCGCATTGTTGAAGCAACCAGGGTCTGTAAAACGATAATAAACGCAATTTAAATTGAAAATATTAAACTACTATCAAAATATTCAACAGGTCTCCATTTAAACTAATTAAAATCGATCGAGTAACGGCATTTTGTTCACAATATACTTATTCTAAGCCAAGCAACAGCAATGGGAATCCCTCTCAAAGTCACTCTCTTGTATCCTCAGCACAATTCCTAAAGAGCGCATTGTTGAAGCAACCAGGGTCTGTAAAACGATAATAAACGCAATTTAAATTGAAAATATTAAACTACTATCAAAATATTCAACAGGTCTCCAATTAAACTAATTAAAATCGATCGAGTAACGGCATTTTGTTCACAATATACTTATTCTAAGCCAAGCAACAGCAATGGGAATCCCTCTCAAAGTCACTCTCTTGTATCCTCAGCACAATTCCTAAAGAGCGCATTGTTGAAGCAACCAGGGTCTGTAAAACGATAATAAACGCAATTTAAATTGAAAATATTAAACTACTATCAAAATATTCAACAGGTCTCCATTTAAACTAATTAAAATCGATCGAGTAACGGCATTTTGTTCACAATATACTTATTCTAAGCCAAGCAACAGCAATGGGAATCCCTCTCAAAGTCACTCTCTTGTATCCTCAGCACAATTCCTAATGAGCGCATTGTTGAAGCAACCAGGGTCTGTAAAACGATAATAAACGCAATTTAAATTGAAAATATTAAACTACTATCAAAATATTCAACAGGTCTCCATTTAAACTAATTAAAATCGATCGAGTAACGGCATTTTGTTCACAATATACTTATTCTAAGCCAAGCAACAGCAATGGGAATCCCTCTCAAAGTCACTCTCTTGTATCCTCAGCACAATTCCTAAAGAGCGCATTGTTGAAGCAACCAGGGTCTGTAAAACGATAATAAACGCAATTTAAATTGAAAATATTAAACTACTATCAAAATATTCAACAGGTCTCCATTTAAACTAATTAAAATCGATCGAGTAACGGCATTTTGTTCACAATATACTTATTCTAAGCCAAGCAACAGCAATGGGAATCCCTCTCAAAGTCACTCTCTTGTATCCTCAGCACAATTCCTAAAGAGCGCATTGTTGAAGCAACCAGGGTCTGTAAAACGATAATAAACGCAATTTAAATTGAAAATATTAAACTATTATCAAAATATTCAACAGGTCTCCATTTAAACTAATTAAAATCGATCGAGTAACGGCATTTTGGTCACAATATACTTATTCTAAGCCAAGCAACAGCAATGGGAATCCCTCTCAAAGTCACTCTCTTGTATCCTCAGCACAATTCCTAAAGAGCGCATTGTTGAAGCAACCAGGGTCTGTAAAACGATAATAAACGCAATTTAAATTGAAAATATTAAACTATTATCAAAATATTCAACAGGTCTCCATTTAAACTAATTAAAATCGATCGAGTAACGGCATTTTGGTCACAATATACTTATTCTAAGCCAAGCAACAGCAATGGGAATCCCTCTCAAAGTCACTCTCTTGTATCCTCAGCACAATTCCTAAAGAGCGCATTGTTGAAGCAACCAGGGTCTGTAAAACGATAATAAACGCAATTTAAATTGAAAATATTAAACTACTATCAAAATATTCAACAGGTCTCCATTTAAACTAATTATATCGATCGAGTAACGGCATTTTGTTCACAATATACTTATTCTAAGCCAAGCAACAGCAATGGGAATCCCTCTCAAAGTCACTCTCTTGTATCCTCAGCACAATTCCTAAAGAGCGCATTGTTGAAGAAACCAGGGTCTGTAAAACGATAATAAACGCAATTTAAATTGAAAATATTAAACTACTATCAAAATATTCAACAGGTCTCCATTTAAACTAATTAAAATCGATCGAGTAACGGCATTTTGTTCACAATATACTTATTCTAAGCCAAGCAACAGCAATGGGAATCCCTCTCAAAGTCACTCTCTTGTATCCTCAGCACAATTCCTAAAGAGCGCATTGTTGAAGCAACCAGGGTCTGTAAAACGATAATAAACGCAATTTAAATTGAAAATATTAAACTACTATCAAAATATTCAATAGGTCTCCATTTAAACTAATTAAAATCGATCTAGTAACGGCATTTTGGTCAAAATATACTTATTCTAAGCCAAGCAACAGCAATGGGAATCCCTCTCAAAGTCACTCTCTTGTATCCTCAGCACAATTCCTAAAGAGCGCATTGTTGAAGCAACCAGGGTCTGTAAAACGATAATAAACGCAATTTAAATTGAAAATATTAAACTATTATCAAAATATTCAACAGGTCTCCATTTAAACTAATTAAAATCGATCGAGTAACGGCATTTTGTTCACAATATACTTATTCTAAGCCAAGCAACAGCAATGGGAATCCCTCTCAAAGTCACTCTCTTGTATCCTCAGCACAATTCCTAAAGAGCGCATTGTTGAAGTAACCAGGGTCTGTAAAACGATAATAAACGCAATTTAAATTGAAAATATTAAACTACTATCAAAATATTCAACAGGTCTCCATTTAAACTAATTAAAATCGATCGAGTAACGGCATTTTGTTCACAATATACTTATTCTAAGCCAAGCAACAGCAATGGGAATCCCTCTCAAAGTCACTCTCTTGTATCCTCAGCACAATTCCTAAAGAGCGCATTGTTGAAGCAACCAGGGTCTGTAAAACGATAATAAACGCAATTTAAATTGAAAATATTAAACTATTATAAAAATATTCAACAGGTCTCTATTTAAACTAATTAAAATCGATCGAGTAACGGCATTTTGTTCACAATATACTTATTCTAAGCCAAGCAACAGCAATGGGAATCCCTCTCAAAGTCACTCTCTTGTATCCTCAGCACAATTCCTAAAGAGCGCATTGTTTAAGCAACCAGGGTCTGTAAAACGATAATAAACGCAATTTAAATTGAAAATATTAAACTATTATCAAAATATTCAACAGGTCTCCATTTAAACTAATTAAAATCGATCGAGTAACGGCATTTTGTTCACAATATACTTCTTCTAAGCCAAGCAGCAGCAATGGGAATCCCTCTCAAAGTCACTCTCTTGTATCCTCAGCACAATTCCTAAAGAGCGCATTGTTGAAGCAACCAGGGTCTGTAAAACGATAATAAACGCAATTTAAATTGAAAATATTAAACTATTATCAAAATATTCAACAGGTCTCCATTTAAACTAATTAAAATCGATCGAGTAACGGCATTTTGGTCAAAATATACTTATTCTAAGCCAAGCAACAACAAGGGGAATCCCTCTCAAAGTCACTCTCTTGTATCCTCAGCACAATTCCTAAAGAGCGCATTGTTGAAGCAACCAGGGTCTGTAAAACGATAATAAACGCAATTTAAATTGAAAATATTAAACTATTATCAAAATATTCAACAGGTCTCCATTTAAACTAATTAAAATCGATCGAGTAACGGCATTTTGGTCACAATATACTTATTCTAAGCCAAGCAACAGCAATGGGAATCCCTCTCAAAGTCACTCTCTTGTATCCTCAGCACAATTCCTAAAGAGCGCATTGTTGAAGCAACCAGGGTCTGTAAAACGATAATAAACGCAATTTAAATTGAAAATATTAAACTACTATCAAAATATTCAACAGGTCTCCATTGAAACTAATTAAAATCGATCGAGTAACGGCATTTTGGTCAAAATATACTTATTCTAAGCCAAGCAACAGCAATGGGAATCCCTCTCAAAGTCACTCTCTTGTATCCTCAGCACAATTCCTAAAGAGCGCATTGTTGAAGGAACCAGGGTCTGTAAAACGATAATAAACGCAATTTAAATTGAAAATATTAAACTACTATCAAAATATTCAACAGGTCTCCATTTAAACTAATTAAAATCGATCGAGTAACGGCATTTTGGTCAAAATATACTTATTCTAAGCCAAGCAACAGCAATGGGAATCCCTCTCAAAGTCACTCTCTTGTATCCTCAGCACAATTCCTAAAGAGCGCATTGTTGAAGCAACCAGGGTCTGTAAAACGATAATAAACGCAATTTAAATTGAAAATATTAAACTATTATCAAAATATTCAACAGGTCTCCATTTAAACTATTTAAAATCTATGGAGTAACGGCATTTTGGTCAAAATATACTTATTCTAAGCCAAGCAACAGCAATGGGAATCCCTCTCAAAGTCACTCTCTTGTATCCTCAGCACAATTCCTAAAGAGCGCATTCTTGAAGCAACCAGGGTCTGTAAAACGATAATAAACGCAATTTAAATTGAAAATATTAAACTATTATCAAAATATTCAACAGGTCTCCATTTAAACTAATTAAAATCGATCGAGTAACGGCATTTTGGTCAAAATATACTTATTCTAAGCCAAGCAACAGCAATGGGAATGCCTCTCAAAGTCACTCTCTTGTATCCTCAGCACAATTCCTAAAGAGTGCATTGTTGAAGCAACCAGGGTCTGTAAAACGATAATAAACGCAATTTAAATTGAAAATATTAAACTATTATCAAAATATTCAACAGGTCTCCATTTAAACTAATTAAAATCGATCGAGTAACGGCATTTTGGTCACAATATACTTATTCTAAGCCAAGCAACAGCAATGGGAATCCCTCTCAAAGTCACTCTCTTGTATCCTCAGCACAATTCCTAAAGAGCGCATTGTTGAAGCAACCAGGGTCTGTAAAACGATAATAAACGCAATTTAAATTGAAAATATTAAACTATTATCAAAATATTCAACAGGTCTCCATTTAAACTAATTAAAATCGATCGAGTAACGGCATTTTGGTCACAATATACTTATTCTAAGCCAAGCAACAGCAATGGGAATCCCTCTCAAAGTCACTCTCTTGTATCCTCAGCACAATTCCTAAAGAGCGCATTGTTGAAGCAACCAGGGTCTGTAAAACGATAATAAACGCAATTTAAATTGAAAATATTAAACTATTATCAAAATATTCAACAGGTCTCCATTTAAACTAATTAAAATCGATCGAGTAACGGCATTTTGGTCAAAATATACTTATTCTAAGCCAAGCAACAGCAATGGGAATCCCTCTCAAAGTCACTCTCTTGTATCCTCAGCACAATTCCTAAAGAGCGCATTGTTGAAGCAACCAGGGTCTGTAAAACGATAATAAACGCAATTTAAATTGAAAATATTAAACTATTATCAAAATATTCAACAGGTCTCCATTTAAACTAATTAAAATCGATCGAGTAACGGCATTTTGGTCAAAATATACTTATTCTAAGCCAAGCAACAGCAATGGGAATCCCTCTCAAAGTCACTCTCTTGTATCCTCAGCACAATTCCTAAAGAGCGCATTGTTGAAGCAACCAGGGTCTGTAAAACGATAATAAACGCAATTTAAATTGAAAATATTAAACTACTATCAAAATATTCAACAGGTCTCCATTTAAACTAATTAAAATCGATCGAGTAACGGCATTTTGGTCAAAATATACTTATTCTAAGCCAAGCAACAGCAATGGGAATCCCTCTCAAAGTCACTCTCTTGTATCCTCAGCACAATTCCTAAAGAGCGCATTGTTGAAGCAACCAGGGTCTGTAAAACGATAATAAACGCAATTTAAATTGAAAATATTAAACTACTATCAAAATATTTAACAGGTCTCCATTTAAACTAATTAAAATCGATCGAGTTACGGCATTTTGGTCAAAATATACTTATTCTAAGCCAAGCAACAGCAATGGGAATCCCTCTCAAAGTCACTCTCTTGTATCCTCAGCACAATTCCTAAAGAGCGCATTGTTGAAGCAACCAGGGTCTGTAAAACGATAATAAACGCAATTGAAATTGAAAATATTAAACTATTATCAAAATATTCAACAGGTCTGCATTTAAACTAATTAAAATCTATCGAGTAACGGCATTTTGGTCAAAATCTACTTATTCTAAGCCAAGCAACAGCAATGGGAATCCCTCTCAAAGTCACTCTCTTGTATCCTCAGCACAATTCCTAAAGAGCGCATTGTTGAAGCAACCAGGGTCTGTAAAACGATAATAAACGCAATTTAAATTGAAAATATTAAACTACTATCAAAATATTCAACAGGTCTCCATTTAAACTAATTAAAATCGATCGAGTAACGGCATTTTGGTCAAAAAATACTTATTCTAAGCCAAGCAACAGCAATGGGAATCCCTCTCAAAGTCACTCTCTTGTATCCTCAGCACAATTCCTAAAGAGCGCATTGTTGAAGCAACCAGGGTCTGTAAAACGATAATAAACGCAATTTAAATTGAAAATATTAAACTATTATCAAAATATTCAACAGGTCTCCATTTAAACTAATTAAAATCGATCGAGTAACGGCATTTTGGTCAAAATATACTTATTCCAAGCCAAGCAACAGCAATGGGAATCCCTTTCAAAGTCACTCTCTTGTATCCTCAGCACAATTCCTAAAGAGCGCATTGTTGAAGCAACCAGGGTCTGTAAAACGATAATAAACGCAATTTAAATTGAAAATATTAAACTATTATCAAAATATTCAACAGGTCTCCATTTAAAGCATTTAAAATCTATGGAGTAACGGCATTTTGGTCAAAATATACTTATTCTAAGCCAAGCAACAGCAATGGGAATCCCTCTCAAAGTCACTCTCTTGTATCCTCAGCACAATTCCTAAAGAGCGCATTGTTGAAGCAACCAGGGTCTGTAAAACGATAATAAACGCAATTTAAATTGAAAATATTAAACTATTATCAAAATATTCAACAGGTCTCCATTTAAACTAATTAAAATCGATCGAGTAACGGCATTTTGGTCAAAATATACTTATTCTAGGCCAAGCAACAGCAATGGGAATCCCTCTCAAAGTCACTCTCTTGTATCCTCAGCACAATTCCTAAAGAGCGCATTGTTGAAGCAACCAGGGTCTGTAAAACGATAATAAACGCAATTTAAATTGAAAATATTAAACTACTATCAAAATATTCAACAGGTCTCCATTTAAACTAATTAAAATCGATCGAGTAACGGCATTTTGGTCAAAATATACTTATTCTAAGCCAAGCAACAGCAATGGGAATCCCTCTCAAAGTCACTCTCTTGTATCCTCAGCACAATTCCTAAAGAGCGCATTGTTGAAGCAACCAGGGTCTGTAAAACGATAATAAACGCAATTTAAATTGAAAATATTAAACTACTATCAAAATATTCAACAGGTCTCCATTTAAACTAATTAAAATCGATCGAGTAACGGCATTTTGGTCACAATATACTTATTCTAAGCCAAGCAACAGCAATGGGAATCCCTCTCAAAGTCACTCTCTTGTATCCTCAGCACAATTCCTAAAGAGCGCATTGTTGAAGCAACCAGGGTCTGTAAAACGATAATAAACGCAATTTAAATTGAAAATATTAAACTATTATCAAAATATTCAACAGGTCTACATTTAAACTAATTAAAATCTATGGAGTAACGGCATTTTGTTCACAATATACTTATTCTAAGCCAAGCAACAGCAATGGGAATCCCTCTCAAAGTCACTCTCTTGTATCCTCAGCACAATTCCTAAAGAGCGCATTGTTGAAGCAACCAGGGTCTGTAAAACGATAATAAACGCAATTTAAATTGAAAATATTAAACTACTATCAAAATATTCAACAGGTCTCCATTTAAACTAATTAAAATCGATCGAGTAACGGCATTTTGGTCAAAATATACTTATTCTAAGCCAAGCAACAGCAATGGGAATCCCTCTCAAAGTCACTCTCTTGTATCCTCAGCACAATTCCTAAAGAGCGCATTGTTGAAGCAACCAGGGTCTGTAAAACGATAATAAACGCAATTTAAATTGAAAATATTGAACTATTATCAAAATAGTCAACAGGTCTCCATTTAAACTAATTAAAATCGATCGAGTAACGGCATTTTGGTCACAATATACATATTCTAAGCCAAGCAACAGCAATGGGAATCCCTCTCAAAGTCACTCTCTTGTATCCTCAGCACAATTCCTATAGAGCGCATTGTTGAAGCAACCAGGGTCTGTAAAACGATAATAAACGCAATTTAAATTGAAAATATTAAACTACTATCAAAATATTCAACAGGTCTCCATTTAAACTAATTAAAATCGATCGAGTAACGGCATTTTGTTCACAATATACTTATTCTAAGCCAAGCAACAGCAATGGGAATCCCTCTCAAAGTCTCTCTCTTGTATCCTCAGCACAATTCCTAAAGAGCGCATTGTTGAAGCAACCAGGGTCTGTAAAACGATAATAAACGCAATTTAAATTGAAAATATTAAACTATTATCAAAATATTCAACAGGTCTCCATTTAAACTAATTAATATCGATCGAGTAACGGCATTTTGTTCACAATATACTTATTCTAAGCCAAGCAACAGCAATGGGAATCCCTCTCAAAGTCTCTCTCTAGTATCCTCAGCACAATTCCTAAAGAGCGCATTGTTGAAGCAACCAGGGTCTGTAAAACGATAATAAACGCAATTTAAATTGAAAATATTAAACTACTATCAAAATATTCAACAGGTCTCCATTTAAACAAATTAAAATCGATCGAGTAACGGCATTTTGTTCACAATATACTTATTCTAAGCAAAGCAACAGCAATGGGAATCCCTCTCAAAGTCTCTCTCTTGTATCCTCAGCATAATTCCTAAAGAGCGCATTGTTGAAGCAACCAGGGTCTGTAAAACGATAATAAACGCAATTTAAATTGAAAATATTAAACTATTATCAAAATATTCAACAGGTCTCCATTTAAACTAATTAAAATCGATCGAGTAACGGCATTTTGGTCACAATATACTTATTCTAAGCCAAGCAACAGCAATGGGAATCCCTCTCAAAGTCACTCTCTTGTTTCCTCAGCACAATTCCTAAAGAGCGCATTGTTGAAGCAACCAGGGTCTGTAAAACGATAATAAACGCAATTTAAATTGAAAATATTAAACTACTATCAAAATATTCAACAGGTCTCCATTTAAACTAATTAAAATCGATCGAGTAACGGCATTTTGGTCAAAATATACTTATTCTAAGCCAAGCAACAGCAATGGGAATCCCTCTCAAAGTCACTCTCTTGTATCCTCAGCACAATTCCTAAAGAGCGCATTGTTGAAGCAACCAGGGTCTGTAAAACGATAATAAACAAAATTTAAATTGAAAATATTAAACTATTTACAAAATATTCAACAGGTCTCCATTTAAACTAATTAAAATCGATCGAGTAACGGCATTTTGATCAAAATATACTTATTCTAAGCCAAGCAACAGCAATGGGAATCCCTCTCAAAGTCACTCTCTTGTATCCTCAGCACAATTCCTAAAGAGCGCATTGTTGAAGCAACCAGGGTCTGTAAAACGATAATAAACGCAATTTAAATTGAAAATATTAAATTACTATCAAAATATTCAACAGGTCTCCATTTAAACTAATTAAAATCGATCGAGTAACGGCATTTTGTTCACAATATACTTATTCTAAGCCAAGCAACAGCAATGGGAATCCCTCTCAAAGTCTCTCTCTTGTATCCTCAGCACAATTCCTAAAGAGCGCATTGTTGAAGCAACCAGGGTCTGTAAAACGATAATAAACGCAATTTAAATTGAAAATATTAAACTACTATCAAAATATTCAACAGGTCTCCATTTAAACTAATTAAAATCGATCGAGTAACGGCATTTTGTTCACAATATACTTATTCTAAGCCAAGCAACAGCAATGGGAATCCCTCTCAAAGTCACTCTCTTGTATCCTCAGCACAATTCCTAAAGAGCGCATTGTTGAAGCAACCAGGGTCTGTAAAACGATAATAATCGCAATTTAAATTGAAAATATTAAACTACTATCAAAATATTCAACAGGTCTCCATTTAAACTAATTAAAATCGATCGAGTAACGGCATTTTGTTCACAATATACTTATTCTAAGCCAAGCAACAGCAATGGGAATCCCTCTCAAAGTCACTCTCTTGTATCCTCAGCACAATTCCTAAAGAGCGCATTGTTGAAGCAACCAGGGTCTGTAAAACGATAATAAACGCAATTTAAATTGAAAATATTAAACTATTATCAAAATATTCAACAGGTCTCCATTTAAACTAATTAAAATCGATCGAGTAACGGCATTTTGGTCACAATATACTTATTCTAAGCCAAGCAACAGCAATGGGAATCCCTCTCAAAGTCACTCTCTTCTATCCTCAGCACAATTCCTAAAGAGCGCATTGTTGAAGTAACCAGGGTCTGTAAAACGATAATAAACGCAATTTAAATTGAAAATATTAAACTACTATCAAAATATTCAACAGGTCTCCATTTAAACTAATTAAAATCGATCGAGTAACGGCATTTTGGTCACAATATACTTATTCTAAGCCAAGCAACAGCAATGGGAATCCCTCTCAAAGTCACTCTCTTGTATCCTAAGCACAATTCCTAAAGAGCGCATTGTTGAAGCAACCAGGGTCTGTAAAACGATAATAAACGCAATTTAAATTGAAAATATTAAACTATTATCAAAATATTCAACAGGTCTCCATTTAAACTAATTAAAATCGATCGAGTAACGGCATTTTGGTCACAATATACTTATTCTAAGCCAAGCAACAGCAATGGGAATCCCTCTCAAAGTCACTCTCTTGTATCCTCAGCACAATTCCTAAAGAGCGCATTGTTGAAGCAACCAGGGTCTGTAAAACGATAATAAACGCAATTTAAATTGAAAATATTAAACTACTATCAAAATATTCAACAGGTCTCCATTTAAACTAATTAAAATCGATCGAGCAACGGCATTTTGGTCACAATATACTTATTCTAAGCCAAGCAACAGCAATGGGAATCCCTCTCAAAGTCACTCTCTTGTATCCTCAGCACAATTCCTAAAGAGCGCATTGTTGAAGCAACCAGGGTCTGTAAAACGATAATAAACGCAATTTAAATTGAAAATATTAAACTACTATCAAAATATTCAACAGGTCTCCATTTAAACTAATTAAAATCGATCGAGTAACGGCATTTTGTTCACAATATACTTATTCTAAGCCAAGCAACAGCAATGGGAATCCCTCTCAAAGTCACTCTCTTGTATCCTCAGCACAATTCCTAAAGAGCGCATTGTTGAAGCAACCAGGGTCTGTAAAACGATAATAAACGCAATTTAAATTGAAAATATTAAACTATTATCAAAATATTCAACAGGTCTCCATTTAAACTAATTAAAATCGATCGAGTAACGGCATTTTGGTCAAAATATACTTATTCTAAGCCAAGCAACAGCAATGGGAATCCCTCTCAAAGTCACTCTCTTGTATCCTCAGCACAATTCCTAAAGAGCGCAATTTTGAAGCAACCAGGGTCTGTAAAACGATAATAAACGCAATTTAAATTGAAAATATTAAACTACTATCAAAATATTCAACAGGTCTCCATTTAAACTAATTAAAATCGATCGAGTAACGGCATTTTGTTCACAATATACTTATTCTAAGCCAAGCAACAGCAATGGGAATCCCTCTCAAAGTCACTCTCTTGTATCCTCAGCACAATTCCTAAAGAGCGCATTGTTGAAGCAACCAGGGTCTGTAAAACGATAATAAACGCAATTTAAATTGAAAATATTAAACTACTATCAAAATATTCAACAGGTCTTCATTTAAACTAATTAAAATCGATCGAGTAATGGCATTTTGTTCACAATATACATATTCTAAGCCAAGCAACAGCAATGGGAATCCCTCTCAAAGTCACTCTCTTGTATCCTCAGCACAATTCCTAAAGAGCGCATTGTTGAAGCAACCAGGGTCTGTAAAACGATAATAAACGCAATTTAAATTGAAAATATTAAACTACTATCAAAATATTCAACAGGTCTCCATTTAAACTAATTAAAATCGATCGAGTAACGGCATTTTGTTCACAATATACTTATTCTAAGCCAAGCAACAGCAATGGGAATCCCTCTCAAAGTCACTCTCTTGTATCCTCAGCACAATTCCTAAAGAGCGCATTGTTGAAGCAACCAGGGTCTGTAAAACGATAATAAACGCAATTTAAATTGAAAATATTAAACTACTATCAAAATATTCAACAGGTCTCCATTTAAACTAATTAAAATCGATCGAGTAACGGCATTTTGTTCACAATATACTTATTCTAAGCCAAGCAACAGCAATGGGAATCCCTCTCAAAGTCTCTCTCTTGTATCCTCAGCACAATTCCTAAAGAGCGCATTGTTGAAGCAACCAGGGTCTGTAAAACGATAATAAACGCAATTTAAATTGAAAATATTAAACTACTATCAAAATATTCAATAGGTCTCAATTTAAACTAATTAAAATCGATCGAGTAACGGCATTTTGTTCACAATATACTTATTCTAAGCCAAGCAACAGCAATGGGAATCCCTCTCAAAGTCACTCTCTTGTATCCTCAGCACAATTCCTAAAGAGCGCATTGTTGAAGCAACCAGGGTCTGTAAAACGATAATAAACGCAATTTAAATGGAAAATATTAAACTATTATCAAAATATTCAACAGGTCTCCATTTAAACTAATTAAAATCGATCGAGTAACGGCATTTTGGTCAAAATATACTTATTCTAAGCCAAGCAACAGCAATGGGAATCCCTCTCAAAGTCACTCTCTTGTATCCTCAGCACAATTCCTAAAGAGCGCATTGTTGAAGCAACCAGGGTCTGTAAAACGATAATAAACGCAATTTAAATTGAAAATATTAAACTACTATCAAAATATTCAACAGGTCTCCATTTAAACTAATTAAAATCGATCGAGTAACGGCATTTTGGTCAAAATATACTTATTCTAAGCCAAGCAACAGCAATGGGAATCCCTCTCAAAGTCACTCTCTTGTATCCTCAGCACAATTCCTAAAGAGCGCATTGTTGAAGCAACCAGGGTCTGTAAAACGATAATAAACGCAATTTAAATTGAAAATATTAAACTATTATCAAAATATTCAACAGGTCTACATTTAAACTAATTAAAATCTATGGAGTAACAGCATTTTGTTCACAATATACTTATTCTAAGCCAAGCAACAGCAATGGGAATCCCTCTCAAAGTCACTCTCTTGTATCCTCAGCACAATTCCTAAAGAGCGCATTGTTGAAGCAACCAGGGTCTGTAAAACGATAATAAACGCAATTTAAATTGAAAATATTAAACTACTATCAAAATATTCAACAGGTCTCCATTTAAACTAATTAAAATCGATCGAGTAACGGCATTTTGGTCAAAATATACTTATTCTAAGCCAAGCAACAGCAATGGGAATCCCTCTCAAAGTCACTCTCTTGTATCCTCAGCACAATTCCTAAAGAGCGCATTGTTGAAGCAACCAGGGTCTGTAAAACGATAATAAACGCAATTTAAATTGAAAATATTGAACTATTATCAAAATATTCAACAGGTCTCCATTTAAACTAATTAAAATCGATCGAGTAACGGCATTTTGGTCACAATATACTTATTCTAAGCCAAGCAACAGCAATGGGAATCCCTCTCAAAGTCACTCTCTTGTATCCTCAGCACAATTCCTAAAGAGCGCATTGTTGAAGCAACCAGGGTCTGTAAAACGATAATAAACGCAATTTAAATTGAAAATATTAAACTACTATCAAAATATTCAACAGGTCTCCATTTAAACTAATTAAAATCGATCGAGTAACGGCATTTAGTTCACAATATACTTATTCTAAGCCAAGCAACAGCAATGGGAATCCCTCTCAAAGTCACTCTCTTGTATCCTCAGCACAATTCCTAAAGAGCGCATTGTTGAAGCAACCAGGGTCTGAAAAACGATAATAAACGCAATTTAAATTGAAAATATTAAACTACTATCAAAATATTCAACAGGTCTCCATTTAAACTAATTAAAATCGATCGAGTAACGGCATTTTGTTCACAATATACTTATTCTAAGCCAAGCAACAGCATTGGGAATCCCTCTCAAAGTCTCTCTCTTGTATCCTCAGCACAATTCCTAAAGAGCGCATTGTTGAAGCAACCAGGGTCTGTAAAACGATAATAAACGCAATTTAAATTGAAAATATTAAACTATTATCAAAATATTCAACAGGTCTCAATTTAAACTAATTAAAATCGATCGAGTAACGGCATTTTGTTCACAATATACTTATTCTAAGCCAAGCAACAGCAATGGGAATCCCTCTCAAAGTCACTCTCTTGTATCCTCAGCACAATTCCTAAAGAGCGCATTGTTGAAGCAACCAGGGTCTGTAAAACGATAATAAACGCAATTTAAATTGAAAATATTAAACTATTATCAAAATATTCAACAGGTCTCCATTTAAACTAATTAAAATCGATCGAGTAACGGCATTTTGGTCAAAATATACTTATTCTAAGCCAAGCAACAGCAATGGGAATCCCTCTCAAAGTCACTCTCTTGTATCCTCAGCACAATTCCTAAAGATCGCAATTTTGAAGCAACCAGGGTCTGTAAAACGATAATAAACGCAATTTAAATTGAAAATATTAAACTACTATCAAAATATTCAACAGGTCTCCATTTAAACTAATTAAAATCGATCGAGTAACGGCATTTTGGTCACAATATACTTATTCTAAGCCAAGCAACAGCAATGGGAATCCCTGTCAAAGTCACTCTCTTGTATCCTCAGCACAATTCCTAAAGAGCGCATTGTTGAAGCAACCAGGGTCTGTAAAACGATAATAAACGCAATTTAAATTGAAAATATTAAACTACTATCAAAATATTCAACAGGTCTCCATTTAAACTAATTAAAATCGATCGAGTAACGGCATTTTGTTCACAATATACTTATTCTAAGCCAAGCAACAGCAATGGGAATCCCTCTCAAAGTCACTCTCTTGTATCCTCAGCACAATTCCTAAAGAGCGCATTGTTGAAGCAACCAGGGTCTGTTAAACGATAATAAACGCAATTTAAATCGAAAATATTAAACTACTATCAAAATATTCAACAGGTCTCCATTTAAACTAATTAAAATCGATCGAGTAATGGCATTTTGTTCACAATATACTTATTCTAAGCCAAGCAACAGCAATGGGAATCCCTCTCAAAGTCACTCTCTTGTATCCTCAGCACAATTCCTAAAGAGCGCATTGTTGAAGCAACCAGGGTCTGTAAAACGATAATAAACGCAATTTAAATTGAAAATATTAAACTGCTATCAAAATATTCAACAGGTCTCCATTTAAACTAATTAAAATCGATCGAGTAACGGCATTTTGTTCACAATATACTTATTCTAAGCCAAGCAACAGCAATGGGAATCCCTCTCAAAGTCACTCTCTTGTATCCTCAGCACAATTCCTAAAGAGCGCATTGTTGAAGCAACCAGGGTCTGTAAAACGATAATAAACGCAATTTAAATTGAAAATATTAAACTACTATCAAAATATTCAACAGGTCTCCATTTAAACTAATTAAAATCGATCGAGTAACGGCATTTTGTTCACAATATACTTATTCTAAGCCAAGCAACAGCAATGGGAATCCCTCTCAAAGTCTCTCTCTTGTATCCTCAGCACAATTCCTAAAGAGCGCATTGTTGAAGCAACCAGGGTCTGTAAAACGATAATAAACGCAATTTAAATTGAAAATATTAAACTACTATCAAAATATTCAATAGGTCTCAATTTAAACTAATTAAAATCGATCGAGTAACGGCATTTTGTTCACAATATACTTATTCTAAGCCAAGCAACAGCAATGGGAATCCCTCTCAAAGTCACTCTCTTGTATCCTCAGCACAATTCCTAAAGAGCGCATTGTTGAAGCAACCAGGGTCAGTAAAACGATAATAAACGCTATTTAAATTGAAAATATTAAACTACTATCAAAATATTCAACAGGTCTCCATTTAAACTAATTAAAATCGATCGAGTAACGGCATTTTGTTCACAATATACTTAATCGAAGCCAAGCAACAGCAATGGGAATCCCTCTCAAAGTCACTCTCTTGTATCCTCCGCACAATTCCTAAAGAGCGCATTGTTGAAGCCACCAGGGTCTGTAAAACGATAATAAACGCAATTTAAATTGAAAATATTAAACTATTATCAAAATATTCAACAGGTCTCCATTTAAACTAATTAAAATCGATCGAGTAACGGCATATTGGACACAATATACTTATTCTAAGCCAAGCAACAGCAATGGGAATCCCTCTCAAAGTCACTCTCTTGTATCCTCAGCACAATTCCTAAAGAGCGCATTGTTGAAGCCACCAGGGTCTGTAAAACGATAATAAACGCAATTTAAATTGAAAATATTAAACTACTATCAAAATATTCAACAGGTCTCCATTTAAACTAATTAAAATCGATCGAGTAACGGCATTTTGTTCACAATATACTTATTCTAAGCCAAGCAACAGCAATGGGAATCCCTCTCAAAGTCACTCTCTTCTATCCTCAGCACAATTCCTAAAGAGCGCATTGTTGAAGCAACCAGGGTCTGTAAAACGATAATAAACGCAATTTAAATTGAAAATATTAAACTACTATCAAAATATTCAACACGTCTCCATTTAAACTAATTAAAATCGATCGAGTAACGGCATTTTGTTCACAATATACTTATTCTAAGCCAAGCAACAGCAATGGGAATCCCTCTCAAAGTCACTCTCTTGTATCCTCCACACAATTCCTAAAGAGCGCATTGTTGAAGCAACCAGGGTCTGAAAAACGATAATAAACACAATTTAAATTGAAAATATTAAACTATTATAAAATATTCAATAGGTCTCCATTTAAACTAATTAAAATCTATCGAGTAACGGCATTTTGGTCACAATATACTTATTCTAAGCCAAGCAACAGCAATGGGAATCCCTCTCAAAGTCACTCTCTTGTATCCTCCGCACAATTCCTAAAGAGCGCATTGTTGAAGCAAACAGGGTCTGAAAAACGATAATAAACGCAATTTAAATTGAAAATATTAAACTACTATCAAAATATTCAACAGGTCTCCATTTAAACTAATTAAAATCGATCGAGTAACGGCATTTTGTTCACAATATACTTATTCTAAGCCAAGCAACAGCAATGGGAATCCCTCTCAAAGTCACTCTCTTGTATCCTCAGCACAATTCCTAAAGAGCGCATTGTTGAAGATCCAAGGGTCTGTAAAACGATAATAAACGCAATTTAAATTGAAAATATTAAACTTCTTTCAAAATATTCAATAGGTCTCCATTTAAACTTATTAAAATCTATCGAGTAACGGCATTTTGGTCACAATATACTTATTCTAAGCCAAGCAACAGCAATGGGAATCCCCCTCAAAGTCACTCTCTTGTATCCTCAGCACAATTCCTAAAGAGCGCATTGTTGAAGATCCAAGGGTCTGTAAAACGATAATAAACGCAATTTAAATTGAAAATATTAAACTACTATCAAAATATTCAATAGGTCTCCATTTAAACTAATTAAAATCTATCGAGTAACGGCATTTTGGTCACAATATACTTATTCTAAGCCAAGCAACAGCAATGGGAATCCCCCTCAAAGTCACTCTCTTGTATCCTCAGCACAATTCCTAAAGAGCGCATTGTTGAAGATCCAAGGGTCTGTAAAACGATAATAAACGCAATTTAAATTGAAAATATTAAACTACTATCAAAATATTCAACAGGTCTCCATTTAAACTAATTAAAATCGATCGAGTAACGGCATTTTGTTCACAATATACTTTTTCTAAGCCAAGCAACAGCAATGGGGATTCCCTCTCAAAGTCACTCTCATGTATCCTCAGCAAAATTCCTAAAGAGCGCATTGTTGAAGCAACCAGGGTCTGTAAAACGATAATAAACGCAATTTAAAATGAAAATATTAAACTACTATCAAAATATTCAATAGGTCTCCATTTAAACTAATTAAAATCTATCGAGTAACGGCATTTTGGTCACAATATACTTATTCTAAGCCAAGCAACAGCAATGGGAATCCCTCTCAAAGTCACTCTCTTGTATCCTCAGCACAATTCCTAATGAGCGCATTGTTGAAGATCCAAGGGTCTGTAAAACGATAATAAACGCAATTTAAATTGAAAATATTAAACTATTATCAAAATATTCAACAGGTCTCCATTTAAACTAATTAAAATCTATCGAGTAACGGCATTTTGGTCACAATATACTTATTCTAAGCCAAGCAACAGCAATGGGAATCCCCCTCAAAGTCACTCTCTTGTATCCTCAGCACAATTCCTAAAGAGCGCATTGTTGAAGATCCAAGGGTCTGTAAAACGATAATAAACGCAATTTAAATTGAAAATATTAAACTATTATCAAAATATTCAACAGGTCTCCATTTAAACTAATTAAAATCTATCGAGTAACGGCATTTTGGTCACAATATACTTATTCTAAGCCAAGCAACAGCAATGGGAATCCCCCTCAAAGTCACTCTCTTGTATCCTATGCACAATTCCTAAAGAGCGCATTGTTGAAGATCCAAGGGTCTGTAAAACGATAATAAACGCAATTTAAATTGAAAATATTAAACTATTATCAAAATATTCAATAGGTCTCCATTTAAATTAATTAAAATCTATCGAGTAACGGCATTTTGGTCACAATATACTTATTCTAAGCCAAGCAACAGCAATGGGAATCCCCCTCAAAGTCACTCTTTTGTATCCTCAGCACAATTCCTAAAGAGCGCATTGTTGAAGCAACCAGTGTCTGAAAAACGATAATAAACGCAATTTAAATTGAAAATATTAAACTATTATCAAAATATTCAATAGGTCTCCATTTAATCTAATTAAAATCTATCGAGTAACGGCATTTTGGTCACAATATACTTATTCTAAGCCAAGCAACAGCAATGGGAATCCCTCTCAAAGTCACTCTCATGTATCCTCAGCACAATTCCTAAAGAGCGCATTGTTGAAGATCCAAGGGTCTGTAAAACGATAATAAACGCAATTTAAATTGAAAATATTAAACTACTATCAAAATATTCAATAGGTCTCCATTTAAACTAATTAAAATCCATCGAGTAACGGCATTTTGGTCACAATATACTTATTCTAAGCCAAGCAACAGCAATGGGAATCCCTCTCAAAGTCACTCTCATGTATCCTCAGCACAATTCCTAAAGAGCGCATTGTTGAAGATCCAAGGGTCTGTAAAACGATAATAAACGCAATTTAAATTGAAAATATTAAACTACTATCAAAATATTCAATAGGTCTCCTTTAAACTAATTAAAATCGATCGAGTAACGGCATTTTGTTCACAATATACTTATTCTAAGCCAAGCAACAGCAATGGGAATCCCTCTCAAAGTCACTCTCTTGTATCCTCAGCACAATTCCTAAAGAGCGCATTGTTGAAGCAACCAGGGTCTGTAAAACGATAATAAACGCAATTTAAATTGAAAATATTAAACTACTATCAAAATATTCAATAGGTCTCCATTTAAACTAATTAAAATCGATCGAGTAACGGCATTTTGGTCACAATATACTTATTCTAAGCCAAGCAACAGCAATGGGAATCCCTCTCAAAGTCACTCTCTTGTATCCTCGGCACAATTCCTAAAGAGCGCATTGTTGAAGCAACCAGGGTCTGAAAAACGATAATAAACGCAATTTAAATTGAAAATATTAAACTATTATCAAAATATTCAATAGGTCTCCATTTAAACTAATTAAAATCTATCGAGTAACGGCATTTTGGTCACAATATACTTATTCTAAGCCAAGCAACAGCAATGGGAATCCCTCTCAAAGTCACTCTCATGTATCCTCAGCACAATTCCTAAAGAGCGCATTGTTGAAGATCCAAGGGTCTGTAAAACGATAATAAACGCAATTTAAATTGAAAATATTAAACTATTATCAAAATATTCAATAGGTCTCCATTTAAACTAATTAAAATCGATCGAGTAACGGCATTTTGTTCACAATATACTTATTCTAAGCCAAGCAACAGCAATGGGAATCCCTCTCAAAGTCACTCTCTTGTATCCTCAGCACAATTCCTAAAGAGCGCATTGTTGAAGCAACCAGGGTCTGTAAAACGATAATAAACGCAATTTAAATTGAAAATATTAAACTACTATCAAAATATTCAATAGGTCTCCAATTAAACTAATTAAAATCGATCGAGTAACGGCATTTTGTTCACAATATACTTATTCTAAGCCAAGCACCAGCAATGGGAATCCCTCTCAAAGTCACTCTCTTGTATCCTCCGCACAATTCCTAAAGAGCGCATTGTTGAAGCAACCAGGGTCTGAAAAACGATAATAAACGCAATTTAAATTGAAAATATTAAACTATTATCAAGTATTCAATAGGTCTCCATTTAAACTAATTAAAATATATCGAGTAACGGCATTTTGGTCACAATATACTTATTCTAAGCCAAGCAACAGCAATGGGAATCCCTCTCAAAGTCTCTCTCTTGTATCCTCCGCACAATTCCTAAAGAGCGCATTGTTGAAGCAACCAGGGTCTGAAAAACGATAATAAACGCAATTTAAATTGAAAATATTAAACTATTATCAAAGTATTCAATAGGTCTCCTTTTAAACTAATTAAAATCTATCAAGTAACGGCATTTTGGTCACAATATACTTATTCTAAGCCAAGCAACAGCAATGGGAATCCCTCTCAAAGTCACTCTCTTGTATCCTCAGCACAATTCCTAAAGAGCGCATTGTTGAAGCAACCAGGGTCTGTAAAACGATAATAAACGCAATTTAAATTGAAAATATTAAACTATTATCAAAGTATTCAACAGGTCTCCATTTAAACTAATTAAAATCGATCGAGTAACGGCATTTTGGTCACAATATACTTATTCTAAGCCAAGCAACAGCAATGGGAATCCCTCTCAAAGTCACTCTCTTGTATCCTCAGCACAATTCCTAAAGAGCGCATTGTTGAAGCAACCAGGGTCTGTCAAACGATAATAAACGCAATTTAAATTGAAAATATTGAGCTATTATCAAAGTATTCAATAGGTCTCCATTTAAACTAATTAAAATCTATCGAGTAACGGCATTTTGGTCACAATATACTTATTCTAAGCCAAGCAACAGCAATGGGAATCCCTCTCAAAGTCACTCTCTTGTATCCTCAGCACAATTCCTAAAGAGCGCATTGTTGAAGCAACCAGGGTCTGTAAAACGATAATAAACGCAATTTAAATTGAAAATATTAAACTACTATCAAAATATTCAATAGGTCTCCATTTAAACTAATTAAAATCTATCGAGTAACGGCATTTTGGTCACAATATACTTATTCTAAGCCAAGCAACAGCAATGGGAATCCCTCTCAAAGTCTCTCTCTTGTATCCTCAGCAAAATTCCTAAAGAGCGCATTGTTGAAGCAACCAGGGTCTGAAAAACGATAATAAACGCAATTTAAATTGAAAATATTAAACTATTATCAAAGTATTCAATAGGTCTCCATTTAAACTAATTAAAATCTATCGAGTAACGGCATTTTGGTCACAATATACTTATTCTAAGCCAAGTAACAGCAATGGGAATCCCTCTCAAAGTCACTCTCTTGTATCCTCAGCACAATTCCTAAAGAGCGCATTGTTGAAGCAACCAGGGTCTGAAAAACGATAATAAACGCAATTTTATTTGAAAATATTAAACTACTATCAAAATATTCAATTGGTCTCCATTTAAACTAATTAAAATCTATCGAGTAACGGCATTTTGGTCACAATATACTTATTCTAAGCCAAGCAACAGCAATGGGAATCCCTCTCAAAGTCTCTCTCTTGTATCCTCCGCACAATTCCTAAAGAGCGCATTGTTGAAGCAACCAGGGTCTGAAAAACGATAATAAACGCAATTTAAATTGAAAATATTAAACTATTATCAAAGTATTCAATAGGTCTCCATTTAAACTAATTAAAATCGATCGAGTAACGGCATTTTGGTCAGAATATACTTATTCTAAGCCAAGCAACAGCAATGGGAATCCCTCTCAATGTCACTCTCTTGTATCCTCAGCACAATTCCTAAAGAGCGCATTGTTGAAGCAACCAGGGTCTGAAAAACGATAATAAACGCAATTTAAATTGAAAATATTAAACTATTATCAAAGTATTCAATAGGTCTCCATTTAAACTAATTAAAATCGATCGAGTAACGGGATTTTGGTCACAATATACTTATTCTAAGCCAAGCAACAGCAATGGGAATCCCTCTCAAAGTCACTCTCTTGTATCCTCAGCACAATTCCTAAAGAGCGCATTGTTGAAGCAACCAGGGTCTGTAAAACGATAATAAACGCAATTTAAATTAAAAATATTAAACTACTATCAAAATATTCAACAGGTCTCCATTTAAACTAATTAAAATCGATCGAGTAACGGCATTTTGTTCACAATATACTTATTCTAAGCCAAGCAACAGCAATGGGAATCCCTCTCAAAGTCACTCTCTTGTATCCTCAGCACAATTCCTAAAGAGCGCATTGTTGAAGCAACCAGGGTCTGTAAAACGATAATAAACGCAATTTAAATTGAAAATATTAAACTACTATCAAAATATTCAATAGGTCTCCATTTAAACTAATTAAAATCGATCGAGTAACGGCATTTTGTTCACAATATACTTATTCTAAGCCAAGCACCAGCAATGGGAATCCCTCTCAAAGTCACTCTCTTGTATCCTCAGCACAATTCCTAAAGAGCGCATTGTTGAAGCAACCAGGGTCTGTAAAACGATAATAAACGCAATTTAAATTGAAAATATTAAACTATTATCAAAGTATTCAACAGGTCTCCATTTAAACTAATTAAAATCGATCGAGTAACGGCATTTTGGTCACAATATACTTATTCTAAGCCAAGCAACAGCAATGGGAATCCCTCTCAAAGTCACTCTCTTGTATCCTCAGCACAATTCCTAAAGAGCGCATTGTTGAAGCAACCAGGGTCTGTCAAACGATAATAAACGCAGTTTAAATTGAAAATATTGAGCTATTATCAAAGTATTCAATAGGTCTCCATTTAAACTAATTAAAATCTATCGAGTAACGGCATTTTGGTCACAATATACTTATTCTAAGCCAAGCAACAGCAATGGGAATCCCTCTCAAAGTCTCTCTCTTGTATCCTCAGCACAATTCCTAAAGAGCGCATTGTTGAAGCAACCAGGGTCTGAAAAACGATAATAAACGCAATTTAAATTGAAAATATTAAACTATTATCAAAGTATTCAATAGGTCTCCATTTAAACTAATTAAAATCTATCGAGTAACGGCATTTTGGTCACAATATACTTATTCTAAGCCAAGTAACAGCAATGGGAATCCCTCTCAAAGTCACTCTCTTGTATCCTCAGCACAATTCCTAAAGAGCGCATTGTTGAAGCAACCAGGGTCTGAAAAACGATAATAAACGCAATTTAAATTGAAAATATTAAACTACTATCAAAATATTCAATAGGTCTCCATTTAAACTAATTAAAATCTATCGAGTAACGGCATTTTGGTCACAATATACTTATTCTAAGCCAAGCAACAGCAATGGGAATCCCTCTCAAAGTCTCTCTCTTGTATCCTCCGCACAATTCCTAAAGAGCGCATTGTTGAAGCAACCAGGGTCTGAAAAACAATAATAAACGCAATTTAAATTGAAAATATTAAACTATTATCAAAGTATTCAATAGGTCTCCATTTAAACTAATTAAAATCGATCGAGTAACGGCATTTTGGTCACAATATACTTATTCTAAGCCAAGCAACAGCAATGGGAATCCCTCTCAAAGTCACTCTCTTGTATCCTCAGCACAATTCCTAAAGAGCGCATTGTTGAAGCAACCAGGGTCTGAAAAACGATAATAAACGCAATTTAAATTGAAAATATTAAACTATTATCAAAGTATTCAATAGGTCTCCATTTAAACTAATTAAAATCGATCGAGTAACGGCATTTTGTTCACAATATACTTATTCTAAGCCAAGCAACAGCAATGGGAATCCCTCTCAAAGTCACTCTCTTGTATCCTCAGCACAATTCCTAAAGAGCGCATTGTTGAAGCAACCAGGGTCTGTAAAACGATAATAAACGCAATTTAAATTAAAAATATTAACTACTATCAAAATATTCAACAGGTCTCCATTTAAACTAATTAAAATCGATCGAGTAACGGCATTTTGTTCACAATATACTTATTCTAAGCCATGCAACAGCAATGGGAATCCCTCTCAAAGTCACTCTCTTGTATCCTCAGCACAATTCCTAAAGAGCGCATTGTTGAAGCAACCAGGGTCTGTAAAACGATAATAAACGCAATTTAAATTAAAAATATTAAACTACTATCAAAATATTCAACAGGTCTCCATTTAAACTAATTAAAATCGATCGAGTAACGGCATTTTGTTCACAATATACTTATTCTAAGCCAAGCAACAGCAATGGGAATCCCTCTCAAAGTCACTCTCTTGTATCCTCAGCACAATTCCTAAAGAGCGCATTGTTGAAGCAACCAGGGTCTGTAAAACGATAATTAACGCAATTTAAATTGAAAATATTAAACTACTATCAAAATATTCAACAGGTCTCCATTTAAACTAATTAAAATCGATCGAGTAACGGCATTTTGTTCACAATATAATTATTCTAAGCCAAGCACCAGCAATGGGAATCCCTCTCAAAGTCACTCTCTTGTATCCTCCGCACAATTCCTAAAGAGCGCATTGTTGAAGCAACCAGGGTCTGTAAAACGATAATAAACGCAATTTAAATTGAAAATATTAAACTATTATCAAAGTATTCAATAGGTCTCCATTTAAACTAATTAAAATCTATCGAGTAACGGCATTTTGTTCACAATATACTTATTCTAAGCCAAGCAACAGCTATGGGAATCCCTCTCAAAGTCTCTCTCTTGTATCCTCCGCACAATTCCTAAAGAGCGCATTGTTGAAGCAACCAGGGTCTGTAAAACGATAATAAACGCAATTTAAATTGAAAATATTAAACTACTATCAAAATATTCAACAGGTCTCCATTTAAACTAATTAAAATCGATCGAGTAACGGCATTTTGTTCACAATATACTTATTCTAAGCCAAGCAACAGCAATGGGAATCCCTCTCAAAGTCACTCTCTTGTATCCTCAGCACAATTCCTAAAGAGCGCATTGTTGAAGCAACCAGGGTCTGTCAAACGATAAAAAACGCAATTTAAATTGAAAATATTAAACTACTATCAAAATATTCAATAGGTCTCCATTTAAACTAATTAAAATCGATCGAGTAACGGCATTTTGTTCAATATACTTATTCTAAGCCAAGCAACAGCAATGGGAATCCCTCTCAAAGTCACTCTCTTGTATCCTCAGCACAATTCCTAAAGAGCGCATTGTTGAAGATCCAAGGGTCTGAAAAACGATAATAAACGCAATTTAAATTGAAAATATTAAACTATTATCAAAATATTCAACAGGTCTCCATTTAAACTAATTAAAATCGATCGAGTAACGGCATTTTGTTCACAATATACTTATTCTAAGCCAAGCAACAGCAATGGGAATCCCTCTCAAAGTCACTCTCTTGTATCCTCAGCACAATTCCTAAAGAGCGCATTGTTGAAGCAACCAGGGTCTGTAAAACGATAATAAACGCAATTTAAATTGAAAATATTAAACTACTATCAAAATATTCAACAGGTCTCCATTTAAACTAATTAAAATCGATCGAGTAACGGCATTTTGTTCACAATATACTTATTCTAAGCCAAGCAACAGCAATGGGGATTCCCTCTCAAAGTCACTCTCTTGTATCCTCCGCACAATTCCTAAAGAGCGCATTGTTGAAGCAACCAGGGTCTGAAAAACGATAATAAACGCAATTTAAATTGAAAATATTAAACTACTATCAAAATATTCAACAGGTCTCCATTTAAACTAATTAAAATCGATCGAGTAACGGCATTTTGTTCACAATATACTTATTCTAAGCCAAGCAACAGCAATGGGGAATCCCTCTCAAAGTCACTCTCTTGTATCCTCCGCACAATTCCTAAAGAGCGCATTGTTGAAGCAACCAGGGTCTGAAAAACGATAATAAACGCAATTTAAATTGAAAATATTAAACTATTATCAAAGTATTCAATAGGTCTCCATTTAAACTAATTAAAATCTATCGAGTAACGGCATTTTGTTCACAATATACTTATTCTAAGCCAAGCACCAGCAATGGGAATCCCTCTCAAAGTCACTCTCTTGTATCCTCCGCACAATTCCTAAAGAGCGCATTGTTGAAGCAACCAGGGTCTGTAAAACGATAATAAACGCAATTTAAATTGAAAATATTAAACTATTATCAAAGTATTCAATAGGTCTCCATTTACACTAATTAAAATCTATCGAGTAACGGCATTTTGTTCACAATATACTTATTCTAAGCCAAGCAACAGCAATGGGGATTCCCTTTCAAAGTCACTCTCTTGTATCCTCCGCACAATTCCTAAAGAGCGCATTGTTGAAGCAACCAGGGTCTGAAAAACGATAATAAACGCAATTTAAATTGAAAATATTAAACTACTATCAAAATATTCAACAGGTCTCCATTTAAACTAATTAAAATCGATCGAGTAACGGCATTTTGTTCACAATATACTTATTCTAAGCCAAGCAACAGCAATGGGAATCACTCTCAAAGTTACTCTCTTGTATCCTCAGCACAATTCCTAAAGAGCGCATTGTTAGAGCAACCAGGGTCTGTAAAACGATAATAAACGCAATTTAAATTGAAAATATTAAACTACTATCAAAATATTCAATAGGTCTCCATTTAAACTAATTAAAATCTATCGAGTAACGGCATTTTGTTCACAATATACTTATTCTAAGCCAAGCAACAGCAATGGGAATCCCTCTCAAAGTCACTCTCTTGTATCCTCAGCACAATTCCTAAAGAGCGCATTGTTGAAGCAACCAGGGTCTGTAAAACGATAATAAACGCAATTTAAATTGAAAATATAAAACTACTATCAAAATATTCAACAGGTCTCCATTTAAACTAATTAAAATCGATCGAGTAACGGCATTTTGTTCACAATATACTTATTCTAAGCCAAGCAACAGCAATGGGAATCCCTCTCAAAGACACTCTCTTGTATCCTCAGCACAATTCCTAAAGAGCGCATTGTTGAAGCAACCAGGGTCTGTAAAACGATAATAAACGCAATTTAAATTGAAAATATTAAACTACTATCAAAATATTCAATAGGTCTCCATTTAAACTAATTAAAATCTATCGAGTAACGGCATTTTGGTCACAATATACTTATTCTAAGCCAAGCAACAGCAATGGGAATCCCTCTCAAAGTCACTCTCTTGTATCCTCAGCACAATTCCTAAAGAGCGCATTGTTGAAGCAACCAGGGTCTGTAAAACGATAATAAACGCAATTTAAATTGAAAATATTAAACTACTATCAAAATATTCAATAGGTCTCCATTTAAACTAATTAAAATCTATCGAGTAACGGCATTTTGTTCACAATATACTTATTCTAAGCCAAGCAACAGCAATGGGAATCCCTCTCAAAGTCACTCTCTTGTATCCTCAGCACAATTCCTAAAGAGCGCATTGTTGAAGCAACCAGGGTCTGTAAAACGATAATAAACGCAATTTAAATTGAAAATATTAAACTACTATCAAAATATTCAATAGGTCTCCATTTAAACTAATTAAAATCTATCGAGTAACGGCATTTTGTTCACAATATACTTATTCTAAGCCAAGCAACAGCAATGGGAATCCCTCTCAAAGTCACTCTCTTGTATCCTCAGCACAATTCCTAAAGAGCGCATTGTTGAAGCAACCAGGGTCTGTCAAACGATAATAAACGCAATTTAAATTGAAAATATTAAACTACTATCAAAATATTCAACAGGTCTCCATTTAAACTAATTAAAATCTATCGAGTAACGGCATTTTGGTCACAATATACTTATTCTAAGCCAAGCAACAGCAATGGGAATCCCTCTCGAAGTCACTCTCTTGTATCCTCAGCACAATTCCTAAAGAGCGCATTGTTGAAGCAACCAGGGTCTGTAAAACGATAATAAACGCAATTTAAATTGAAAATATTAAACTACTATCAAAATATTCAACAGGTCTCCATTTAAACTAATTAAAATCTATCGAGTAACGGCATTTTGTTCACAATATACTTATTCTAAGCCAAGCAACAGCAATGGGAATCACTCTCAAAGTTACTCTCTTGTATCCTCAGCACAATTCCTAAAGAGCGCATTGTTAGAGCAACCAGGGTCTGTAAAACGATAATAAACGCAATTTAAATTGAAAATATTAAACTACTATCAAAATATTCAATAGGTCTCCATTTAAACTAATTAAAATCTATCGAGTAACGGCATTTTGTTCACAATATACTTATTCTAAGCCAAGCAACAGCAATGGGAATCCCTCTCAAAGTCACTCTCTTGTATCCTCAGCACAATTCCTAAAGAGCGCATTGTTGAAGCAACCAGGGTCTGTAAAACGATAATAAACGCAATTTAAATTGAAAATATAAAACTACTATCAAAATATTCAACAGGTCTCCATTTAAACTAATTAAAATCGATCGAGTAACGGCATTTTGTTCACAATATACTTATTCTAAGCCAAGCAACAGCAATGGGAATCCCTCTCAAAGACACTCTCTTGTATCCTCAGCACAATTCCTAAAGAGCGCATTGTTGAAGCAACCAGGGTCTGTAAAACGATAATAAACGCAATTTAAATTGAAAATATTAAACTACTATCAAAATATTCAACAGGTCTCCATTTAAACTAATTAAAATCGATCGAGTAACAGCATTTTGTTCACAATATACTTATTCTAAGCCAAGCAACAGCAATGGGAATCCCTCTCAAAGTCACTCTCTTGTATCCTCAGCACAATTCCTAAAGAGCGCATTGTTGAAGCAGCCAGGGTCTGTCAAACGATAATAAACGCAATTTAAATTGAAAATATTAAACTACTATCAAAATATTCAATAGGTCTCCATTTAAACTAATTAAAATCGATCGAGTAACGGCATTTTGTTCAATATACTTATTCTAAGCCAAGCAACAGCAATGGGAATCCCTCTCAAAGTCACTCTCTTGTATCCTCAGCACAATTCCTAAAGAGCGCATTGTTGAAGCAACCAGGGTCTGTAAAACGATAATAAACGCAATTTAAATTGAACATATTAAACTACTATCAAAATATTCAATAGGTCTCCATTTAAACTAATTAAAATCTATCGAGTAACGGCATTTTGGTCACAATATACTTATTCTAAGCCAAGCAACAGCAATGGGAATCCCTCTCAAAGTCACTCTCTTGTATCCTCAGCACAATTCCTAAAGAGCGCATTGTTGAAGCAACCAGGGTCTGTAAAACGATAATAAACGCAATTTTCATTGAAAATATTAAACTACTATCAAAATATTCAATAGGTCTCCATTTAAACTAATTAAAATCTATCGAGTAACGGCATTTTGTTCACAATATACTTATTCTAAGCCAAGCAACAGCAATGGGAATCCCTCTCAAAGTCACTCTCTTGTATCCTCAGCACAATTCCTAAAGAGCGCATTGTTGAAGCAACCAGGGTCTGTAAAACGATAATAAACGCAATTTAAATTGAAAATATTAAACTACTATCAAAATATTCAACAGGTCTCCATTTAAACTAATTAAAATCTATCGAGTAACGGCATTTTGTTCACAATATACTTATTCTAAGCCAAGCAACAGCAATGGGAATCCCTCTCAAAGTCACTCTCTTGTATCCTCAGCACAATTCCTAAAGAGCGCATTGTTGAAGCAACCAGGGTCTGTAAAACGATAATAAACGCAATTTAAATTGAAAATATTAAACTACTATCAAAATATTCAATAGGTCTCCATTTAAACTAATTAAAATCGATCGAGTAACGGCATTTTGTTCACAATATACTTATTCTAAGCCAAGCAACAGCAATGGGAATCCCTCTCAAAGTCACTCTCTTGTATCCTCAGCACAATTCCTAAAGAGCGCATTGTTGAAGCAACCAGGGTCTGTAAAACGATAATAAACGCAATTTAAATTAAAAATATTAAACTACTATCAAAATATTCAACAGGTCTCCATTTAAACTAATTAAAATCGATCGAGTAACGGCATTTTGTTCACAATATACTTATTCTAAGCCAAGCAACAGCAATGGGAATCCCTCTCAAAGTCACTCTCTTGTATCCTCAGCACAATTCCTAAAGAGCGCATTGTTGAAGCAACCAGGGTCTGTAAAACGATAATAAACGCAATTTAAATTGAAAATATTAAACTACTATCAAAATATTCAATAGGTTTCCATTTAAACTAATTAAAATCGATCGAGTAACGGCATTTTGTTCACAATATACTTATTCTAAGCCAAGCAACAGCAATGGGAATCCCTCTCAAAGACACTCTCTTGTATCCTCAGCACAATTCCTAAAGAGCGCATTGTTGAAGCAACCAGGGTCTGTAAAACGATAATAAACGCAATTTAAATTGAAAATATTAAACTACTATCAAAATATTCAATAGGTCTCCATTTAAACTAATTAAAATCTATCGAGTAACGGCATTTTGTTCACAATATACTTATTCTAAGCCAAGCAACAGCAATGGGAATCCCTCTCAAAGTCACTCTCTTGTATCCTCAGCACAATTCCTAAAGAGCGCATTGTTGAAGCAACCAGGGTCTGTAAAACGATAATAAACGCAATTTAAATTGAAAATATAAAACTACTATCAAAATATTCAACAGGTCTCCATTTAAACTAATTAAAATCGATCGAGTAACGGCATTTTGTTCACAATATACTTATTCTAAGCCAAGCAACAGCAATGGGAATCCCTCTCAAAGACACTCTCTTGTATCCTCAGCACAATTCCTAAAGAGCGCATTGTTGAAGCAACCAGGGTCTGTAAAACGATAATAAACGCAATTTAAATTGAAAATATTAAACTACTATCAAAATATTCAACAGGTCTCCATTTAAACTAATTAAAATCAATCGAGTAACGGCATTTTTTTCACAATATACTTATTCTAAGCCAAGCAACAGCAATGGGAATCCCTCTCAAAGTCACTCTCTTGTATCCTCAGCACAATTCCTAAAGAGCGCATTGTTGAAGCAACCAGGGTCTGTAAAACGATAATAAACGCAATTTAAATTGAAAATATTAAACTACTATCAAAATATTCAACAGGTCTCCATTTAAACTAATTAAAATCGATCGAGTAACGGCATTTTGTTCACAATATACTTATTCTAAGCCAAGCAACAGCAATGGGAATCCCTCTCAAAGACACTCTCTTGTATCCTCAGCACAATTCCTAAAGAGCGCATTGTTGAAGCAACCAGGGTCTGTAAAACGATAATAAACGCAATTTAAATTGAAAATATTAAACTACTATCAAAATATTCAACAGGTCTCCATTTAAACTAATTAAAATCGATCGAGTAACGGCATTTTGTTCACAATATACTTATTCTAAGCCAAGCAACAGCAATGGGAATCCCTCTCAAAGTCACTCTCTTGTATCCTCATTACAATTCCTAAAGAGCGCATTGTTGAAGCAACCAGGGTCTGTAAAACGATAATAAACGCAATTTAAATTGAAAATATAAAACTACTATCAAAATATTCAATAGGTCTCCATTTAAACTAATTAAAATCTATCGAGTAACGGCATTTTGGTCACAATATACTTATTCTAAGCCAAGCAACAGCAATGGGAATCCCTCTCAAAGTCACTCTCTTGTATCCTCAGCACAATTCCTAAAGAGCGCATTGTTGAAGCAACCAGGGTCTGTAAAACGATAATAAACGCAATTTAAATTGAAAATATTAAACTACTATCAAAATATTCAATAGTTCTCCATTTAAACTAATTAAAATCTATCGAGTAACGGCATTTTGTTCACAATATACTTATTCTAAGCCAGGCAACAGCAATGGGAATCCCTCTCAAAGTCACTCTCTTGTATCCTCAGCACAATTCCTAAAGAGCGCATTGTTGAAGCAACCAGGGTCTGTAAAACGATAATAAACGCAATTTAAATTGAAAATATTAAACTACTATCAAAATATTCAATAGGTCTCCATTTAAACTAATTAAAATCTATCGAGTAACGGCATTTTGGTCACAATATACTTATTCTAAGCCAAGCAACAGCAATGGGAATCCCTCTCAAAGTCACTCTCTTGTATCCTCAGCACAATTCCTAAAGAGCGCATTGTTGAAGCAACCAGGGTCTGTAAAACGATAATAAACGCAATTTAAATTGAAAATATTAAACTACTATCAAAATATTCAATAGGTCTCCATTTAAACTAATTAAAATCTATCGAGTAACGGCATTTTGTTCACAATATACTTATTCTAAGCCAAGCAACAGCAATGGGAATCCCTCTCAAAGTCACTCTCTTGTATCCTCAGCACAATTCCTAAAGAGCGCATTGTTGAAGCAACCAGGGTCTGTAAAACGATAATAAACGCAATTTAAATTGAAAATATTAAACTACTATCAAAATATTCAATAGGTCTCCATTTAAACTAATTAAAATCTATCAAGTAACGGCATTTTGTTCACAATATACTTATTCTAAGCCAAGCAACAGCAATGGGAATCCCTCTCAAAGTCACTCTCTTGTTTCCTCAGCACAATTCCTAAAGAGCGCATTGTTGAAGCAACCAGGGTCTGTCAAACGATAATAAACGCAATTTAAATTGAAAATATTAAACTACTATCAAAATATTCAACAGGTCTCCATTTAAACTAATTAAAATCTATCGAGTAACGGCATTTTGGTCACAATATACTTATTCTAAGCCAAGCAACAGCAATGGGAATCCCTCTCGAAGTCACTCTCTTGTATCCTCAGCACAATTCCTAAAGAGCGCATTGTTGAAGCAACCAGGGTCTGTAAAACGATAATAAACGCAATTTAAATTGAAAATATTAAACTACTATCAAAATATTCAACAGGTCTCCATTTAAACTAATTAAAATCTATCGAGTAACGGCATTTTGTTCACAATATACTTATTCTAAGCCAAGCAACAGCAATGGGAATCACTCTCAAAGTTACTCTCTTGTATCCTCAGCACAATTCCTAAAGAGCGCATTGTTAGAGCAACCAGGGTCTGTAAAACGATAATAAACGCAATTTAAATTGAAAATATTAAACTACTATCAAAATATTCAATAGGTCTCCATTTAAACTAATTAAAATCTATCGAGTAACGGCATTTTGTTCACAATATACTTATTCTAAGCCAAGCAACAGCAATGGGAATCCCTCTCAAAGTCACTCTCTTGTATCCTCAGCACAATTCCTAAAGAGCGCATTGTTGAAGCAACCAGGGTCTGTAAAACGATAATAAACGCAATTTAAATTGAAAATATTAAACTACTATCAAAATATTCAATAGGTCTCCATTTAAACTAATTAAAATCTATCGAGTAACGGCATTTTGTTCACAATATACTTATTCTAAGCCAAGCAACAGCAATGGGAATCCCTCTCAAAGTCACTCTCTTGTATCCTCAGCACAATTCCTAAAGAGCGCATTGTTGAAGCAACCAGGGTCTGTAAAACGATAATAAACGCAATTTAAATTGAAAATATTAAACTACTATCAAAATATTCAACAGGTCTCCATTTAAACTAATTAAAATCGATCGAGTAACGGCATTTTGTTCACAATATACTTATTTTAAGCCAAGCAACAGCAATGGGAATCCCTCTCAAAGTCACTCTCTTGTATCCTCAGCACAATTCCTAAAGAGCGCATTGTTGAAGCAACCAGGGTCTGTAAAACGATAATAAACGCAATTTAAATTGAAAATATTAAACTACTATCAAAATATTCAATAGGTCTCCATTTAAACTAATTAAAATCTATCGAGTAACGGCATTTTGGTCACAATATACTTATTCTAAGCCAAGCAACAGCAATGGGAATCCCTCTCAAAGTCTCTCTCTTGTATCCTCCGCACAATTCCTAAAGAGCGCATTGTTGAAGCAACCGGGGTCTGAAAAACAATAATAAACGCAATTTAAATTGAAAATATTAAACTATTATCAAAGTATTCAATAGGTCTCCATTTAAACTAATTAAAATCGATCGAGTAACGGCATTTTGGTCACAATATACTTATTCTAAGCCAAGCAACAGCAATGGGAATCCCTCTCAAAGTCACTCTCTTGTATCCTCAGCACAATTCCTAAAGAGCGCATTGTTGAAGCAACCAGGGTCTGAAAAACGATAATAAACGCAATTTAAATTGAAAATATTAAACTATTATCAAAGTATTCAAAAGGTCTCCATTTAAACTAATTAAAATCGATCGAGTAATGGCATTTTGTTCACAATATACTTATTCTAAGCCAAGCAACAGCAATGGGAATCCCTCTCAAAGTCACTCTCTTGTATCCTCAGCACAATTCCTAAAGAGCGCATTGTTGAAGCAACCAGGGTCTGTAAAACGATAATAAACGCAATTTAAATTAAAAATATTAAACTACTATCAAAATATTCAACAGGTCTCCATTTAAACTAATTAAAATCGATCGAGTAACGTCATTTTGTTCACAATATACTTATTCTAAGCCATGCAACAGCAATGGGAATCCCTCTCAAAGTCACTCTCTTGTATCCTCAGCACAATTCCTAAAGAGCGCATTGTTGAAGCAACCAGGGTCTGTAAAACGATAATAAACGCAATTTAAATTAAAAATATTAAACTACTATCAAAATATTCAACAGGTCTCCATTTAAACTAATTAAAATCGATCGAGTAACGGCATTTTGTTCACAATATACTTATTCTAAGCCAAGCAACAGCAATGGGAATCCCTCTCAAAGTCACTCTCTTGTATCCTCAGCACAATTCCTAAAGAGCGCATTGTTGAAGCAACCAGGGTCTGTAAAACGATAATTAACGCAATTTAAATTGAAAATATTAAACTACTATCAAAATATTCAACAGGTCTCCATTTAAACTAATTAAAATCGATCGAGTAACGGCATTTTGTTCACAATATAATTATTCTAAGCCAAGCACCAGCAATGGGAATCCCTCTCAAAGTCACTCTCTTGTATCCTCCGCACAATTCCTAAAGAGCGCATTGTTGAAGCAACCAGGGTCTGTAAAACGATAATAAACGCAATTTAAATTGAAAATATTAAACTATTATCAAAGTATTCAATAGGTCTCCATTTAAACTAATTAAAATCTATCGAGTAACGGCATTTTGTTCACAATATACTTATTCTAAGCCAAGCAACAGCTATGGGAATCCCTCTCAAAGTCTCTCTCTTGTATCCTCCGCACAATTCCTAAAGAGCGCATTGTTGAAGCAACCAGGGTCTGTAAAACGATAATAAACGCAATTTAAATTGAAAATATTAAACTACTATCAAAATATTCAACAGGTCTCCATTTAAACTAATGAAAATCGATCGAGTAACGGCATTTTGTTCACAATATACTTATTCTAAGCCAAGCAACAGCAATGGGAATCCCTCTCAAAGTCACTCTCTTGTATCCTCAGCACAATTCCTAAAGAGCGCATTGTTGAAGCAACCAGGGACTGTCAAACGATAATAAACGCAATTTAAATTGAAAATATTAAACTACTATCAAAATATTCAATAGGTCTCCATTTAAACTAATTAAAATCGATCGAGTAACGGCATTTTGTTCAATATACTTATTCTAAGCCAAGCAACAGCAATGGGAATCCCTCTCAAAGTCACTCTCTTGTATCCTCAGCACAATTCCTAAAGAGCGCATTGTTGAAGATCCAAGGGTCTGAAAAACGATAATAAACGCAATTTAAATTGAAAATATTAAACTATTATCAAAATATTCAACAGGTCTCCATTTAAACTAATTAAAATCGATCGAGTAACGGCATTTTGTTCACAATATACTTATTCTAAGCCAAGCAACAGCAATGGGAATCCCTCTCAAAGTCACTCTCTTGTATCCTCAGCACAATTCCTAAAGAGCGCATTGTTGAAGCAACCAGGGTCTGTAAAACGATAATAAACGCAATTTAAATTGAAAATATTAAACTACTATCAAAATATTCAACAGGTCTCCATTTAAACTAATTAAAATCGATCGAGTAACGGCATTTTGTTCACAATATACTTATTCTAAGCCAAGCAACAGCAATGGGGATTCCCTCTCAAAGTCACTCTCTTGTATCCTCCGCACAATTCCTAAAGAGCGCATTGTTGAAGCAACCAGGGTCTGAAAAACGATAATAAACGCAATTTAAATTGAAAATATTAAACTACTATCAAAATATTCAACAGGTCTCCATTTAAACTAATTAAAATCGATCGAGTAACGGCATTTTGTTCACAATATACTTATTCTAAGCCAAGCAACAGCAATGGGGAATCCCTCTCAAAGTCACTCTCTTGTATCCTCCGCACAATTCCTAAAGAGCGCATTGTTGAAGCAACCAGGGTCTGAAAAACGATAATAAACGCAATTTAAATTGAAAATATTAAACTATTATCAAAGTATTCAATAGGTCTCCATTTAAACTAATTAAAATCTATCGAGTAACGGCATTTTGTTCACAATATACTTATTCTAAGCCAAGCACCAGCAATGGGAATCCCTCTCAAAGTCACTCTCTTGTATCCTCCGCACAATTCCTAAAGAGCGCATTGTTGAAGCAACCAGGGTCTGTAAAACGATAATAAACGCAATTTAAATTGAAAATATTAAACTACTATCAAAATATTCAATAGGTCTCCATTTAAACTAATTAAAATCTATCGAGTAACGGCATTTTGTTCACAATATACTTATTCTAAGCCAAGCAACAGCAATGGGAATCCCTCTCAAAGTCACTCTCTTGTATCCTCAGCACAATTCCTAAAGAGCGCATTGTTGAAGCAACCAGGGTCTGTAAAACGATAATAAACGCAATTTAAATTGAAAATATAAAACTACTATCAAAATATTCAACAGGTCTCCATTTAAACTAATTAAAATCGATCGAGTAACGGCATTTTGTTCACAATATACTTATTCTAAGCCAAGCAACAGCAATGGGAATCCCTCTCAAAGACACTCTCTTGTATCCTCAGCACAATTCCTAAAGAGCGCATTGTTGAAGCAACCAGGGTCTGTAAAACGATAATAAACGCAATTTAAATTGAAAATATTAAACTACTATCAAAATATTCAACAGGTCTCCATTTAAACTAATTAAAATCAATCGAGTAACGGCATTTTGTTCACAATATACTTATTCTAAGCCAAGCAACAGCAATGGGAATCCCTCTCAAAGACACTCTCTTGTATCCTCAGCACAATTCCTAAAGAGCGCATTGTTGAAGCAACCAGGGTCTGTAAAACGATAATAAACGCAATTTAAATTGAAAATATTAAACTACTATCAAAATATTCAACAGGTCTCCATTTAAACTAATTAAAATCGATCGAGTAACGGCATTTTGTTCACAATATACTTATTCTAAGCCAAGCAACAGCAATGGGAATCCCTCTCAAAGTCACTCTCTTGTATCCTCATTACAATTCCTAAAGAGCGCATTGTTGAAGCAACCAGGGTCTGTAAAACGATAATAAACGCAATTTAAATTGAAAATATAAAACTACTATCAAAATATTCAATAGGTCTCCATTTAAACTAATTAAAATCTATCGAGTAACGGCATTTTGGTCACAATATACTTATTCTAAGCCAAGCAACAGCAATGGGAATCCCTCTCAAAGTCACTCTCTTGTATCCTCAGCACAATTCCTAAAGAGCGCATTGTTGAAGCAACCAGGGTCTGTAAAACGATAATAAACGCAATTTAAATTGAAAATATTAAACTACTATCAATATATTCAATAGGTCTCCATTTAAACTAATTAAAATCTATCGAGTAACGGCATTTTGTTCACAATATACTTATTCTAAGCCAGGCAACAGCAATGGGAATCCCTCTCAAAGTCACTCTCTTGTATCCTCAGCACAATTCCTAAAGAGCGCATTGTTGAAGCAACCAGGGTCTGTAAAACGATAATAAACGCAATTTAAATTGAAAATATTAAACTACTATCAAAATATTCAATAGGTCTCCATTTAAACTAATTAAAATCTATCGAGTAACGGCATTTTGGTCACAATATACTTATTCTAAGCCAAGCAACAGCAATGGGAATCCCTCTCAAAGTCACTCTCTTGTATCTCCAGCACAATTCCTAAAGAGCGCATTGTTGAAGCAACCAGGGTCTGTAAAACGATAATAAACGCAATTTAAATTGAAAATATTAAACTACTATCAAAATATTCAATAGGTCTCCATTTAAACTAATTAAAATCTATCGAGTAACGGCATTTTGTTCACAATATACTTATTCTAAGCCAAGCAACAGCAATGGGAATCCCTCTCAAAGTCACTCTCTTGTATCCTCAGCACAATTCCTAAAGAGCGCATTGTTGAAGCAACCAGGGTCTGTAAAACGATAATAAACGCAATTTAAATTGAAAATATTAAACTACTATCAAAATATTCAATAGGTCTCCATTTAAACTAATTAAAATCTATCGAGTAACGGCATTTTGTTCACAATATACTTATTCTAAGCCAAGCAACAGCAATGGGAATCCCTCTCAAAGTCACTCTCTTGTATCCTCAGCACAATTCCTAAAGAGCGCATTGTTGAAGCAACCAGGGTCTGTCAAACGATAATAAACGCAATTTAAATTGAAAATATTAAACTACTATCAAAATATTCAACAGGTCTCCATTTAAACTAATTAAAATCTATCGAGTAACGGCATTTTGGTCACAATATACTTATTCTAAGCCAAGCAACAGCAATGGGAATCCCTCTCGAAGTCACTCTCTTGTATCCTCAGCACAATTCCTAAAGAGCGCATTGTTGAAGCAACCAGGTTCTTTAAAACGATAATAAACGCAATTTAAATTGAAAATATTAAACTACTATCAAAATATTCAACAGGTCTCCATTTAAACTAATTAAAATCTATCGAGTAACGGCATTTTGTTCACAATATACTTATTCTAAGCCAAGCAACAGCAATGGGAATCACTCTCAAAGTTACTCTCTTGTATCCTCAGCACAATTCCTAAAGAGCGCATTGTTAGAGCAACCAGGGTCTGTAAAACGATAATAAACGCAATTTAAATTGAAAATATTAAACTACTATCAAAATATTCAATAGGTCTCCATTTAAACTAATTAAAATCTATCGAGTAACGGCATTTTGTTCACAATATACTTATTCTAAGCCAAGCAACAGCAATGGGAATCCCTCTCAAAGTCACTCTCTTGTATCCTCAGCACAATTCCTAAAGAGCGCATTGTTGAAGCAACCAGGGTCTGTAAAACGATAATAAACGCAATTTAAATTGAAAATATTAAACTACTATCAAAATATTCAATAGGTCTCCATTTAAACTAATTAAAATCTATCGAGTAACGGCATTTTGTTCACAATATACTTATTCTAAGCCAAGCAACAGCAATGGGAATCCCTCTCAAAGTCACTCTCTTGTATCCTCAGCACAATTCCTAAAGAGCGCATTGTTGAAGCAACCAGGGTCTGTAAAACGATAATAAACGCAATTTAAATTGAAAATATTAAACTACTATCAAAATATTCAACAGGTCTCCATTTAAACTAATTAAAATCGATCGAGTAACGGCATTTTGTTCACAATATACTTATTTTAAGCCAAGCAACAGCAATGGGAATCCCTCTCAAAGTCACTCTCTTGTATCCTCAGCACAATTCCTAAAGAGCGCATTGTTGAAGCAACCAGGGTCTGTAAAACGATAATAAACGCAATTTAAATTGAAAATATTAAACTACTATCAAAATATTCAATAGGTCTCCATTTAAACTAATTAAAATCGATCGAGTAACGGCATTTTGTTCACAATATACTTATTCTAAGCCAAGCAACAGCAATGGGAATCCCTCTCAAAGTCACTCTCTTGTATCCTCAGCACAATTCCTAAAGAGCGCATTGTTGAAGCAACCAGGGTCTGTAAAACGATAATAAACGCAATTTAAATTGAAAATATTAAACTACTATCAAAATATTCAATAGGTCTCCATTTAAACTAATTAAAATCTATCGAGTAACGGCATTTTGGTCACAATATACTTATTCTAAGCCAAGCAACAGCAATGGGAATCCCTCTCAAAGTCTCTCTCTTGTATCCTCCGCACAATTCCTAAAGAGCGCATTGTTGAAGCAACCAGGGTCTGAAAAACAATAATAAACGCAATTTAAATTGAAAATATTAAACTATTATCAAAGTATTCAATAGGTCTCCATTTAAACTAATTAAAATCGATCGAGTAACGGCATTTTGGTCACAATATACTTATTCTAAGCCAAGCAACAGCAATGGGAATCCCTCTCAAAGTCACTCTCTTGTATCCTCAGCACAATTCCTAAAGAGCGCATTGTTGAAGCAACCAGGGTCTGAAAAACGATAATAAACGCAATTTAAATTGAAAATATTAAACTATTATCAAAGTATTCAAAAGGTCTCCATTTAAACTAATTAAAATCGATCGAGTAATGGCATTTTGTTCACAATATACTTATTCTAAGCCAAGCAACAGCAATGGGAATCCCTCTCAAAGTCACTCTCTTGTATCCTCAGCACAATTCCTAAAGAGCGCATTGTTGAAGCAACCAGGGTCTGTAAAACGATAATAAACGCAATTTAAATTAAAAATATTAAACTACTATCAAAATATTCAACAGGTCTCCATTTAAACTAATTAAAATCGATCGAGTAACGGCATTTTGTTCACAATATACTTATTCTAAGCCATGCAACAGCAATGGGAATCCCTCTCAAAGTCACTCTCTTGTATCCTCAGCACAATTCCTAAAGAGCGCATTGTTGAAGCAACCAGGGTCTGTAAAACGATAATAAACGCAATTTAAATTAAAAATATTAAACTACTATCAAAATATTCAACAGGTCTCCATTTAAACTAATTAAAATCGATCGAGTAACGGCATTTTGTTCACAATATACTTATTCTAAGCCAAGCAACAGCAATGGGAATCCCTCTCAAAGTCACTCTCTTGTATCCTCAGCACAATTCCTAAAGAGCGCATTGTTGAAGCAACCAGGGTCTGTAAAACGATAATTAACGCAATTTAAATTGAAAATATTAAACTACTATCAAAATATTCAACAGGTCTCCATTTAAACTAATTAAAATCGATCGAGTAACGGCATTTTGTTCACAATATAATTATTCTAAGCCAAGCACCAGCAATGGGAATCCCTCTCAAAGTCACTCTCTTGTATCCTCCGCACAATTCCTAAAGAGCGCATTGTTGAAGCAACCAGGGTCTGTAAAACGATAATAAACGCAATTTAAATTGAAAATATTAAACTATTATCAAAGTATTCAATAGGTCTCCATTTAAACTAATTAAAATCTATCGAGTAACGGCATTTTGTTCACAATATACTTATTCTAAGCCAAGCAACAGCTATGGGAATCCCTCTCAAAGTCTCTCTCTTGTATCCTCCGCACAATTCCTAAAGAGCGCATTGTTGAAGCAACCAGGGTCTGTAAAACGATAATAAACGCAATTTAAATTGAAAATATTAAACTACTATCAAAATATTCAACAGGTCTCCATTTAAACTAATGAAAATCGATCGAGTAACGGCATTTTGTTCACAATATACTTATTCTAAGCCAAGCAACAGCAATGGGAATCCCTCTCAAAGTCACTCTCTTGTATCCTCAGCACAATTCCTAAAGAGCGCATTGTTGAAGCAACCAGGGTCTGTCAAACGATAATAAACGCAATTTAAATTGAAAATATTAAACTACTATCAAAATATTCAATAGGTCTCCATTTAAACTAATTAAAATCGATCGAGTAACGGCATTTTGTTCAATATACTTATTCTAAGCCAAGCAACAGCAATGGGAATCCCTCTCAAAGTCACTCTCTTGTATCCTCAGCACAATTCCTAAAGAGCGCATTGTTGAAGATCCAAGGGTCTGAAAAACGATAATAAACGCAATTTAAATTGAAAATATTAAACAATTATCAAAATATTCAACAGGTCTCCATTTAAACTAATTAAAATCGATCGAGTAACGGCATTTTGTTCACAATATACTTATTCTAAGCCAAGCAACAGCAATGGGAATCCCTCTCAAAGTCACTCTCTTGTATCCTCAGCACAATTCCTAAAGAGCGCATTGTTGAAGCAACCAGGGTCTGTAAAACGATAATAAACGCAATTTAAATTGAAAATATTAAACTACTATCAAAATATTCAACAGGTCTCCATTTAAACTAATTAAAATCGATCGAGTAACGGCATTTTGTTCACAATATACTTATTCTAAGCCAAGCAACAGCAATGGGGATTCCCTCTCAAAGTCACTCTCTTGTATCCTCCGCACAATTCCTAAAGAGCGCATTGTTGAAGCAACCAGGGTCTGAAAAACGATAATAAACGCAATTTAAATTGAAAATATTAAACTACTATCAAAATATTCAACAGGTCTCCATTTAAACTAATTAAAATCGATCGAGTAACGGCATTTTGTTCACAATATACTTATTCTAAGCCAAGCAACAGCAATGGGGAATCCCTCTCAAAGTCACTCTCTTGTATCCTCCGCACAATTCCTAAAGAGCGCATTGTTGAAGCAACCAGGGTCTGAAAAACGATAATAAACGCAATTTAAATTGAAAATATTAAACTATTATCAAAGTATTCAATAGGTCTCCATTTAAACTAATTAAAATCTATCGAGTAACGGCATTTTGTTCACAATATACTTATTCTAAGCCAAGCACCAGCAATGGGAATCCCTCTCATAGTCACTCTCTTGTATCCTCCGCACAATTCCTAAAGAGCGCATTGTTGAAGCAACCAGGGTCTGTAAAACGATAATAAACGCAATTTAAATTGAAAATATTAAACTATTATCAAAGTATTCAATAGGTCTCCATTTACACTAATTAAAATCTATCGAGTAACGGCATTTTGTTCACAATATACTTATTCTAAGCCAAGCAACAGCAATGGGGATTCCCTTTCAAAGTCACTCTCTTGTATCCTCCGCACAATTCCTAAAGAGCGCATTGTTGAAGCAACCAGGGTCTGAAAAACGATAATAAACGCAATTTAAATTGAAAATATTAAACTACTATCAAAATATTCAACAGGTCTCCATTTAAACTAATTAAAATCGATCGAGTAACGGCATTTTGTTCACAATATACTTATTCTAAGTCAAGCAACAGCAATGGGGAATCCCTCTCAAAGTCACTCTCTTGTATCCTCCGCACAATTCCTAAAGAGCGCATTGTTGAAGCAACCAGGGTCTGAAAAACGATAATAAACGCAATTTAAATTGAAAATATTAAACTATGATCAAAGTATTCAATAGGTCTCCATTTAAACTAATTAAAATCTATCGAGTAACGGCATTTTGTTCACAATATACTTTTTCTAAGCCAAGCACCAGCAATGGGAATCCCTCTCAAAGTCACTCTCTTGTATCCTCCGCACAATTCCTAAAGAGCACATTGTTGAAGCAACCAGGGTCTGTAAAACGATAATAAACGCAATTTTAATTGAAAATATTAAACTATTATCAAAGTATTCAATAGGTCTCCATTTAAACTAATTAAAATCTATCGAGTAACGGCATTTTGTTCACAATATACTTATTCTAAGCCAAGCAACAGCAATGGGAATCCTTCTCAAAGTCTCTCTCTTGTATCCTCCGGACAATTCCTAAAGAGCGCATTGTTGAAGCAACCAGGGTCTGTAAAACTATAATAAACGCAATTTAAATTGAAAATATTAAACTACTATCAAAATATTCAACAGGTCTCCATTTAAACTAATTAAAATCGATCGAGTAACAGCATTTTGTTCACAATATACTTATTCTAAGCCAAGCAACAGCAATGGGAATCCCTCTCAAAGTCACTCTCTTGTATCCTCAGCACAATTCCTAAAGAGCGCATTGTTGAAGCAGCCAGGGTCTGTCAAACGATAATAAACGCAATTTAAATTGAAAATATTAAACTACTATCAAAATATTCAATCGGTCTCCATTTAAACTAATTAAAATCGATCGAGTAACGGCATTTTGTTCAATATACTTATTCTAAGCCAAGCAACAGCAATGGGAATCCCTCTCAAAGTCACTCTCTTGTATCCTCAGCACAATTCCTAAAGAGCGCATTGTTGAAGCAACCAGGGTCTGTAAAACGATAATAAACGCAATTTAAATTGAACATATTAAACTACTATCAAAATATTCAATAGGTCTCCATTTAAACTAATTAAAATCTATCGAGTAACGGCATTTTGGTCACAATATACTTATTCTAAGCCAAGCAACAGCAATGGGAATCCCTCTCAAAGTCACTCTCTTGTATCCTCAGCACAATTCCTAAAGAGCGCATTGTTGAAGCAACCAGGGTCTGTAAAACGATAATAAACGCAATTTACATTGAAAATATTAAACTACTATCAAAATATTCAATAGGTCTCCATTTAAACTAATTAAAATCTATCGAGTAACGGCATTTTGTTCACAATATACTTATTCTAAGCCAAGCAACAGCAATGGGAATCCCTCTCAAAGTCACTCTCTTGTATCCTCAGCACAATTCCTAAAGAGCGCATTGTTGAAGCAACCAGGGTCTGTAAAACGATAATAAACGCAATTTAAATTGAAAATATTAAACTACTATCAAAATATTCAATAGGTTTCCATTTAAACTAATTAAAATCGATCGAGTAACGGCATTTTGTTCACAATATACTTATTCTAAGCCAAGCAACAGCAATGGGAATCCCTCTCAAAGACACTCTCTTGTATCCTCAGCACAATTCCTAAAGAGCGCATTGTTGAAGCAACCAGGGTCTGTAAAACGATAATAAACGCAATTTAAATTGAAAATATTAAACTACTATCAAAATATTCAATAGGTCTCCATTTAAACTAATTAAAATCTATCGAGTAACGGCATTTTGTTCACAATATACTTATTCTAAGCCAAGCAACAGCAATGGGAATCCCTCTCAAAGTCACTCTCTTGTATCCTCAGCACAATTCCTAAAGAGCGCATTGTTGAAGCAACCAGGGTCTGTAAAACGATAATAAACGCAATTTAAATTGAAAATATAAAACTACTATCAAAATATTCAACAGGTCTCCATTTAAACTAATTAAAATCGATCGAGTAACGGCATTTTGTTCACAATATACTTATTCTAAGCCAAGCAACAGCAATGGGAATCCCTCTCAAAGACACTCTCTTGTATCCTCAGCACAATTCCTAAAGAGCGCATTGTTGAAGCAACCAGGGTCTGTAAAACGATAATAAACGCAATTTAAATTGAAAATATTAAACTACTATCAAAATATTCAACAGGTCTCCATTTAAACTAATTAAAATCAATCGAGTAACGGCATTTTTTTCACAATATACTTATTCTAAGCCAAGCAACAGCAATGGGAATCCCTCTCAAAGTCACTCTCTTGTATCCTCAGCACAATTCCTAAAGAGCGCATTGTTGAAGCAACCAGGGTCTGTAAAACGATAATAAACGCAATTTAAATTGAAAATATTAAACTACTATCAAAATATTCAACAGGTCTCCATTTAAACTAATTAAAATCGATCGAGTAACGGCATTTTGTTCACAATATACTTATTCTAAGCCAAGCAACAGCAATGGGAATCCCTCTCAAAGACACTCTCTTGTATCCTCAGCACAATTCCTAAAGAGCGCATTGTTGAAGCAACCAGGGTCTGTAAAACGATAATAAACGCAATTTAAATTGAAAATATTAAACTACTATCAAAATATTCAACAGGTCTCCATTTAAACTAATTAAAATCGATCGAGTAACGGCATTTTGTTCACAATATACTTATTCTAAGCCAAGCAACAGCAATGGGAATCCCTCTCAAAGTCACTCTCTTGTATCCTCATTACAATTCCTAAAGAGCGCATTGTTGAAGCAACCAGGGTCTGTAAAACGATAATAAACGCAATTTAAATTGAAAATATAAAACTACTATCAAAATATTCAATAGGTCTCCATTTAAACTAATTAAAATCTATCGAGTAACGGCATTTTGGTCACAATATACTTATTCTAAGCCAAGCAACAGCAATGGGAATCCCTCTCAAAGTCACTCTCTTGTATCCTCAGCACAATTCCTAAAGAGCGCATTGTTGAAGCAACCAGGGTCTGTAAAACGATAATAAACGCAATTTAAATTGAAAATATTAAACTACTATCAAAATATTCAATAGGTCTCCATTTAAACTAATTAAAATCTATCGAGTAACGGCATTTTGTTCACAATATACTTATTCTAAGCCAGGCAACAGCAATGGGAATCCCTCTCAAAGTCACTCTCTTGTATCCTCAGCACAATTCCTAAAGAGCGCATTGTTGAAGCAACCAGGGTCTGTAAAACGATAATAAACGCAATTTAAATTGAAAATATTAAACTACTATCAAAATATTCAATAGGTCTCCATTTAAACTAATTAAAATCTATCGAGTAACGGCATTTTGGTCACAATATACTTATTCTAAGCCAAGCAACAGCAATGGGAATCCCTCTCAAAGTCACTCTCTTGTATCCTCAGCACAATTCCTAAAGAGCGCATTGTTGAAGCAACCAGGGTCTGTAAAACGATAATAAACGCAATTTAAATTGAAAATATTAAACTACTATCAAAATATTCAATAGGTCTCCATTTAAACTAATTAAAATCTATCGAGTAACGGCATTTTGTTCACAATATACTTATTCTAAGCCAAGCAACAGCAATGGGAATCCCTCTCAAAGTCACTCTCTTGTATCCTCAGCACAATTCCTAAAGAGCGCATTGTTGAAGCAACCAGGGTCTGTAAAACGATAATAAACGCAATTTAAATTGAAAATATTAAACTACTATCAAAATATTCAATAGGTCTCCATTTAAACTAATTAAAATCTATCGAGTAACGGCATTTTGTTCACAATATACTTATTCTAAGCCAAGCAACAGCAATGGGAATCCCTCTCAAAGTCACTCTCTTGTATCCTCAGCACAATTCCTAAAGAGCGCATTGTTGAAGCAACCAGGGTCTGTCAAACGATAATAAACGCAATTTAAATTGAAAATATTAAACTACTATCAAAATATTCAACAGGTCTCCATTTAAACTAATTAAAATCTATCGAGTAACGGCATTTTGGTCACAATATACTTATTCTAAGCCAAGCAACAGCAATGGGAATCCCTCTCGAAGTCACTCTCTTGTATCCTCAGCACAATTCCTAAAGAGCGCATTGTTGAAGCAACCAGGGTCTGTAAAACGATAATAAACGCAATTTAAATTGAAAATATTAAACTACTATCAAAATATTCAACAGGTCTCCATTTAAACTAATTAAAATCTATCGAGTAACGGCATTTTGTTCACAATATACTTATTCTAAGCCAAGCAACAGCAATGGGAATCACTCTCAAAGTTACTCTCTTGTATCCTCAGCACAATTCCTAAAGAGCGCATTGTTAGAGCAACCAGGGTCTGTAAAACGATAATAAACGCAATTTAAATTGAAAATATTAAACTACTATCAAAATATTCAATAGGTCTCCATTTAAACTAATTAAAATCTATCGAGTAACGGCATTTTGTTCACAATATACTTATTCTAAGCCAAGCAACAGCAATGGGAATCCCTCTCAAAGTCACTCTCTTGTATCCTCAGCACAATTCCTAAAGAGCGCATTGTTGAAGCAACCAGGGTCTGTAAAACGATAATAAACGCAATTTAAATTGAAAATATTAAACTACTATCAAAATATTCAATAGGTCTCCATTTAAACTAATTAAAATCTATCGAGTAACGGCATTTTGTTCACAATATACTTATTCTAAGCCAAGCAACAGCAATGGGAATCCCTCTCAAAGTCACTCTCTTGTATCCTCAGCACAATTCCTAAAGAGCGCATTGTTGAAGCAACCAGGGTCTGTAAAACGATAATAAACGCAATTTAAATTGAAAATATTAAACTACTATCAAAATATTCAACAGGTCTCCATTTAAACTAATTAAAATCGATCGAGTAACGGCATTTTGTTCACAATATACTTATTTTAAGCCAAGCAACAGCAATGGGAATCCCTCTCAAAGTCACTCTCTTGTATCCTCAGCACAATTCCTAAAGAGCGCATTGTTGAAGCAACCAGGGTCTGTAAAAACGATAATAAACGCAATTTAAATTGAAAATATTAAACTACTATCAAAATATTCAATAGGTCTCCATTTAAACTAATTAAAATCGATCGAGTGACGGCATTTTGTTCACAATATACTTATTCTAAGCCAAGCAACAGCAATGGGAATCCCTCTCAAAGTCACTCTCTTGTATCCTCAGCACAATTCCTAAAGAGCGCATTGTTGAAGCAACCAGGGTCTGTAAAACGATAATAAACGCAATTTAAATTAAAAATATTAAACTACTATCAAAATATTCAACAGGTCTCCATTTAAACTAATTAAAATCGATCGAGTAACGGCATTTTGTTCACAATATACTTATTCTAAGCCAAGCAACAGCAATGGGAATCCCTCTCAAAGTCACTCTCTTGTATCCTCAGCACAATTCCTAAAGAGCGCATTGTTGAAGCAACCAGGGTCTGTAAAACGATAATAAACGCAATTTAAATTGAAAATATTAAACTACTATCAAAATATTCAATAGGTCTCCATTTAAACTAATTAAAATCTATCGAGTAACGGCATTTTGTTCACAATATACTTATTCTAAGCCAAGCAACAGCAATGGGAATCCCTCTCAAAGTCACTCTCTTGTATCCTCAGCACAATTCCTAAAGAGCGCATTGTTGAAGCAACCAGGGTCTGTAAAACGATAATAAACGCAATTTAAATTGAAAATATTAAACTACTATCAAAATATTCAACAGGTCTCCATTTAAACTAATTAAAATCTATCGAGTAACGGCATTTCGGTCACAATATACTTATTCTAAGCCAAGCAACAGCAATGGGAATCCCTCTCAAAGTCACTCTCTTGTATCCTCAGCACAATTCCTAAAGAGCGCATTGTTGAAGCAACCAGGGTCTGTAAAACGATAATAAACGCAATTTAAATTGAAAATATTAAACAACTATCAAAATATTCAATAGGTCTCCATTTAAAATAATTAAAATCTATCGAGTAACGGCATTTTGTTCACAATATACTTATTCTAAGCCAAGCAACAGCAATGGGAATCCCTCTCAAAGTCACTCTCTTGTATCCTCAGCACAATTCCTAAAGAGCGCATTGTTGAAGCAACCAGGGTCTGTAAAACGATAATAAACGCAATTTAAATTGAAAATATTAAACTACTATCAAAATATTCAATAGGTCTCCATTTAAACTAATTAAAATCTATCGAGTAACGGCATTTTGTTCACAATATACTTATTCTAAGCCAAGCAACAGCAATGGGAATCCCTCTCAAAGTCACTCTCTTGTATCCTCAGCACAATTCCTAAAGAGCGCATTGTTGAAGCAACCAGGGTCTGTAAAACGATAATAAACGCAATTTAAATTGAAAATATTAAACTACTATCAAAATATTCAACAGGTCTCCATTTAAACTAATTAAAATCGATCGAGTAACGGCATTTTGTTCACAATATACTTATTCTAAGCCAAGCAACAGCAATGGGAATCCCTCTCAAAGTCACTCTCTTGTATCCTCAGCACAATTCCTAAAGAGCGCATTGTTGAAGCAGCCAGGGTCTGTAAAACAATAATAAACGCAATTTAAATTGAAAATATTAAACTACTATCAAAATATTCAATAGGTCTCCATTTAAACTAATTAAAACCTATCGAGTAACGGCATTTTGGTCACAATATACTTATTCTAAGCCAAGCAACAGCAATGGGAATCCCTCTCAAAGTCACTCTCTTGTATCCTCAGCACAATTCCTAAAGAGCGCATTGTTGAAGCAACCAGGGTCTGTAAAACGATAATAAACGCAATTTAAATTGAAAATATTAAACTACTATCAAAATATTCAATAGGTCTCCATTTAAAGTAATTAAAATCTATCGAGTAACGGCATTTTGTTCACAATATACTTATTCTAAGCCAAGCAACAGCAATGGGAATCCCTCTCAAAGTCACTCTCTTGTATCCTCAGCACAATTCCTAAAGAGCGCATTGTTGAAGCAACCAGGGTCTGTAAAACGATAATAAACGCAATTTAAATTGAAAATATTAAACTACTATCAAAATATTCAACAGGTCTCCATTTAAACTAATTAAAATCTATCGAGTAACGGCATTTTGGTCACAGTATACTTATTCTAAGCCAAGCAACAGCAATGGGAATCCCTCTCAAAGTCACTCTCATGTATCCTCAGCACAATTCCTAAAGAGCGCATTGTTGAAGCAACCAGGGTCTGTAAAACGATAATAATTGCAATTTAAATTGAAAATATTAAACTACTAACAAAATATTCAATAGGTCTCCATTTAAAATAATTAAAATCTATCGAGTAACGGCATTTTGTTCACAATATACTTATTCTAAGCCAAGCAACAGCAATGGGAATCCCTCTCAAAGTCACTCTCTTGTATCCTCAGCACAATTCCTAAAGAGCGCATTGTTGAAGCAACCAGGGTCTGTAAAACGATAATAAACGCAATTTAAATTGAAAATATTAAACTACTATCAAAATATTCAATAGGTCTCCATTTAAACTAATTAAAATCTATCGAGTAACGGCATTTTGGTCACAATATACTTATTCTAAGCCAAGCAACAGCAATGGGAATCCCTCTCAAAGTCACTCTCTTGTATCCTCAGCACAATTCCTAAAGAGCGCATTGTTGAAGCAACCAGGGTCTGTAAAACGATAATAAACGCAATTTAAATTGAAAATATTAAACTACTATCAAAATATTCAACAGGTCTCCATTTAAACTAATTAAAATCTATCGAGTAACGGCATTTTGTTCACAATATACTTATTCTAAGCCAAGCAACAGCAATGGGAATCCCTCTCAAAGTCACTCTCTTGTATCCTCAGCACAATTCCTAAAGAGCGCATTGTTGAAGCAACCAGGGTCTGTAAAACGATAATAAACGCAATTTAAATTGAAAATATTAAACTACTATCAAAATATTCAACAGGTCTCCATTTAAACTAATTAAAATCTATCGAGTAACGGCATTTTGTTCACAATATACTTATTCTAAGCCAAGCAACAGCAATGGGAATCCCTCTCAAAGTCACTCTCTTGTATCCTCAGCACAATTCCTAAAGAGCGCATTGTTGAAGCAACCAGGGTCTGTAAAACGATAATAAACGCAATTTAAATTGAAAATATTAAACTACTATCAAAATATTCAATAGGTCTCCATTTAAACTAATTAAAATCTATCGAGTAACGGCATTTTGTTCACAATATACTTATTCTAAGCCAAGCAACAGCAATGGGAATCCCTCTCAAAGTCACTCTCTTGTATCCTCAGCACAATTCCTAAAGAGCGCATTGTTGAAGCAACCAGGGTCTGTAAAACGATAATAAACGCAATTTAAATTGAAAATATTAAACTACTATCAAAATATTCAATAGGTCTCCATTTAAAGTAATTAAAATCTATCGAGTAACGGCATTTTGTTCACAATATACTTATTCTAAGCCAAGCAACAGCAATGGGAATCCCTCTCAAAGTCACTCTCTTGTATCCTCAGCACAATTCCTAAAGAGCGCATTGTTGAAGCAACCAGGGTCTGTAAAACGATAATAAACGCAATTTAAATTGAAAATATTAAACTACTATCAAAATATTCAACAGGTCTCCATTTAAACTAATTAAAATCTATCGAGTAACGGCATTTTGGTCACAGTATACTTATTCTAAGCCAAGCAACAGCAATGGGAATCCCTCTCAAAGTCACTCTCATGTATCCTCAGCACAATTCCTAAAGAGCGCATTGTTGAAGCAACCAGGGTCTGTAAAACGATAATAATTGCAATTTAAATTGAAAATATTAAACTACTAACAAAATATTCAATAGGTCTCCATTTAAAATAATTAAAATCTATCGAGTAACGGCATTTTGTTCACAATATACTTATTCTAAGCCAAGCAACAGCAATGGGAATCCCTCTCAAAGTCACTCTCTTGTATCCTCAGCACAATTCCTAAAGAGCGCATTGTTGAAGCAACCAGGGTCTGTAAAACGATAATAAACGCAATTTAAATTGAAAATATTAAACTACTATCAAAATATTCAATAGGTCTCCATTTAAACTAATTAAAATCTATCGAGTAACGGCATTTTGGTCACAATATACTTATTCTAAGCCAAGCAACAGCAATGGGAATCCCTCTCAAAGTCACTCTCTTGTATCCTCAGCACAATTCCTAAAGAGCGCATTGTTGAAGCAACCAGGGTCTGTAAAACGATAATAAACGCAATTTAAATTGAAAATATTAAACTACTATCAAAATATTCAACAGGTCTCCATTTAAACTAATTAAAATCTATCGAGTAACGGCATTTTGTTCACAATATACTTATTCTAAGCCAAGCAACAGCAATGGGAATCCCTCTCAAAGTCACTCTCTTGTATCCTCAGCACAATTCCTAAAGAGCGCATTGTTGAAGCAACCAGGGTCTGTAAAACGATAATAAACGCAATTTAAATTGAAAATATTAAACTACTATCAAAATATTCAATAGGTCTCCATTTAAACTAATTAAAATCTATCGAGAAACGGCATTTTGTTCACAATATACTTATTCTAAGCCAAGCAACAGCAATGGGAATCCCTCTCAAAGTCACTCTCTTGTATCCTCAGCACAATTCCTAAAGAGCGCATTGTTGAAGCAACCAGGGTCTGTAAAACGATAATAAACGCAATTTAAATTGAAAATATTAAACTACTATCAAAATATTCAACAGGTCTCCATTTAAACTAATTAAAATCTATCGAGTAACGGCATTTTGTTCACAATATACTTATTCTAAGCCAAGCAACAGCAATGGGAATCCCTCTCAAAGTCACTCTCTTGTATCCTCAGCACAATTCCTAAAGAGCGCATTGTTGAAGCAACCAGGGTCTGTAAAACGATAATAAACGCAATTTAAATTGAAAATATTAAACTACTATCAAAATATTCAATAGGTCTCCATTCAAACTAATTAAAATCTATCGAGTAACGGCATTTTGTTCACAATATACTTATTCTAAGCCAAGCAACAGCAATGGGAATCCCTCTCAAAGTCACTCTCTTGTATCCTCAGCACAATTCCTAAAGAGCGCATTGTTGAAGCAACCAGGGTCTGTAAAACGATAATAAACGCAATTTAAATTGAAAATATTAAACTACTATCAAAATATTCAATAGGTCTCCATTTAAAGTAATTAAAATCTATCGAGTAACAGCATTTTGGTCACAATATACTTATTCTAAGCCAAGCAACAGCAATGGGAATCCCTCTCAAAGTCACTCTCTTGTATCCTCAGCACAATTCCTAATGAGCGCATTGTTGAAGCAACCAGGGTCAGTAAAACAATAATAAACGCAATTTAAATTGAAAATATTAAACTACTATCAAAATATTCAATAGGTCTCCATTTAAACTAATTAAAATCTATCGAGTAACGGCATTTTGTTCACAATATACTTATTCTAAGCCAAGCAACAGCAATGGGAATCCCTCTCAAAGTCACTCTCTTGTATCCTCAGCACAATTCCTAAAGAGCGCATTGTTGAAGCAACCAGGGTCTGTAAAACGATAATAAACGCAATTTAAATTGAAAATATTAAACTACTATCAAAATATTCAATAGGTCTCCATTTAAACTAATTAAAATCTATCGAGTAACGGCATTTTGGTCACAATATACTTATTCTAAGCCAAGCAACAGCAATGGGAATCCCTCTCAAAGTCACTCTCTTGTATCCTCAGCACAATTCCTAAAGAGCGCATTGTTGAAGCAACCAGGGTCTGTAAAACGATAATAAACGCAATTTAAATTGAAAATATTAAACTACTATCAAAATATTCAATAGGTCTCCATTTAAACTAATTAAAATCTATCGAGTAACGGCATTTTGGTCACAATAAACTTATTCTAAGCCAAGCAACAGCATTGGGAATCCCTCTCAAAGTCACTCTCTTGTATCCTCAGCACTATTCCTAAAGAGCGCATTGTTGAAGCAACCAGGGTCTGTAAAACGATAATAAACGCAATTTAAATTGAAAATATTAAACTACTATCAAAATATTCAATAGGTCTCCATTTAAACTAATTAAAATCTATCGAGTAACGGCATTTTGTTCACAATATACTTATTCTAAGCCAAGCAACAGCAATGGGAATCCCTCTCAAAGTCACTCTCTTGTATCCTCAGCACTATTCCTAAAGAGCGCATTGTTGAAGCAACCAGGGTCTGTAAAACGATAATAAACGCAATTTAAATTGAAAATATTAAACTACTATCAAAATATTCAATAGGTCTCCATTTAAACTAATTAAAATCTATCGAGTAACGGCATTTTGGTCACAATATACTTATTCTAAGCCAAGCAACAGCAATGGGAATCCCTCTCAAAGTCACTCTCTTGTATCCTCAGCACAATTCCTAAAGAGCGCATTGTTGAAGCAACCAGGGTCTGTAAAACGATAATAAACGCAATTTAAATTGAAAATATTAAACTACTATCAAAATATTCAATAGGTCTCCATTTAAACTAATTAAAATCTATCGAGTAACGGCATTTTGGTCACAATAAACTTATTCTAAGCCAAGCAACAGCATTGGGAATCCCTCTCAAAGTCACTCTCTTGTATCCTCAGCACTATTCCTAAAGAGCGCATTGTTGAAGCAACCAGGGTCTGTAAAACAATAATAAACGCAATTTAAATTGAAAATATTAAACTACTATCAAAATATTCAATAGGTCTCCATTTAAACTAATTAAAATCTATCGAGTAACGGCATTTTGTTCACAATATACTTATTCTAAGCCAAGCAACAGCAATGGGAATCCCTCTCAAAGACACTCTCTTGTATCCTCAGCACAATTCCTAAAGAGCGCATTGTTGAAGCAACCAGGGTCTGTAAAACGATAATAAACGCAATTTAAATTGAAAATATTAAACTACTATCAAAATATTCAATAGGTCTCCATTTAAACTAATTAAAATCTATCGAGTAACGGCATTTTGTTCACAATATACTTATTCTAAGCCAAGCAACAGCAATGGGAATCCCTTTCAATGTCACTCTCTTGTATCCTCAGCACAATTCCTAAAGAGCGCATTGTTGAAGCAACCAGGGTCTGTAAAACGATAATAAACGCAATTTAAATTGAAAATATTAAACTACTATCAAAATATTCAACAGGTCTCCATTTAAACTAATTAAAATCGATCGAGTAACGGCATTTTGTTCACAATATACTTATTCTAAGCCTAGCAACAGCAATGGGAATCCCTCTCAAAGTCACTCTCTTGTATCCTCAGCACAATTCCTAAAGAGCGCATTGTTGAAGCAACCAGGGTCTGTAAAACGATAATAAACGCAATTTAAATTGAAAATATTAAACTACTATCAAAATATTCAACAGGTCTCCATTTAAACTACTTAAAATCGATCGAGTAACGGCATTTTGTTCACAATATACTTATTCTAAGCCAAGCAACAGCAATGGGAATCCCTCTCAAAGTCACTCTCTTGTATCCTCAGCACCATTCCTAAAGAGCGCATTGTTGAAGCAACCAGGGTCTGTAAAACGATAATAAACGCAATTTAAATTGAAAATATTAAACTACTATCAAAATATTCAACAGGTCTCCATTTAAACTAATTAAAATCGATCGAGTAACGGCATTTTGTTCACAATATACTTATTCTAAGCCAAGCAACAGCAATGGGAATCCCTCTCAAAGTCACTCTCTTGTATCCTCAGCCCAATTCCTTAAGAGCGCATTGTTGAAGCAACCAGGGTCTGTAAAACGATAATAAACGCAATTTAATTTGAAAATATTAAACTACTATCAAAATATTCAACAGGTCTCCATTTAAACTAATTAAAATCGATCGAGTAACGGCATTTTGTTCACAATATACTTATTCTAAGCCAAGCAACAGCAATGGGAATCCCTCTCAAAGTCACTCTCTTGTATCCTCAGCACCATTCCTAAAGAGCGCATTGTTGAAGCAACCAGGGTCTGTAAAACGATAATAAACGCAATTTAAATTGAAAATATTAAACTACTATCAAAATATTCAACAGGTCTCCATTTAAACTAATTAAAATCGATCGAGTAACGGCATTTTGTTCACAATATACTTATTCTAAGCCAAGCAACAGCAATGGGAATCCCCCTCAAAGACACTCTCTTGTATCCTCAGCACAATTCCTAAAGAGCGCATTGTTGAAGCAACCAGGGTCTGTAAAACGATAATAAACGCAATTTAAATTGAAAATATTAAACTACTATCAAAATATTCAACAGGTCTCCATTTAAACTAATTAAAATCGATCGAGTAACGGCATTTTGTTCACAATATACTTATTCTAAGCCAAGCAACAGCAATGGGAATCCCTCTCAAAGTCACTCTCTTGTATACTCAGCACAATTCCTAAGGAGCGCATTGTTGAAGCAACCAGGGTCTGTAAAACGATAATAAACGCAATTTAAATTGAAAATATTAAACTACTATCAAAATATTCAACAGGTCTCCATTTAAACTAATTAAAATCGATCGAGTAACGGCATTTTGTTCACAATATACTTATTCTAAGCCAAGCAACAGCAATGGGAATCCCTCTCAAAGTCACTCTCTTGTATCCTCAGCACAATTCCTAAAGAGCGCATTGTTGAAGCAACAAGGGTCTGTAAAACGATAATAAACGCAATTTAAATTGAAAATATTAAACTACTATCAAAATATTCAACAGGTCTCCATTTAAACTAATTAAAATCGATCGAGTAACGGCATTTTGTTCACAATATACTTATTCTAACCCAAGCAACAGCAATGGGAATCCCTCTCAAAGTCACTCTCTTGTATCCTCAGCACAATTCCTAAAGAGCGCATTGTTGAAGCAACCAGGGTCTGTAAAACGATAATAAACGCAATTTAAATTGAAAATATTAAACTACTATCAATATATTCAATAGGTCTCCATTTAAACTAATTAAAATCTATCGAGTAACGGCATTTTGGTCACAATATACTTATTCTAAGCCAAGCAACAGCAATGGGAACCCCTCTCAAAGTCACTCTCTTGTATCCTCAGCACAATTCCTAAAGAGCGCATTGTTGAAGCAACCAGGGTCTGTAAAACGATAATAAACGCAATTTAAATTGAAAATATTAAACTACTATCAAAATATTCAATAGGTCTCCATTTAAACTAATTAAAATCTATCGAGTAACGGCATTTTGTTCACAATATACTTATTCTAAGCCAAGCAACAGCAATGGGAATCCCTCTCAAAGTCACTCTCTTGTATCCTCAGCACAATTCCTAAAGAGCGCATTGTTGAAGCAACCAGGGTCTGTAAAACGATAATAAACGCAATTTAAATTGAAAATATTAAACTACTATCAAAATATTCAATAGGTCTCCATTTAAACTAATTAAAATCTATCGAGTAACGGCATTTTGGTCACAATATACTTATTCTAAGCCAAGCAACAGCAATGGGAATCCCTCTCAAAGTCACTCTCTTGTATCCTCAGCACTATTCCTAAAGAGCGCATTGTTGAAGCAACCAGGGTCTGTAAAACGATAATAAACGCAATTTAAATTGAAAATATTAAACTACTATCAAAATATTCAATAGGTCTCCATTTAAACTAATTAAAATCTATCGAGTAACGGCATTTTGTTCACAATATACTTATTCTAAGCCAAGCAACAGCAATGGGAATCCCTCTCAAAGTCACTATCTTGTATCCTCAGCACAATTCCTAAAGAGCGCATTGTTGAAGCAACCAGGGTCTGTAAAACGATAATAAACGCAATTTAAATTGAAAATATTAAACTACTATCAAAATATTCAATAGGTCTCCATTTAAACTAATTAAAATCTATCGAGTAACGGCATTTTGTTCACAATATACTTATTCTAAGCCAAGCAACAGCAATGGGAATCCCTCTCAAAGTCACTCTCTTGTATCCTCAGCACAATTCCTAAAGAGCGCATTGTTGAAGCAACCAGGGTCTGTAAAACGATAATAAACGCAATTTAAATTGAAAATATTAAACTACTATCAAAATATTCAATAGGTCTCCATTTAAACTAATTAAAATCTATCGAGTAACGGCATTTTGGTCACAATATACTTATTCTAAGCCAAGCAACAGCAATGGGAATCCCTCTCAAAGTCACTCTCTTGTATCCTCAGCACTATTCCTAAAGAGCGCATTGTTGAAGCAACCAGGGTCTGTAAAACGATAATAAACGCAATTTAAATTGAAAATATTAAACTACTATCAAAATATTCAATAGGTCTCCATTTAAACTAATTAAAATCTATCGAGTAACGGCATTTTGTTCACAATATACTTATTCTAAGCCAAGCAACAGCAATGGGAATCCCTCTCAAAGTCACTCTCTTGTATCCTCAGCACAATTCCTAAAGAGCGCATTGTTGAAGCAACCAGGGTCTGTAAAACGATAATAAACGCAATTTAAATTGAAAATATTAAACTACTATCAAAATATTCAACAGGTCTCCATTTAAACTAATTAAAATCGATCGAGTAACGGCATTTTGGTCACAATATACTTATTCTAAGCCAAGCAACAGCAATGGGAATCCCTCTCAAAGTCACTCTCTTGTATCCTCAGCACCATTCCTAAAGAGCGCATTGTTGAAGCAACCAGGGTCTGTAAAACGATAATAAACGCAATTTAAATTGAAAATATTAAACTACTATCAAAATATTCAACAGGTCTCCATTTAAACTAATTAAAATCGATCGAGTAACGGCATTTTGTTCACAATATACTTATTCTAAGCCAAGCAACAGCAATGGGAATCCCTCTAAAAGACACTCTCTTGTATCCTCAGCACAATTCCTAAAGAGCGCATTGTTGAAGCAACCAGGGTCTGTAAAACGATAATAAACGCAATTTAAATTGAAAATATTAAACTACTATGAAAATATTCAACAGGTCTCCATTTAAACTAATTAAAATCGATCGAGTAACGGCATTTTGTTCACAATATACTTATTCTAAGCCAAGCAACAGCAATGGGAATCCCTCTCAAAGTCACTCTCTTGTATCCTCAGCACAATTCCTAAAGAGCGCATTGTTGAAGCAACCAGGGTCTGTAAAACGATAATAAACGCAATTTAAATTGAAAATATTAAACTACTATCAAAATATTCAATAGGTCTCCATTTAAACTAATTAAAATCTATCGAGTAACGGCATTTTGGTCACAATATACTTATTCTAAGCCAAGCAACAGCAATGGGAATCCCTCTCAAAGTCACTCTCTTGTATCCTCAGCACAATTCCTAAAGAGCGCATTGTTGAAGCAACCAGGGTCTGTAAAACGATAATAAACGCAATTTAAATTGAAAATATTAAACTACTATCAAAATATTCAACAGGTCTCCATTTAAACTAATTAAAATCGATCGAGTAACGGCATTTTGTTCACAATATACTTATTCTAAGCCAAGCAACAGCAATGGGAATCCCTCTCAAAGTCACTCTCTTGTATCCTCAGCACAATTCCTAAAGAGCGCATTGTTGAAGCAACCAGGGTCTGTAAAACGATAATAAACGCAATTTAAATTGAAAATATTAAACTACTATCAAAATATTCAATAGGTCTCCATTTAAACTAATTAAAATCTATCGAGTAACGGCATTTTGGTCACAATATACTTATTCTAAGCCAAGCAACAGCAATGGGAATCCCTCTCAAAGTCACTATCTTGTATCCTCAGCACAATTCCTAAAGAGCGCATTGTTGAAGCAACCAGGGTCTGTAAAACGATAATAAACGCAATTTAAATTGAAAATATTAAACTACTATCAAAATATTCAATAGGTCTCCATTTAAACTAATTAAAATCGATCGAGTAACGGCATTTTGTTCACAATATACTTATTCTAAGCCAAGCAACAGCAATGGGAATCCCTCTCAAAGTCACTCTCTTGTATCCTCAGCACAATTCCTAAAGAGCGCATTGTTGAAGCAACCAGGGTCTGTAAAACGATAATAAACGCAATTTAAATTGAAAATATTAAACTACTATCAAAATATTCAATAGGTCTCCATTTAAACTAATTAAAATCTATCGAGTAACGGATTTGTTCACAATATACTTATTCTAAGCCAAGCAACAGCAATGGGAATCCCTCTCAAAGTCACTCTCTTGTATCCTCAGCACAATTCCTAAAGAGCGCATTGTTGAAGCAACCAGGGTCTGTAAAACGATAATAAACGCAATTTAAATTGAAAATATTAAACTACTATCAAAATATTCAATAGGTCTCCATTTAAACTAATTAAAATCTATCGAGTAACGGCATTTTGGTCACAATATACTTATTCTAAGCCAAGCAACATCAATGGGAATCCCTCTCAAAGTCACTCTCTTGTATCCTCAGCACAGTTCCTAAAGAGCGCATTGTTGAAGCAACCAGGGTCTGTAAAACGATAATAAACGCAATTTAAATTGAAAATATTAAACTACTATCAAAATATTCAACAGGTCTCCATTTAAACTAATTAAAATCTATCGAGTAACGGCATTTTGGTCACAATATACTTATTCTAAGCCAAGCAACAGCAATGGGAATCCCTCTCAAAGTCACTCTCTTGTATCCTCAGCACTATTCCTAAAGAGCGCATTGTTGAAGCAACCAGGGTCTGTAAAACGATAATAAACGCAATTTCAATTGAAAATATTAAACTACTATCAAAATATTCAATAGGTCTCCATTTAAACTAATTAAAATCTATCGAGTAACGGCATTTTGTTCACAATATACTTATTCTAAGCCAAGCAACAGCAATGGGAATCCCTCTCAAAGTCACTCTCTTGTATCCTCAGCACAATTCCTAAAGAGCGCATTGTTGAAGCAACCAGGGTCTGTAAAACGATAATAAACGCAATTTAAATTGAAAATATTAAACTACTATCAAAATATTCAATAGGTCTCCATTTAAACTAATTAAAATCTATCGAGTAACGGCATTTTGTTCACAATATACTTATTCTAAGCCAAGCAACAGCAATGGGAATCCCTCTCAAAGTCACTCTCTTGTATCCTCAGCACAATTCCTAAAGAGCGCATTGTTGAAGCAACCAGGGTCTGTAAAACGATAATAAACGCAATTTAAATTGAAAATATTAAACTACTATCAAAATATTCAATAGGTCTCCATTTAAACTAATTAAAATCTATCGAGTAACGGCATTTTGTTCACAATATACTTATTCTAAGCCAAGCAACAGCAATGGGAATCCCTCTCAAAGTCACTCTCTTGTATCCTCAGCACAATTCCTAAGGAGCGCATTGTTGAAGCAACCAGGGTCTGTAAAACGATAATAAACGCAATTTAAATTAAAAATATTAAACTACTATCAAAATATTCAACAGGTCTCCATTTAAACTAATTAAAATCTATCGAGTAACGGCATTTTGTTCACAATATACTTATTCTAAGCCAAGCAACAGCAATGGGAATCCCTCTCAAAGTCACTCTCTTGTATCCTCAGCACAATTCCTAAGGAGCGCATTGTTGAAGCAACAAGGGTCTGTAAAACGATAATAAACGCAATTTAAATTGAAAATATTAAACTACTATCAAAATATTCAATAGGTCTCCATTTAAACTAATTAAAATCTACCGAGTAAGGGCATTTTGTTCACAATATACTTATTCTAAGCCAAGCAACAGCAATGGGAATCCCTCTCAAAGTCACTCTCTTGTATCCTCAGCACAATTCCTAAAGACCGCATTGTTGAAGCAACCAGGGTCTGTAAAACGATAATAAACGCAATTTAAATTGAAAATATTAAACTACTATCAAAATATTCAATAGGTCTCCATTTAAACTAATTAAAATCTATCGAGTAACGGCATTTTGTTCACAATATACTTATTCTAAGCCAAGCAACAGCAATGGGAATCCCTCTCAAAGTCACTCTCTTGTATCCTCAGCACAATTCCTAAAGAGCGCATTGTTGAAGCAACCAGGGTCTGTAAAACGATAATAAACGCAATTTAAATTGAAAATATTTAACTACTATCAAAATATTCAACAGGTCTCCATTTAAACTTATTAAAATCTATCGAGTATCGGCATTTTGTTCACAATATACTTATTCTAAGCCAAGCAACAGCAATGGGAATCCCTCTCAAAGTCACTCTCTTGTATCCTCAGCACAATTCCTAAAGAGCGCATTGTTGAAGCAACCAGGGTCTGTAAAACGATAATAAACGCAATTTAAATTGAAAATATTAAACTACTATCAAAATATTCAATAGGTCTCCATTTAAACTAATTAAAATCTATCGACTAACGGCATTTTGGTCACAATATACTTATTCTAAGCCAAGCAACAGCAATGGGAATCCCTCTCAAAGTCACTCTCTTGTATCCTCAGCACAATTCCTAAAGAGCGCATTGTTGAAGCAACCAGGGTTTGTAAAACGATAATAAACGCAATTTAAATTGAAAATATTAAACTACTATCAAAATATTCAATAGGTCTCCATTTAAACTAATTAAAATCTATCGAGTAACGGCATTTTGGTCACAATATACTTATTCTAAGCCAAGCAACAGCAATGGGAATCCCTCTCAAAGTCACTCTCTTGTATCCTCAGCACAATTCCTAAAGAGCGCATTGTTGAAGCAACCAGGGTCTGTAAAACGATAATAAACGCAATTTAAATTGAAAATATTAAACTACTATCAAAATATTCAACAGGTCTCCATTTAAACTAATTAAAATCTATCGAGTAACGGCATTTTGTGCACAATATACTTATTCTAAGCCAAGCAACAGCAATGGGGAATCCCTCTCAAAGTCACTCTCTTGTATCCTCAGCACAATTCCTAAAGAGCGCATTGTTGAAGCAACCAGGGTCTGTAAAACGATAATAAACGCAATTTAAATTGAAAATATTAAACTACTATCAAAATATTCTACAGGTCTCCATTTAAACTAATTAAAATCTATCGAGTAACGGCATTTTGTTCACAATATATTTATTCTAAGCCAAGCAACAGCAATGGGAATCCCTCTCAAAGTCACTCTCTTGTATCCTCAGCACAATTCCTAAAGAGCGCATTGTTGAAGCAACAAGGGTCTGTAAAACGATAATAAACGCAATTTAAATTGAAAATATTAAACTACTATCAAAATATTCAATAGGTCTCCATTTAAACTAATTAAAATCTACCGAGTAACGGCATTTTGTTCACAATATACTTATTCTAAGCCAAGCAACAGCAATGGGAATCCCTCTCAAAGTCACTCTCTTGTATCCTCAGCACAATTCCTAAAGAGCGCATTGTTGAAGCAACCAGGGTCTGTAAAACGATAATAAACGCAATTTAAATTGAAAATATTAAACTACTATCAAAATATTCAATAGGTCTCCATTTAAACTAATTAAAATCTATCGAGTAACGGCATTTTGTTCACAATATACTTATTCTAAGCCAAGCAACAGCAATGGGAATCCCTCTCAAAGTCACTCTCTTGTATCCTCAGCACAATTCCTAAAGAGCGCATTGTTGAAGCAACCAGGGTCTGTAAAACGATAATAAACGCAATTTAAATTGAAAATATTAAACTACTATCAAAATATTCAATAGGTCTCCATTTAAACTAATTAAAATCTATCGAGTAACGGCATTTTGTTCACAATATACTTATTCTAAGCCAAGCAACAGCAATGGGAATCCCTCTCAAAGTCACTCTCTTGTATCCTCAGCACAATTCCTAAGGAGCGCATTGTTGAAGCAACCAGGGTCTGTAAAACGATAATAAACGCAATTTAAATTAAAAATATTAAACTACTATCAAAATATTCAACAGGTCTCCATTTAAACTAATTAAAATCTATCGAGTAACGGCATTTTGTTCACAATATACTTATTCTAAGCCAAGCAACAGCAATGGGAATCCCTCTCAAAGTCACTCTCTTGTATCCTCAGCACAATTCCTAAGGAGCGCATTGTTGAAGCAACCAGGGTCTGTAAAACGATAATAAACGCAATTTAAATTGAAAATATTAAACTACTATCAAAATATTCAACAGGTCTCCATTTAAACTAATTAAAATCTATCGAGTAACGGCATTTTGTTCACAATATACTTATTCTAAGCCAAGCAACAGCATTGGGAATCCCTCTCAAAGTCACTCTCTTGTATCCTCAGCACAATTCCTAAAGAGCGCATTGTTGAAGCAACAAGGGTCTGTAAAACGATAATAAACGCAATTTAAATTGAAAATATTAAACTACTATCAAAATATTCAATAGGTCTCCATTTAAACTAATTAAAATCTATCGAGTAACGGCATTTTGTTCACAATATACTTATTCTAAGCCAAGCAACAGCAATGGGAATCCCTCTCAAAGTCACTCTCTTGTATCCTCAGCACAATTCCTAAAGAGCGCATTGTTGAAGCAACCAGGGTCTGTAAAACGATAATAAACGCAATTTAAATTGAAAATATTTAACTACTATCAAAATATTCAACAGGTCTCCATTTAAACTAATTAAAATCTATCGAGTATCGGCATTTTGTTCACAATATACTTATTCTAAGCCAAGCAACCGCAATGGGAATCCCTCTCAAAGTCACTCTCTTGTATCCTCAGCACAATTCCTAAAGAGCGCATTGTTGAAGCAACCAGGGTCTGTAAAACGATAATAAACGCAATTTAAATTGAAAATATTAAACTACTATCTTAATATTCAATAGGTCTCCATTTAAACTAATTAAAATCTATCGAGTAACGGCATTTTGGTCACAATATACTTATTCTAAGCCAAGCAACAGCAATGGGAATCCCTCTCAAAGTCACTCTCTTGTATCCTCAGCACAATTCCTAAAGAGCGCATTGTTGAAGCAACCAGGGTTTGTAAAACGATAATAAACGCAATTTAAATTGAAAATATTAAACTACTATAAAAATATTCAATAGGTCTCCATTTAAACTAATTAAAATCTATCGAGTAACGGCATTTTGGTCACAATATACTTATTCTAAGCCAAGCAACAGCAATGGGAATCCCTCTCAAAGTCACTCTCTTGTATCCTCAGCACAATTCCTAAAGAGCGCATTGTTGAAGCAACCAGGGTCTGTAAAACGATAATAAACGCAATTTAAATTGAAAATATTAAACTACTATCAAAATATTCAACAGGTCTCCATTTAAACTAATTAAAATCTATCGAGTAACGGCATTTTGTTCACAATATACTTATTCTAAGCCAAGCAACAGCAATGGGGAATCCCTCTCAAAGTCACTCTCTTGTATCCTCAGCACAATTCCTAAAGAGCGCATTGTTGAAGCAACCAGGGTCTGTAAAACGATAATAAACGCAATTTAAATTGAAAATATTAAACTACTATCAAAATATTCTACAGGTCTCCATTTAAACTAATTAAAATCTATCGAGTAACGGCATTTTGTTCACAATATACTTATTCTAAGCCAAGCAACAGCAATGGGAATCCCTCTCAAAGTCACTCTCTTGTATCCTCAGCACAATTCCTAAAGAGCGCATTGTTGAAGCAACAAGGGTCTGTAAAACGATAATAAACGCAATTTAAATTGAAAATATTAAACTACTATCAAAATATTCAATAGGTCTCCATTTAAACTAATTAAAATCTACCGAGTAACGGCATTTTGTTCACAATATACTTATTCTAAGCCAAGCAACAGCAATGGGAATCCCTCTCAAAGTCACTCTCTTGTATCCTCAGCACAATTCCTAAAGAGCGCATTGTTGAAGCAACCAGGGTCTGTAAAACGATAATAAACGCAATTTAAATTGAAAATATTAAACTACTATCAAAATATTCAATAGGTCTCCATTTAAACTAATTAAAATCTATCGAGTAATGGCATTTTGTTCACAATATACTTATTCTAAGCCAAGCAACAGCAATGGGAATCCCTCTCAAAGTCACTCTCTTGTATCCTCAGCACAATTCCTAAAGAGCGCATTGTTGAAGCAACCAGGGTCTGTAAAACGATAATAAACGCAATTTAAATTGAAAATATTAAACTACTATCAAAATATTCAATAGGTCGCCATTTAAACTAATTAAAATCTATCGAGTAACGGCATTTTGGTCACAATATACTTATTCTAAGCCAAGCAACAGCAATGGGAATCCCTCTCAAAGTCACTCTCTTGTATCCTCAGCACAATTCCTAAAGACGCATTGTTGAAGCAACCAGGGTCTGTAAAACGATAATAATCGCAATTTAAATTGAAAATATTAAACTACTATCAAAATATTCAACAGGTCTCCATTTAAACTAATTAAAATCGATCGAGTAACGGCATTTTGGTCACAATATACTTATTCTAAGCCAAGCAACAGCAATGGGAATCCCCCTCAAAGTCACTCTCTTTTATCCTCAGCACAATTCCTAAAGAACGCATTGTTGAAGCAACCAGGGTCTGTAAAACGATAATAAACGCAATTTAAATTGAAAATATTAAACTACTATCAAAATATTCAACAGGTCTCCATTTAAACTAATTAAAATCTATCGAGTAACGGCATTTTGTTCACAATATACTTATTCTAAGCCAAGCAACAGCAATGGGAATCCCCCTCAAAGTCACTCTCTTTTATCCTCAGCACAATTCCTAAAGAACGCATTGTTGAAGCAACCAGGGTCTGTAAAACGATAATAAACGCAATTTAAATTGAAAATATTAAACTACTATCAAAATATTCAATAGGTCTCCATTTAAACTAATTAAAATCGATCGAGTAACGGCATTTTGGTCAAAATATACTTATTCTAAGCCAAGCAACAGCAATGGGAATCCCTCTCAAAGTCACTCTCTTGTATCCTCAGCACAATTCCTAAAGACGCATTGTTGAAGCAACCAGGGTCTGTAAAACGATAATAAACGCAATTTAAATTGAAAATATTAAACTACTATCAAAATATTCAATAGGTCTCCATTTAAACTAATTAAAATCGATCGAGTAACGGCATTTTGGTCAAAATATACTTATTCTAAGCCAAGCAACAGCAATGGGAATCCCTCTCAAAGTCACTCTCTTGTATCCTCAGCACAATTCCTAAAGACGCATTGTTGAAGCAACCAGGGTCTGTAAAACGATAATAAACGCAATTTAAATTGAAAATATTAAACTACTATCAAAATATTCAATAGGTCTCCATTTAAACTAATTAAAATCGATCGAGTAACGGCATTTTGGTCACAATATACTTATTCTAAGCCAAGCAACAGCAATGGGAATCCCCCTCAAAGTCACTCTCTTGTATCCTCAGCACAATTCCTAAAGACGCATTGTTGAAGCAACCAGGGTCTGTAAAACGATAATAAACGCAATTTAAATTGAAAATATTAAACTACTATCAAAATATTCAACAGGTCTCCATTTAAACTAATTAAAATCTATCGAGTAACGGCATTTTGTTCACAATATACTTATTCTAAGCCAAGCAACAGCAATGGGAATCCCCCTCAAAGTCACTCTCTTTTATCCTCAGCACAATTCCTAAAGAACGCATTGTTGAAGCAACCAGGGTCTGTAAAACGATAATAAACGCAATTTAAATTGAAAATATTAAACTACTATCAAAATATTCAATAGGTCTCCATTTAAACTAATTAAAATCGATCGAGTAACGGCATTTTGGTCAAAATATACTTATTCTAAGCCAAGCAACAGCAATGGGAATCCCTCTCAAAGTCACTCTCTTGTATCCTCAGCACAATTCCTAAAGACGCATTGTTGAAGCAACCAGGGTCTGTAAAACGATAATAAACGCAATTTAAATTGAAAATATTAAACTACTATCAAAATATTCAATAGGTCTCCATTTAAACTAATTAAAATCGATCGAGTAACGGCATTTTGGTCAAAATATACTTATTCTAAGCCAAGCAACAGCAATGGGAATCCCTCTCAAAGTCACTCTCTTGTATCCTCAGCACAATTCCTAAAGACGCATTGTTGAAGCAACCAGGGTCTGTAAAACGATAATAAACGCAATTTAAATTGAAAATATTAAACTACTATCAAAATATTCAATAGGTCTCCATTTAAACTAATTAAAATCGATCGAGTAACGGCATTTTGGTCACAATATACTTATTCTAAGCCAAGCAACAGCAATGGGAATCCCCCTCAAAGTCACTCTCTTGTATCCTCAGCACAATTCCTAAAGACGCATTGTTGAAGCAACCAGGGTCTGTAAAACGATAATAAACGCAATTTAAATTGAAAATATTAAACTACTATCAAAATATTCAATAGGTCTCCATTTAAACTAATTAAAATCTATCGAGTAACGGCATTTTGTTCACAATATACTTATTCTAAGCCAAGCAACAGCAATGGGAATCCCCCTCAAAGTCACTCTCTTTTATCCTCAGCACAATTCCTAAAGAACGCATTGTTGAAGCAACCAGGGTCTGTAAAACGATAATAAACGCAATTTAAATTGAAAATATTAAACTACTATCAAAATATTCAATAGGTCTCCATTTAAACTAATTAAAATCGATCGAGTAACGGCATTTTGGTCAAAATATACTTATTCTAAGCCAAGCAACAGCAATGGGAATCCCTCTCAAAGTCACTCTCTTGTATCCTCAGCACAATTCCTAAAGACGCATTGTTGAAGCAACCAGGGTCTGTAAAACGATAATAAACGCAATTTAAATTGAAAATATTAAACTACTATCAAAATATTCAATAGGTCTCCATTTAAACTAATTAAAATCGATCGAGTAACGGCATTTTGGTCAAAATATACTTATTCTAAGCCAAGCAACAGCAATGGGAATCCCTCTCAAAGTCACTCTCTTGTATCCTCAGCACAATTCCTAAAGACGCATTGTTGAAGCAACCAGGGTCTGTAAAACGATAATAAACGCAATTTAAATTGAAAATATTAAACTACTATCAAAATATTCAATAGGTCTCCATTTAAACTAATTAAAATCGATCGAGTAACGGCATTTTGGTCACAATATACTTATTCTAAGCCAAGCAACAGCAATGGGAATCCCCCTCAAAGTCACTCTCTTGTATCCTCAGCACAATTCCTAAAGACGCATTGTTGAAGCAACCAGGGTCTGTAAAACGATAATAAACGCAATTTAAATTGAAAATATTAAACTACTATCAAAATATTCAACAGGTCTCCATTTAAACTAATTAAAATCTATCGAGTAACGGCATTTTGTTCACAATATACTTATTCTAAGCCAAGCAACAGCAATGGGAATCCCCCTCAAAGTCACTCTCTTTTATCCTCAGCACAATTCCTAAAGAACGCATTGTTGAAGCAACCAGGGTCTGTAAAACGATAATAAACGCAATTTAAATTGAAAATATTAAACTACTATCAAAATATTCAATAGGTCTCCATTTAAACTAATTAAAATCGATCGAGTAACGGCATTTTGGTCAAAATATACTTATTCTAAGCCAAGCAACAGCAATGGGAATCCCTCTCAAAGTCACTCTCTTGTATCCTCAGCACAATTCCTAAAGAGCGCATTGTTGAAGCAACCAGGGTCTGTAAAACGATAATAAACGCAATTTAAATTGAAAATATTAAACTACTATCAAAATATTCAACAGGTCTCCATTTAAACTAATTAAAATCGATCGAGTAACGGCATTTTGTTCACAATATACTTATTCTAAGCCAAGCAACAGCAATGGGAATCCCCCTCAAAGTCACTCTCTTGTATCCTCAGCACAATTCCTAAAGAGCGCATTGTTGAAGCAACCAGGGTCTGAAAAACGATAATAAACGCAATTTAAATTGAAAATATTAAACTACTATCAAAATATTCAACAGGTCTCCATTTAAACTAATTAAAATCGATCGAGTAACGGCATTTTGGTCACAATATACTTATTCTAAGCCAAGCAACAGCAATGGGAATCCCTCTCAAAGTCACTCTCTTGTATCCTCAGCACAATTCCTAAAGAGCGCATTGTTGAAGCAACCAGGGTCTGTAAAACGATAATAAACGCAATTTAAATTGAAAATATTAAACTACTATCAAAATATTCAACAGGTCTCCATTTAAACTAATTAAAATCGATCGAGTAACGGCATTTTGTTCACAATATACTTATTCTAAGCCAAGCAACAGCAATGGGAATCCCCCTCAAAGTCACTCTCTTTTATCCTCAGCACAATTCCTAAAGAACGCATTGTTGAAGCAACCAGGGTCTGTAAAACGATAATAAACGCAATTTAAATTGAAAATATTAAACTATTATCAAAATATTCAACAGGTCTCCATTAAAACTATTTAAAATCTATGGAGTAACGGCATTATGTTCACAATATACTTATTCTAAGCCAAGCAACAGCAATGGGAATCCCTCTCAAAGTCACTCTCTTGTATCCTCAGCACAATTCCTAAAGAGCGCATTGTTGAAGCAACCAGGGTCTGTAAAACGATAATAAACGCAATTTAAATTGAAAATATTAAACTATTATCAAAATATTCAACAGGTCTCCATTTAAACTAAATAAAATCGATCGAGTAACGGCATTTTGGTCAAAATATACTTATTCTAATCCAAGCAACAGCAATGGGAATCCCTCTCAAAGTCACTCTCTTGTATCCTCAGCACAATTCCTAAAGAGCGCATTGTTGAAGCAACCAGGGTCTGTAAAACGATAATAAACGCAATTTAAATTGAAAATATTAAACTATTATCAAAATATTCAATAGGTCACCATTAAAACTATTTAAAATCTATGGAGTAACGGCATTTTGTTCACAATATACTTATTCTAAGCCAAGCAACAGCAATGGGAATCCCTCTCAAAGTCACTCTCTTGTATCCTCAGCACAATTCCTAAAGAGCGCATTGTTGAAGCAACCAGGGTCTGTAAAACGATAATAAACGCAATTTAAATTGAAAATATTAAACTACTATCAAAATATTCAATAGGTCTCCATTTAAACTAATTAAAATCTATCGAGTAACGGCATTTTGTTCACAATATACTTATTCTAAGCCAAGCAACAGCAATGGGAATCCCTCTCAAAGTCACTCTTTTGTATCCTCAGCACAATTCCTAAAGAGCGCATAGTTGAAGCAACCAGGGTCTGTAAAACGATAATAAACGCAATTTAAATTGAAAATATTAAACTACTATCAAAATATTCAACAGGTCTCCATTTAAACTAATTAAAATCGATCGAGTAACGGCATTTTGTTCACAATATACTTATTCTAAGCCAAGCAACAGCAATGGGGAATCCCTCTCAAAGTCACTCTCTTGTATCCTCAGCACAATTCCTAAAGAGAGCATTGTTGAAGCAACCAGGGTCTGTAAAACGATAATAAACGCAATTTAAATTGAAAATATTAAACTACTATCAAAATATTCAACAGGTCTCCATTTAAACTAATTAAAATCGATCGAGTAACGGCATTTTGTTCACAATATACTTATTCTAAGCCAAGCAACAGCAATGGGGAATCCCTCTCAAAGTCACTCTCTTGTATCCTCAGCACAATTCCTAAAGAGCGCATTGTTGAAGCAACCAGGGTCTGTAAAACGATAATAAACGCAATTTAAATTGAAAATATTAAACTATTATCAAAATATTCTACAGGTCTCCATTTAAACTAATTAAAATCGATCGAGTAACGGCATTTTGGTCAAAATATACTTATTCTAATCCAAGCAACAGCAATGGGAATCCCTCTCAAAGTCACTCTCTTGTATCCTCAGCACAATTCCTAAAGAGCGCATTGTTGAAGCAACCAGGGTCTGTAAAACGATAATAAACGCAATTTAAATTGAAAATATTAAACTATTATCAAAATATTCAACAGGTCTCCATTAAAACTATTTAAAATCTATGGAGTAACGGCAATTTGTTCACAATATACTTATTCTAATCCAAGCAACAGCAATGGGAATCCCTCTCAAAGTCACTCTCTTGTATCCTCAGCACAATTCCTAAAGAGCGCATTGTTGAAGCAACCAGGGTCTGTAAAACGATAATAAACGCAATTTAAATTGAAAATATTAAACTACTATCAAAATATTCAATAGGTCTCCATTTAAACTAATTAAAATCTATCGAGTAACGGCATTTTGTTCATAATATACTTATTCTAAGCCAAGCAACAGCAATGGGAATCCCTCTCAAAGTCACTCTCTTGTATCCTCAGCACAATTCCTAAAGAGCGCATTGTTGAAGCAACCAGGGTCTGTAAAACGATAATAAACGCAATTTAAATTGAAAATATTAAACTACTATCAAAATATTCAATAGGTCTCCTTTTAAACTAATTAAAATCTATCGAGTAACGGCATTTTGTTCATAATATTCTTATTCTAAGCCAAGCAACAGCAATGGGAATCCCTCTCAAAGTCACTCTCTTGTATCCTCAGCACAATTCCTAAAGAGCGCATTGTTGAAGCAACCAGGGTCTGTAAAACGATAATAAACGCAATTTAAATTGAAAATATTAAACTATTATCAAAATATTCAACAGGTCTCCATTAAAACTATTTAAAATCTATGGAGTAACGGCAATTTGTTCACAATATACTTATTCTAATCCAAGCAACAGCAATGGGAATCCCTCTCAAAGTCACTCTCTTGTATCCTCAGCACAATTCCTAAAGAGCGCATTGTTGAAGCAACCAGGGTCTGTAAAACGATAATAAACGCAATTTAAATTGAAAATATTAAACTACTATCAATATATTCAATAGGTCTCCATTTAAACTAATTAAAATCTATCGAGTAACGGCATTTTGTTCATAATATACTTATTCTAAGCCAAGCAACAGCAATGGGAATCCCTCTCAAAGTCACTCTCTTGTATCCTCAGCACAATTCCTAAAGAGCGCATTGTTGAAGCAACCAGGGTCTGTAAAACGATAATAAACGCAATTTAAATTGAAAATATTAAACTACTATCAAAATATTCAATAGGTCTCCTTTTAAACTAATTAAAATCTATCGAGTAACGGCATTTTGTTCATAATATACTTATTCTAAGCCAAGCAACAGCAATGGGAATCCCTCTCAAAGTCACTCTCTTGTATCCTCAGCACAATTCCTAAAGAGCGCATTGTTGAAGCAACCAGGGTCTGTAAAACGATAATAAAAGCAATTTAAATTGAAAATATTAAACTACTATCAAAATATTCAACAGGTCTCCATTTAAACTAATTAAAATCGATCGAGTAACGGCATTTTGTTCACAATATACTTATTCTAAGCCAAGCAACAGCAATGGGGAATCCCTCTCAAAGTCACTCTCTTGTATCCTCAGCACAATTCCTAAAGAGCGCATTGTTGAAGCAACCAGGGTCTGTAAAACGATAATAAACGCAATTTAAATTGAAAATATTAAACTACTATCAAAATATTCAATAGGTCTCCATTTAAACTAATTAAAATCGATCGAGTAACGGCATTTTGTTCACAATATACTTATTCTAAGCCAAGCAACAGCAATGGGGAATCCCTCTCAAAGTCACTCTCTTGTATCCTCAGCACAATTCCTAAAGAGCGCATTGTTGAAGCAACCAGGGTCTGTAAAACGATAATAAACGCAATTTAAATTGAAAATATTAAACTACTATCAAAATATTCAATAGTTCTCCATTTAAACTAATTAAAATCGATCGAGTAACGGCATTTTGTTCACAATATACTTATTCTAAGCCAAGCAACAGCAATGGGAATCCCTCTCAAAGTCACTCTCTTGTATCCTCAGCACAATTCCTAAAGAGCGCATTGTTGAAGCAACCAGGGTCTGTAAAACGATAATAAACGCAATTTAAATTGAAAATATTAAACTACTATCAAAATATTCAACAGGTCTCCATTTAAACGAATTAAAATCGATCGAGTAACGGCATTTTGTTCACAATATACTTATTCTAAGCCAAGCAACAGCAATGGGGAATCCCTCTCAAAGTCACTCTCTTGTATCCTCAGCACAATTCCTAAAGAGCGCATTGTTGAAGCAACCAGGGTCTGTAAAACGATAATAAACGCAATTTAAATTGAAAATATTAAACTACTATCAAAATATTCAATAGGTCTCCATTTAAACTAATTAAAATCGATCGAGTAACGGCATTTTGTTCACAATATACTTATTCTAAGCCAAGCAACAGCAATGGGGAATCCCTCTCAAAGTCACTCTCTTGTATCCTCAGCACAATTCCTAAAGAGCGCATTGTTGAAGCAACCAGGGTCTGTAAAACGATAATAAACGCAATTTAAATTGAAAATATTAAACTACTATCAAAATATTCAATAGGTCTCCATTTAAACTAATTAAAATCGATCGAGTAACGGCATTTTGTTCACAATATACTTATTCTAAGCCAAGCAACAGCAATGGGAATCCCTCTCAAAGTCACTCTCTTGTATCCTCAGCACAATTCCTAAAGAGCGCATTGTTGAAGCAACCAGGGTCTGTAAAACGATAATAAACGCAATTTAAATTGAAAATATTAAACTACTATCAAAATATTCAATAGGTCTCCATTTAAACTAATTAAAATCTATCGAGTAACGGCATTTTGTTCACAATATACTTATTCTAAGCCAAGCAACAGCAATGGGAATCCCTCTCAAAGTCACTCTCTTGTATCCTCAGCACAATTCCTAAAGAGCGCATTGTTGAAGCAACCAGGGTCTGTAAAACGATAATAAACGCAATTTAAATTGAAAATATTAAACTACTATCAAAATATTCAATAGGTCTCCTTTTAAACTAATTAAAATCTATCGAGTAACGGCATTTTGTTCATAATATACTTATTCTAAGCCAAGCAACAGCAATGGGAATCCCTCTCAAAGTCACTCTCTTGTATCCTCAGCACAATTCCTAAAGAGCGCATTGTTGAAGCAACCAGGGTCTGTAAAACGATAATAAACGCAATTTAAATTGAAAATATTAAACTACTATCAAAATATTCAACAGGTCTCCATTTAAACTAATTAAAATCGATCGAGTAACGGCATTTTGTTCACAATATACTTATTCTAAGCCAAGCAACAGCAATGGGGAATCCCTCTCAAAGTCACTCTCTTGTATCCTCAGCACAATTCCTAAAGAGCGCATTGTTGAAGCAACCAGGGTCTGTAAAACGATAATAAACGCAATTTAAATTGAAAATATTAAACTACTATCAAAATATTCAACAGGTCTCCATCTAAACTAATTAAAATCGATCGAGTAACGGCATTTTGGTCACAATATACTTATTCTAAGCCAAGCAACAGCATTGGGGATTCCCTCTCAAAGTCACTCTCTTGGATCCTCAGCACAATTCCTAAAGAACGCATTGTTGAATCAACCAGGGTCTGATCAAACGATAATAAACTTAAATAAAATTGGAAAAATTAAACTATTAGCAAAATATTCAAGAGTTCGTTATCTTAACTAATTAAAATCTATCGAGTAACGGCATTTTGTTCACAATATACTTATTCTAAGCCAAGCAACAGCAATGGGGATTCCCTCTCAAAGTCACTCTCTTGTATCCTCAGCACAATTCCTAAAGAACGCATTGTTGCAGCAACCAGGGTCTGAAAAACGATAATAAACGCAATTTAAATTGAAAATATTAAACTACTATCAAAATATTCAACAGGTCTCCATTTAAACTAATTAAAATCGATCGAGTAACGGCATTTTGTTCACAATATACTTATTCTAAGCCAAGCAACAGCAATGGGAATCCCTCTCAAAGTCACTCTCTTGTATCCTCAGCACAATTCCTAAAGAGCGCATTGTTGAAGCAACCAGGGTCTGAAGAACGATAATAAACGCAAATTAAATTGGAAAAATCAAAAAAATAGCAAAATATTCAAGAGTTCGTTAATTAAACTAATTAAAATCTATCGAGTAACTGCATTGTATGCACAATATACTTATTCTAAGCCAAGCAACAGGATTGGGGATTCCCTCTCAAAGTCACTGTCTTGGATCCTCAGCACAATTCCTAAAGAGCGCATTGTGTAAGCAACCAGGGTCTGTAAAACGATAATAAACGCAATTTAAATTGAAAATATTAAACTACTATCAAAATATTCAACAGGTCTCCATTTAAACTAATTAAAATCGATCGAGTAACGGCATTTTGTTCACAATATACTTATTCTAAGCCAAGCAACAGCAATGGGAATCCCTCTCAAAGTCACTCTCTTGGATCCTCAGCACAATTCCTAAAGAACGCATTGTTGAAATAACCAGGGTCTGAAGAACGATAATAAACGCAAATTAAATTGGAAAAATCAAAAAAATAGCAAAATATTCAAGAGTTCGTTAACTAAACTAATTAAAATCTATCGAGTAACTGCATTGTATGCACAATATACTTATTCTAAGCCTAGCAACAGCAATGGGGAATCCCTCTCCAAGTCACTCTGTTGGATCCTCAGCACAATTCCTAAAGAACGCATTGTTGAAGCAACCAGGGTCTGATCAAACGATAATAAACTTAAATAAATTTGGAAAAATTAAACTATTAGCAAAATATTCAAGAGTTCGTTATCTTAACTAATTAAAATCTATCGAGTAACGGCATTTTGTTCACAATATACTTATTCTAAGCCAAGCAACAGCAATGGGGATCCCTCTCAAAGTCACTCTCTTGTATCCTCAGCACAATTCCTAAAGAACGCATTGTTGAAACAACCAGGGTCTGAAAAACGATAATAAACGCAAATTAATTTGGAAAAATCAAACAATTAGCTAAATATTCAAGAGTTCGTTATCTAAACTAATTAAAATCTATCGAGTAATTAAATTTCTTGAAAGTAACGTACTCATTTTGTTACAAACAAGAATAAAATCTATTGATTTAATATAATTAGAATGAAAAATCTAAAAATAAAGAAAATTTTATTTTGAATATGGCATGAATACGAATACAGTAGAGTAGAGGCATGAATACGAATCACAAATGGTCATCATATGGTTTGCTAAAATATATTACAGATTATACTATTTAGGTAACTATACTCAGTTTCAATGAAGTTAATAATTATTCATACCACTGGCATTGCTGCTGAGTTTTTTAAATCCCGAAATCCCTTATGGTTACAATTGCCATGATATCTCATCGGAAGATACGTAAAGGAAAGTTTTTAAAAAGGCACGTGCAAAACTGGTTCCTTAGTAGTTACTGAAAGTTTCAGAATACTTAATAGTAATCGATTTAAAACATTTAACGCATTCTTAATTCCTAACCATCGTATCCAAAAAGACACACGACCGAATTACTTTTTTCTTCTAAAAGTTGGCAAGTGATACGTTAAAATTTAAATCGATTATACAGTAGGCTTTTAGGAACAGCCATTACTTCTTATTTTCTCCGAGTACCGGGGAAAAAAACAAGGAGCGCCGACAACCACGGTTTTCTGAGATATTAAACCTCCAACTCATTAGCAGCCGTGTAACAAATTTTCATTCTTTACATATGAATTGATTTGTACTACTGAAAAGAAGAAATACTACTAAACTAAAATGACCTTAGAGCAGAGAATACTTTGATAGTCACTTCTTGGCTAATAAATATTTACGCCACTGGAATCGACACTGAATTTGATATCCCGTTGGCAAAATCTCGCAAGAAACTGAAAAATATTTAAAAACTGATATTGAAAATGCGTTCCTTAATATTTGTTTAAATTTACAGAACACCCATTAATGACGGATGAAAAAGCAACTAATTCTTGATTCCTAGACAAAAATCTAAAATGATAACCGACTGAATTACTCGGGCAAATTCTTCTAAAAGTCGGCAATTGATACGTTAAAATTTTAATTGACAATTCATGAAAAAGAATATTTCGAAATTGTGATACTGAAAGCAGGAGTAAAGAGGTAGTTTCGTGGACGAAGGTCAAGGTGTGGGAAAGTGCTTCATTATCTCAAACAAACAGCTTTACGGTGACGCTTGGTTTCCACTGAATTACAGTTATTTAATCACTGTATTATGTTGTAACATGTATTACATAATAGAAAGATCGCGAGGCGCATACGACGGGAATAAATTCAGTAATTGGATACATATTAATGAAGCAGTTACCTTATAAGCGTTATAATAAATAATCACTTCAAGTATGCATTGATAAATCTATGTGACGTAATGCAATTCGAACTCCTGATGTCCGTTACCGTTGGTGACTTCTCGTGTAGAACTCGAAAGGTCTTTAACGAGATTTTGAACCTCTAATTCATTAAAAGCCGTGTTCTAAATTTTGTTTCATGACTTCAGAATTATTAAAAAATATTTACTTCCAATAAACCTGAGGCGATCAGGAGAAAAATATTGGAACAGTTTCGAAGTTAAACGGTTATTCACAGATCCAGCAACGAATATTTCGCAAAGACATAAAACGAAACGTCAGAAGTTTTACACAAGGCATATTCGCTTATTCAATCACAAGTGAGCTTAACGAACGATAACTTTGCTTATTTAATGATTACTAAACTTAGCACATAATAACTAAGCTTAGCATGTGATAACTTCTTTTCCGAAGTGATAATTCCGCTTAGGAGATAATAACTCCGCTTCTCAAGCGATAACTTAGCTTAAGACTTAGTAAATAATAATTCTAAAAACTGTAACTTATATTTTTAAGTGAAAGCTCTGCTTAGCAAATGATAACTCCGCTTAAAAAATGACAACTTCTCAACTTAAGAGATAACTTCGCTTTTAAGTGAAAACTTCGCAAAGCAAATGATAATAATAACTTCTCTAATGGAAATTAAAAGACCCCAATTACATCCATTTAAAAAATTATTGCTACTTACGAAGACACAAAACCATTCCCTAGCCAGGAAATTCCGACTTGCTGGGGTTCGAACCCGAGACCTTTGCGTTGGCGTAGCTAGCGCGCTAATCACTTCGTCACCGTAGTAGGCAAGTTATTTAATCTGAGATTCCCTAAGAACAGAAAACCGAATGTAATTTCCCGAACATTGAAATTCCTGCTCATTCAAGACAACTATTCGCCGGAAATATTTTCATCGCGATAGAATATCGATGAATCACATTAATAAGCGCAGACTTAGTAAGAATCTTCATTATGCGCAAACTTTCTTTCTTGGAATTTCTTCACTTGGAAGTGATATATTTCGCATTAATGTCTAACGAAACATCGGAAGTATCATCTCTTGGCATTTGAGATTCCCTTAGAACAGACAATTCTTCCGCGTCAGTAAAAATCTAATGATTTGAATTTCCGAATGTTGAAAATACGATACAAATTTAATTTGCCGAATGTTCAATCTCCCGCAAGCTCATTCGGAAAACATCGTTCACAGAAATATTCCGTGTCATGGTAGATTAGCAATAGATAGATTAAGTTCATTGCATCCAAATATACTATGCTTTGAACATATATCTGCACTTCAAAAGTTTAAACATAACGAACAAAGATTCAAATTCTTACCGTTACTCCGGAAGTGTACCACCACGACCTTTCCCCCACGAAGTCTCACCGGCAACTGCAAATTTTGTCACAGAAAACCATTACAATAGACAAGCTGCGTCCTGATTGGTGGAAATTTGTTTTCCCCCACCCCTACCCCCGTCAACCGTTACATTTAAAATCACCAAAAATAATGAAAATAATTAAATATTCCTTTAAAATAATGGAATTTTGTTGAAATAAGTAAATTTTTGAAAATGGAAATGATTTAAAAAAATTAATTTTAACTTTAAGCGAATTCTATAATAATCCCGAAGTTAACGATGGCTGGTATTAAATGGGTTAGGATAAACGCTACGAAAAGAATCGTATTGAGATAAGCATCTTACGACCATGCCTTCTAATTTAATTCTACAAAAGAAATGAAGCCTGCAAACGATAAAAGTGAACTTTAAATCAAAAAAAAAATTCCCCCTAAATCAACGTTTCAAGAGAGTGTAATCTTTAGGACGATCCGTGATACTACGACACACGTTTTTAAATAATCCCACCTCTCTGTATCTGATTAACACACGAAGTAATAAATGTTTGATTGTGAAATTGATTCCTCTATTTCAATCGATAACACAGTACACGACTTTCAGTAGATAATAGCGACATTCTGGAAGGAATACTAAAGAAATGACTGCTATGGTAACGGAAATCAAAATCCATGGCAACACCAGCGCGATGAACAAATACATCTCAAAACTTTTCCAATCGATAGTTTAAACCGGTATATGCAACCCAATCTCACACTATGTTGAAATAATACCACACTTTGTTAATGCACGACTTGTACAATGCATGTCATTCGACAATTCTACCTTCCACGTCCCTCAATAACACGTTCATCGGAAGAAAGATCGATTTCGTAAAGGATTGCTCCCGTATAATTGTTACCTTCGAATAGAAGTAGATATTCCCAACCTTAGAAGCTGTACGGCATGTCATTCACTGGCACATGTTGCACAATCCAAGAAACCAGGTTCAATCTTCCAGCACAACTCTCGATTCCACCTCGTGGTTGTTATAGATACCACACCACTCACAAACACACGCAATATTTAAATATATTCATTACGAAACGTAATAAATTACACTTTTTAGTCGGCACAACCAGATTGGAGTCAATTATTCGTAGAAACAGAGTCAATTCTTTCACTCACCGTACTTCGCTTCGCTATTCGCGATTCTTCTGAAAATAAAAGAAGTCCAACGAAGCGTTTTCAAAGGTGACATCGTCATTACTAATGACCTCGTGATTTCGAAAGCTAAGTAAGAATTGCTGATTTTTAAGAGACGGAAACCTTTCTTTCCGACGTTTTCAGGTAGGAAATAGCTATGAATACAATTAGGCATTTCGCTGATATCGTACGTACTCAACCACTTAATCTTAACCGTTCTTCTTGAGCGAAAACATTATCCCAACTTCTCCTTTCCCCCTTGATTCTATGTCTCAAACTTTGCAGCAAATATACTTTCATCAATCGTGAATCAAACACTTTGCTCCATAGGAAAACGTTTACTAAACCAATCAGTAGTACATTATGTTATGTGTCAGCTATGAAACCATGGTCGATCTTTATAATACTGGGTGGTTTAGTAAATGTTTTCCAATTTTGCTAGAAGATTTTACAGGAGCAGAATTTACACCACAAACCAACCTTATGTCATCCATCCAATTTGCTTCTCCCTTGCATGAAATGACGACACTTAAAGTTGCCTTCCGAAAATTCCAGAACGATCGGAACTCGATGTTCTTTCTTTCCACGTCTGACTGACGTAACTTAAAATTCCTATGCATTGGGAAATGGTCTTATCTACAATCGAAAGAATTTTCAAAGTGCCTCAAAATTGCTCGTCTTTGTGAAGTTGATTTGTTTGAAAGAAGTCCTTTTCCTCTAGATTTCTGTATATTACATGTGTTTCGTTAGAGTATACGTACGGGAAACATACATGAAGAAAGTTTATCGACAGTTGAAGGCCTCAACTCGACTCACAGCAATGTCGTAAATCAAGTGTCGAAAAGTGTGTTGTTCGAAATCTGTGATCGAAAAATTCCCAAGGAGATACTTCTCATAATTCATTGATTTCGTGCTGCAGTTCACAGTAATTTGGAATCCTTCGATCTAGATACAATAATAAAATGCAGGATTCTACTGTAAGTACAATGACATGGTGCATTGATTTGAATCTAAATGCATGTGAATATGAAATTTCACCTCGTGGTTAAGCAAAGAGTGGTTCTACTTGGCTCTCTGATATCAGAATTCACAGTGCAAATACATTCGTATTCTAGATTATTTAGTATTTACAACTAGATCGATAGTACTTACATAGGAAAGATGTTTTATTGTTCAATCGATCAAAAAATAATTTGAATTTCGATGCAGAAATCTAACGATGCTAACTGTTCTACTCTATTTATCTAATCTTGTTGTTCTATTGAATTTGTTAGCCCTTTATCTTGTGAGTAAAGTCATTGAGTAGAACGGAGGATCTTTGGGATATCATTTGCTCGTTTCAATCATTTTCAATCATTACGAAACTCCTTCGGAAGGAATCGTAGCATTCGCAGTTGATGAACAAGTAAAAAGGTATCATAATGAGGGGATGTTGAAAGTAAAGCATAATCTTTTTTTTAGAAAATGCATATCTTTTCGTCTAACTTAATCCTTTGCATTTGAACAATAGCAGACACAGTCACCAAACTCAATTACTTAAGCTATTGCATGTACTTGATAACTTTCAGAAGTGATTAGTATTATGTAATTCCAAAAAGATTCCTAATAGTCGTATGAATTTGCAGGTCTCGGAAATTTCAATATGGTTTTGGGAAATTTATTGCATAGGATATTTCCCTATCAATCTAAATCCAACAAGGTGCAAAGTATAACAGATAGATTACGATATTGAGAAGTCTTCAGCATGAAAGACTACAGATAAGATGCTCCTTCTATGAGCTTTAAATGCGACCCCTCTGATGTTAGGTAATCGGAAATTCTTCGCAGTTGAGCTAAGTCTTTGGTGGAAGGGTTATTTATTCAGAGTCTTTTACATTAAGTAGGAAATTTGAAGGTCACTAATCTCGCGAATTCTTAGCTAATTCTCTGCTGAATGTCTTTATCGGTCTACAATTGATATCCCCTACACCGTTATCCATTCTTTTCCCCTACGATGTCGTCTTTTATAAGTGAATTCTTTTATCATTATATCTATGTCGAAAATATTGATACATTAAACATACACCTTTGCAAAAATGTAGATTCAATAGGTTTTTTGTGAATATATATTTAATATCCAATCTTAAAAGATTTCGCTATAGATTTCTCTTCGAGTTCGCGAAATAAATGAGTGGTTTTCGACGAAAATGTTTTTGCAAAAAATTTAAAAAATATTTTAAAAATGATACTTTTTGAAATTCGTCTAAATATAATGGTAGGCAATGGTAACAGTAGTGGAAAATTTCCAAGGCGGTTGGTGGGGTGGGCCAGATTGACAGGCGGTTAAATTTCGACCAATCAGGTGACGGCAATTTCGATCATCGGTTGCGCAGACGGTTTTTTTGTCAGTTCCTGTCGAGATTTCTTCCGGTGAGGAAGTGCTGCCACACTGATTTGTGGAAAGACCGTTGGAGATTTGAATTTGCCAACGCGATCCAAGTTCGTGAATGTTTTTCAAAGTACCGATTTTTTTATATTCACATAATCTAATAGCAATAATTAATATTCGAGATTGTTTATATTTTTAGGAAGAGGCCAGCATTCATTTTTCAACATCCACCGCCGACTTCACCCAGGATTTTCAGCGAATGGTAAGTTACCCAAGATACCTAATTAGATTTGGTCGTCTCTTTATATAGTCTTTGATATAATTGCTGTACCAGGAAAAGAAGGAATTCAAGTGTCGTTGATGGGTCATATCGGTACTCGACGTTCCATATTCTAAGATAAGGACTTAAAAACGTGTCACTCTAAGTAATTTCTCTTAATTTTCACATTAAAATAGATCCACACGAAAAGGGTAGATTGGGCTGGTCATAGCAAATATATGTGGGCCATTATGTCGACGAAAATAAGACGTATAGTCGGCAAATGTTATTAGTTTAACCGACAAAGGCTTTTGTTGAAAGATATTGCTTGTAACTGGATACTAGGCGATTGCAAAGCTACATCCAGAGAGTAAGCTATAAATTATCTATCTATGCACTAAACATTCGTTGTTGGAGCCGTAAATATCTTTTTAACTTCGAAACAGTTCCAATTCTGTTCTCCCGCGAGCATCAGTTCCATCCAAAGTTAATATTTGTAAATAATACTAACGTAACGGGAGAAAATTTGGAACGCGGCTGTTAATGAATAAGAGGTTTAAGATTTTGCGTCAAAACCTTTCGAGTTGAATACGAGAAGTCACCAATGGTAACGGACATCGAGAATTCAAATTACATTACGCCTCATAGATTCATCAATGCTCTAGTAGAGTGATCGTTCATTTATTCACTTTTTTGCAACGGGTTAAATGTAAGATGGGACTAATCATTCTCAATTTCGCCCGACAATAAAGACCTTTATCTATCTATCTATACCACTTATAAGAGAACTTCTTCATTAATACGTATGTATTTACTAAGCATATTCCCATCGTAAGTGCCTCGTTATTTTTATTGTATAGCAAATTCTACAACTCAACCTATTGATTTAAATAATAGAAATTCGGTGCGAAACTGAAGGTCACGAAACAGCTGTTTGTTTTGAGGGAACGAGGCACTTTCTTTTACCCATGCGCGAAAGCATTTTTATCTTCGCCTTGACCTTCTTTATAAAAACTACTCTTGCTTTCAAAACATTTACATTTTTCGAATCATCGACTCAAATATCAAACTTTGATTTGCCGACTTTTAGAATAAATATTCGAAGTAATTCAGTCGTTGATTATGTTTGAGCGGATGGTTAGGAATTCAGAAAGAGTTATTTTTTATATCAGTCATCAGTCCTTTTTATTTTGAATTACTACTTAGGATTCAACTTTACTTTCCCTACCTTTATAAATACTCATGCATTGTCAAGCCGGGCTCCCGTACGTCAGTATTGATCTGATCATCATATTGAATAATATAATTTCACGCTATCAAATTTAAATTCATTTACCGAAAATATTCATAATCCATATATGGATATTTTATTAGAAATGTTTATGGAATTATGACTCCACTGATTTACTGTCCAATTCAGAAAGTGTGACAATAATCGTTCAGAAATTTGAATCCTTACCGTTCCGCAGTAATCTTCGGTTCTTCTCAAGTCTACGGAATAAATGTTAAGTTCAGTATCCCTCTCACCAAAATAACTTTCATTTCTTACCGGAATCATTTGTAATTTTAAATTTGAGTGATACTTTTTTCAGGAATATTATTCAACTTTGAAGAATAGGAATTGAGAGCAACATTTAGTCAATCATTCGTTACCTTTCGTCACAAACGAATCTCTGAGAATCGGATTAAATTTTAGTGAAACATGTATTCTAATTTTAAGGATTAAATTTCTGAATTGATTCTCCGGTTGATACTTCTTATATTAGTAACCAGATTTTTTAAATCGTTAACGGAAATGTGTATTCAAAACAACGGATTTCCTCATTTGGAAAATTATTAGTTTTGTTTTACATACAGATTCACAAATCTTAAGTAAAATGCTTAATTATTATGACTTAAACAGTGTTATACAAGAAGTGAAAAATAGTGACTTTGCTAGGACTCGAACCCAAGCACACCATTTTCCAGGATGTAGCTCTGTAGATTATTGAATAAGATACCAGTATTTTAGTTGTTAGAATTACGGTAATTTTGAGCGATTAGATTAAGTGTCTGGAATGTGAAAGACCCGGGTTCAATTCCCAGTCAAGTCACTATTTTTTACTTCTCGTAAACACCTTTATTGTTATTCGATGCATTATTAATTTGGATTTGTCTTTAAGGATTAATGGAGAGCTGCTATCGATTCACATATCGATACTGCCCAGGTGTGATTTGACTACGCAGAGCAAAACATCACCAGAGATCCGCATAGAGAAGTCGGAGTCCAAAATTAAGGTAATGAGAATTTTTAATTACTCCGAATCGCTGTATTTCACCTTCTAGCCTTTTTAAACATAGAAATAAAGAAGTACGGCTATTCTACGATCTCAATCTTAAAAATTTATTTGGGATCATATTAGTATAACGTCGTCGTCGTCATCAATATCGCTCCCTCCAAGGGATACTATGTTGGTGGTGCCTTCCTTAAATAAAGATTTATCCACATATATGTCTCCAATAATTAAAAAATAAATTACTTTCATACTTTCAAATGTTTTGGTTCAAATAGATAAATTATGGTTCAAGAAGGGTTTCAACCGGCTCCCGATTAGGTACACGTCAAAAAAAACAGCAGACTGTATGCCGTCTTAATTTTTGTGCGTTGTTGAATTTTCAGCCCCTAGGCTTCGATTTCAACTTTTTCAATTTCTGCATCTTTCTTAATTAAAAAAATGCTTTTGCATATTGGCTCCCACCGGGAATTGAACCCGGGACCGCTTTCACCAAACGCGCTGTCAACATGACTATCCGGGAGCCTTGACACGTTGATATTTTTCCTGAAGTGGTCATTCAATATTGGTGAAAAATAAAAGGCGCGAATTAAAATTAATTACGGTCAGACTATTAAAAATAAATACTTATGTACTTTGGAATAAAAATAGATCGTTTGAAATAATTAGATCTGTCATACCCTGAAATAATCTAATCCATTTTAAAATGCAAACAATAAAGAGACAATGAGATAAAAACGGACGCGGCGTCGCGCGGGCATTTTGAATTTAATATGTACGATAATAATTGGTTGATATCAGAGGATAAAAATTATAAAAGGTTTGAAAATGAATAAATCAAAAATTCACAACAAATAAGTAAAAAAATGAGATATACGCGTAGTCGCTTAGTCATGGGTTAAAATAAGAGTTACAAGCTTAGAGCCATACTTGGGCTTTTATATTTAGGGCAGCAATCCCTTGGGAAGTCCCACATATTTCAGAAGGTCCTTGAGGAAGACGATCATTAAAATTTCCAACAGCTTCTTTTAACACTGTTTCAATTGGCAAGACTTTTTGTCCCCAATAAATGTCCTTCATATAGGTTATTTTCGGAACTCTTAAGATGTTTTTGATAGTCCTTCACTCGAACGCAATTCATTTGTCTTCTATGTTGGGAGAACAGTATTGTCAAGCCGGGCTCGCGTACGTCAGTATTGATCTGATCATCCTATTGAATAAAAAAATTGTACTTTATTGAATTTAAATTTACGGAAATATTAATAATCCAGATAATATATTGGATTTTTTAGAAGTGTTTATGGAACTATTAATTCGCTGATTTAACGTCCCAGTTCATAAAGTGAGACATTAATCGTTGAGAAGTTTAAATCTTTATCGTTTCGCAGTAGTTGTCTGGTTACCTTAATATCATTCTATCTCACTGATAAACATTATATCCCTTATAGTTTGGTGTTGCAAATTGTCAGCAGCCAGGGTGCTTAAGGATAGAAGTGGGATGGGTTGATGACGAGGAAGAAGATGAGTGACCAGTTTCCAGGGTGATATTGCGAGAGGATGGGTAAACAATGAATACATTTTTTATCCATTTCTAAGATAGTTTCTCTCGTGATTTTCGAACTTCTTTAAGTATACGGAATTAATGTTAAGTTCAGTATCTATCTAACCAGAATAACATTCCTTTCTTACCGGTGTCATTTGAAGTTTTTAAGTTGAGTTATATTTTTTTCAGGATTATTATTCAACTTTGAAGAATCGTTATTGAGAGCAACATTTATGCAATCATTCATAACATTTTTTCAGAAATAAATCTCTTAGTATTGGAAGAAATTTTAGCGAAACATTTATTCTATTTTTAAGGATTAAATTTCTAAAATTAATTCTTCGATTGGTACTTCTTATAAAGTTAACCAGATTTTTTAAATCTTTAACGGAAATGTTTTTTCAAAACAACGGATTTCCTCATTTGGAAAATTATTATTTTTGTTATACATACAGATTCATATCTCTTAAGGAAAATAATTAATTATTTTTCAACATACGATGGTAATGAAGTTTTACTTAGCAGAGGAAAGCGTGTGACTTAAAAAATGTTGTGCGAGAAAGAAAAAAAGTGACTTGGCTGGGACTCGAACCTAGGTCTCCTTCCCAGTAAGCGGCTCGGAAGTTTAGTGGTCAGAATACACGTCCGGAAAGTGAGAGACCAGGGTTCGATTCCCAGTCAAGTCACTATTTTGCACTTCTCGTAAACACCTTTATAGATATCCGATGCATTATTAATTTGAAGTTTTTTGTCTTTAAGGATTAATGGAGAGCTGCAATCGATTCACATATCGATACTGCCCAGGTGTGATGTGACTGCGCAGAGAGAAGGGCAGCACCGGAGACGTCGCGACAGAGTTCAAATTTAGGGTATTGATAACTCTTAATTACCCCGAATTACTCTTAATTACTCGCTGTACTTCATCTTTCAGACTTTTGAAACACATAAATATTGAAGTACGTCTATTCTACGATATCAATCTTAAAAATGTACTTGGTTCTAGTTAGTATAATGTTCCACTCGTACGTAATTGTGGTAATTATCAACCACCTGTTCGGAGTGTAATTTTAAATACACCAGTGAATTACAACGTCAAAGACGACGGAATTAACTTAAGTTACAAGAAATGTAATATTAAATTTATTTACCAAAAATATAATTAATCCAGACAATTTATTGGATCTTTCAATAGAAATTTTCATTTTAAATCTTAAAACTCAGACAATAAACGAATGAGAGTTTAGTTCAACAATCGCTTTTGTCGTTTAGGCCCACGAAATTATACAAACGTTCCTTCATTTTTGTCTGAATTCTAGCCTTTTTGGTCTGAAAACGATACTCTACGACCGATATAAGAATTAATGTACAATTTCCTTTCTTTTCGTGTTCATCTCGACTTCGTACGACCAGTATTTCTGATTTAATTTCGCGAAAGAAAAAAATGTCTGCCATCGATCAAAGCGAACTCTACGTGCACTTCTCGTGTGCACAAACCTTTTTGGTTTGGCAGGTCCTTATATTAAGTTTCTCACAAACAATTTTTGTAATGCATCATATTTAGCTCATATCTAAACCAAAGGTGCAACGTAACTTGTCACAATAATTGTGAACTTTTACATTCTGTTTACGATCTACTCTATCGTATTCAATCCATAATATTTAATAATTTTTCAATAGTATCCTTTGTCTTTTTAAGCGATAAAATCAGAGGAATAATTTGTAACAAAATAAGAATACCACGTTAAAAAATTCCATTATAATCATGTGTTATCATCACGTAAGCCGATTTCATGTAATGATATTAATAATTTATAAGACGCCTAAATTATAATATTTAACTAAATGCTTTTTCCTTTCAAAGGAGTCCAAATTTGAGTGGGTTATCTTGAATTTTCAAAATTTCAATTTTTGACATAAATTTCTGATTTTCGCTCTATTTTTCGGAAGCGTTTTGAAAAATTGGAAAATGTTTACACATATGGTGAAATATCGTTGAAATCTTTAAAACAAGTTAAAATTTAACTAGGTTTTCCCAAGCTTTGAGTATTTTTAGTCGAAAAACATTTAAATGTTAGAGCGAAATTTCACGTTTTTGCTCTTTTTCGTATAATTCATGACGAATTGGATAGTTTTTATCAAATTTGGTTTAATCTCGTCGACCCTATAATACGAAAACAACTTTGATTAGGTTATTCGAACTTTGTGTACTCTTAAGCGAAACAAAAAACGTAAATTTTCTACTGAAATATCGCATGTTTCTCTCTTTTTTTCGTAAACATTTTGATAAATAGATAAATCCTGTAATATTTCGATGGATCTTTTCAATAGCTTTACAACCGGATTCAGGGAAGTTTTGCCGATATAATGATTTTAATACTGTATCGGTAATTGAATTTATATTTACGTTTTCACTTTTAATTTATAATAATAAAATAAGAACTCTTGAAGACATTTCCTAGTAATACTGCATCTCTTTAGTTTCAGGTATCCGATACTTGGAATGATCCTCGTCTGATAAATACTCCGCTGGTTTTTCTCACCGATTTGGAAAGTGAATCTCCGAGGCAAGTGAAAGTCACGACCAAGGTCACGAGACAGCTGATTATCTAAAAGTAGGTAAACAAGGATAAGGCGTGAGTTGATTTTTATATTGATGTTTTTTTTAAATTCGAATGGAAAAATGTTATTGATAATCTCCCATTCCAATGCTTAACCCTGAATTAGTCCCGTAAAAATATACGTTATTTGTCTCTTGGGGAAAAAATGACCACATTATTCAATGAATTTTTAAGACCTCTTTCAAGGGTAAATCATCGGATTAAATTTATCGTAGTTCATGAATGGTTATTTCAAAAAATAAATGTATCGATATTTGTCTTATTAAGAATTGAACTGAAGAACTGGAATTCGGTGAAACTGAAGTTCATGGGACAGCTGTTTGTTTTGAGATTACAAGGCAATTTCATTTTCCCCATGCTAGAAATCATTTTGCCTTTTTACCTTGACCTTCTTTATCAGAACTACTCTAGCTTTCAACACATCTCTATGTGAAAACATTTACATTTATTGAATCATCGACTCAAATTTCTAACTTTCATTTGCCGACTTTTAGATTGATTCTTCGAAATTAATCAGTCATTGATCATGTTTGAACGGATGATAAGGAATTAAGAATGAGTAATTTTTAAAATCGGTCACTGATGAGTGTACTTTTGCTTTGAATTACTACTTCAGAATCAGCTTTACTTTCCCTACCTTTTTAAACAATCATGCATTGACTTACGAGATATCACTATCGGTTATCCTAACGTATTTCGTGATTAAAATTCAGTGGCGAGTCTAGTGTTACAAACGATTACTTTACTCAAAATCTACAGGAAATAATTAACGGGAGTTTTTATCGTCATTATTGCTACGCTGATTTTCAGCGAAAATTGAAACACCGCTCGTGTGAAAAGATCCAGAAGCTTGAATTTTTATCGTTTCTCAAAGGGTTTTCAGTTCTTCTCAAGTGTATGAAATAAGACCTTAAGTTCAATATCTCTCTCATCAGAATTGTGTGTATTTCTTACCAAATAACTTGATAATTTAATAATGAGATGTGCTATTAACAGTATATTAACATTCTTAAGAAAACAATCAAATAACGGTGATATTCTTTCGTAAATGATTGTCTTTTCATCAGATTAGAATTGTAACATACAGTAATTCTGATTTTAAAAAATGAATTTCTGAATTGATCCTCTCTGATAGATATTTTGCGTAAAGTTTATCAGATTTAAAAAATAATAATTAAAGGAGATATGTTTCCAAAGTAACGTATTTCCTCATTCAACTAATTAATAATTTTATCCCGCATATGCTCCAGGCTGTGAAATAATATGCTTAATTCTTAAAATAATGATGGAAATGAAGTTTGACTTAGTAAAGGAAAACGTGCGACTAAATCTAAGTGTTGTAGAGTAAGTAAAAAAAGTGACTTGTTCACGATTCGAACCAAGGTTTCCCACTTTCCAGGGCGTGGCTCGGAGGTATATTGGATAGACTTCTAGTAGTTAGAATACCACTATTTAGTTAAACATAGTTTAATGATTATTTTATTTCGATGGATTATTAATTTTCATTTTCAAATTTTTTCTAAAGGTATGAGGCGAGAATTCATATAGATATTGCCCAGGAGGACAACTCAATCGAAAGCAACTTGCGCAGAGAAAAACCATCACTGAAGATGCTCATGGAGACGACGGGGTTCCATCTTACTGAGAAGGAGAATTAATGAGAGAGAATTTGAGGTATTGAGAATTTTCGAAGTGATTTACTCTCTACTACATATTTCAATGTAAGTTTAATTTCAGTCTAATTATTAATAGGAAAAATTAACAATTGTAAAGAAGATACCAATTTTTTTTATTTTTTTAAAAGAAACAGGAAAATTGGTACGATTTTAAACATTTATTTAATTCCTTTTTGATGCATACCTTTAAGATTCATTTGTTATGTTTTCCAACCGTAAACAGGACTTCAAGGTGCCTTTTAAAATCAAGATAAAGCCTTTGACGGCTAATTAAAAGAAGGGGAAGAAGTTGCAGTTTGTCTCCATGTACGGGATATGGATGAGGTTCTTCCCTATGCTCTAAAGCATCACTCTACCCCGGAAGATGAATAAGAAGTGAAACATTTTTCTTTCCCGAGCCAAAACATATTTTCTATATTATGTATAGTTAAAAAATTTGTAAGGCCGGAATTTGTAATGTGATCCATGACTTGAAACGTATATTATATGGTTAAAAAAATTGCGCCTTTAGCAAACTAACTATTGCAGTATGTGTAGATTTGTTAATGATGTGAAACGCTGTTTAATTTACATATTCTGTAACTATATATTGAATTTCCCATTATTTTTCTAATTTCTAATTTGGAAGATGAATAAGAGGTGAAAAACATATTTTTCTTCCGAGCCAAAATATATTTTAATTATGTATAATATAAAAACTTGTAAGACCGGAATTTATATAGTGTTCAAGGACTTTATTTGAATATAATATGGATACGAAAAACCCTGCGCCCTTAGCCAAATAAACAATTGCCGAATGTATAGATTTATTATGTGTAAGGCGGGGCTATGTATAATTTATATATTTTGTTCTTTAACCTTTGAGAAAGAGATGAAATAAAATGATTGGGAGAGGGGCGTATTATAGTGCGTGTTGGGTGGGTTATAGAGGAAGATAAGGTATTGGGAAGGAATGGTATTCCAAGTACGTTGGGCATTGGTGTTAAGGGTCTCGGTGGAGCAGTGGGCGGGTTAAGGTAGGAGTGGTTGGGATAGTGGGATAGATAGAGTGGTTGCCTTTAAAAGGGGGAAAAGAGTAGGTTGATTAGAGAATGGGGATAGGAGAGGGTGGGTAAAGGTAGGGGATGGGATGGGAAATGGTGGGTAGAGGGTGGGATGGCATGGGAAACGGTGGGTAGAGGGTGGGATGGGAGAGGGTGGGTAGAGGGAGGTTTGGGATGGTGGGTAGGGGTGGGATGGGAAAGGGTGGGTAGAGGGAGGTTTGGGATGGTGGGTAGGGGGTGGGATGGGAGAGGGCGGGTAGAGGGAGGGTTGGGGTGATGGGTAGGGGGTGGGATGGGAGAGGGTGGGTAGAGGGAGGTTTGGGATGGTGGGTAGGGGTGGGATGGGAAAGGGTGGGTAGAGGGAGGTTTGGGATGGTGGGTAGGGGGTGGGATGGGAGAGGGCGGGTAGAGGGAGGGTTGGGGTGATGGGTAGGGGGTGGGATGGGATAGGGTGGGTAGAGGGAGGGTTGGGATGGTGGGTAGGGTGTGGGATGGGAAAGGGTGGGTAGAGGGTGGGATGGTATGGTGGGTAGGGGGTGGGATGGTATAGGGTAGGTAGAGGGAGGGTTGGGGTGATCGGTAGGGGGTGGGATGGGAGAGGGTGGGTAGAGGGTGGGTAGAGGGAGGTTTGGGATGGTGGGTAGGGTGTGGGATGGGAAAGGGTGGGTGGAGGGTGGGATGGTATGGTGGGTAGGGGGTGGGATGGGATAGGGTGGGTAGAGGGAGGGTTGGGAGAGGGTGGGTAGAGGGAGGGTTGGGATGGTGGGTAGGGTGTGGGATGGGAAAGGGTGGGTAGAGGGTGGGATGGTATGGTGGGTAGGGGGTGGGATGGGATAGGGTGGGTAGAGGGAGGGTTGGGGTGATGGGTAGGGTGTGGGATGGGAAAGGGTGGGTAGAGGGTGGGATGGTATATTGGGTAGGGGGTGGGATGGGATAGGGTGGGTAGAGGGAGGGTTGGGGTGATGGGTAGGGGGTGGGATGGCAGAGGGTGGGTAGAGGGAGGTTTGGGATGGTGGGTAGGGTGTGGGATGGGAAAGGGTGGGTAGAGGGTGGGATGGTATGGTGGCTAGGGGGTGGGATGGGATAGGGTGGGTAGAGGGAGGGTTGGGGTGATGGGTAGGGGGTGGGATGGGAAAGGGTGGGTAGAGGGAGGGTTGGGGTGATGGGTAGGGTGTGGGATGGGAAAGGGTGGGTAGAGGGTGGGATGGTATGGTGGCTAGGGGGTGGGATGGGAAAGGGTGGGTAGAGGGAGGGTTGGGGTGATGGGTAGGGTGTGGGATGGGAAAGGGTGGGTAGAGGGTGGGATGGTATTGTGGCTAGGGGGTGGGATGGTATAGGGTGGGTAGAGGGAGGGTTGGGGTGATCGGTAGGGGGTGGGATGGGAGAGGGTGGGTAGAGGGTGGGTAGAGGGAGGTTTGGGATGGTGGGTAGGGTGTGGGATGGGAAAGGGTGGGTGGAGGGTGGGATGGTATGGTGGGTAGGGGGTGGGATGGGATAGGGTGGGTAGAGGGAGGGTTGGGAGAGGGTGGGTAGAGGGAGGGTTGGGATGGTGGGTAGGGTGTGGGATGGGAAAGGGTGGGTAGAGGGTGGGATGGTATGGTGGGTAGGGGGTGGGATGGGATAGGGTGGGTAGAGGGAGGGTTGGGGTGATGGGTAGGGTGTGGGATGGAAAAGGGTGGGTAGAGGGTGGGATGGTATGGTGGGTAGGGGGTGGGATGGGAGAGGGTGGGTAGAGGGAGGGTTGGGGTGATGGGTAGGGGGTGGGATGGCAGAGGGTGGGTAGAGGGAGGTTTGGGATGGTGGGTAGGGTGTGGGATGGGAAAGGGTGGGTAGAGGGTGGGATGGTATGGTGGCTAGGGGGTGGGATGGGATAGGGTGGGTAGAGGGAGGGTTGGGGTGATGGGTAGGGGGTGGGATGGGAAAGGGTGGGTAGAGGGAGGGTTGGGATGGTGGGTAGGGGGTGGGATGGGAGAGGGTGGGTAGAGGGAGGTTTGGGATGGTGGGTAGGGGGTGGGATGGGAAAGGGTTGGTAGTGGGAGATGGTCCCTAGAACACGTTTTGACCATTTTCGGAATGATGTCTGTTTGTATGTGTGTGTGTCTGTGCTTGTGGGCGCTCTAACGTGAAAACTATAAGTCGTATAAATACCAAACTTCATATTCACTGTGGTTGATGCTATCAGAGTTGATTAGTTTTAGGAGTTAATCGGTTAACCCAAAGTCGAGCTTTATTCTTCAAAGCAAGTTTCCGGTTTCGAAATATATCTCCTTAATATGATATTTATTTGTATACTATAATTTCTAAAAGTTTTGGAAAATGTAATTTACTATATCTTTTGTATGAAACATATTTTGTATAACTGATTTTATAGGAGTTATTCATGAAATACTGATAATCCGGAAGGTGCTGATATTGAACTTCGTGGGCGCTCTGGGCACTGGTTCGAAAGGCTAATTTCATCGTGTTTCAACAAATATTTGCCGAAAAACATTATTTATAATTTTTGTGACGTAAAAGATAATATGATATAAATTATTCAATTATCTTCCAAGTTTAGATTGAATATATAGTTCGAAAATACTGTCGTAGATAAATATTTACATCTTGTGTATGGAGAAAGTCATGTGCTGGCCACATCAGATTTTTTTACATTTGCATTTAACTTTAACTATCTAACCTGGAGAACCATTAGCTTCTCTAATACTTCGCGGAAACCAAAAGCAACTATCTGTCCTGGCAACTACTTCCCTGTATCACTCTTTTGTTTCTCTTGAAGATCGCGTAAGATTGTAACTGGGATAACAATATCAGTTATCTCCTCCCCGAAATCGGCAGTGATAAATTTATCAAAGAGCTTCCGTCAATATTTAAGTCTTCCATCAACAAGAGAGTTCCATCCGAGGGATTCTATCATAGCAGAAACACTGCTGCCAAATCTGAGATCTCCCTTGACGAACTTTGCTGCTCTACCATCCCAAGATCGGAAATTAATGCTACTTCGTGAGGATCCCAAATCGCACAGCAATACTCAAGTAGAGGTCAAGGAAAAGTACGCTATTTCTTTTACTCTCGATGAACTTAGAATTCCAATGGATAATCTTTGTATCCCATTCGCATTTTTTTATCACCCTTCGAAAATTTCCTTTTTGATGGAAAAATTACTGCGGAGCGTTATTCCTAGGTATTTGTGATGCATCACGAGCTCCATATTCTTTAGCCATATTTTAATTGCACATCGAGCAGAAATAGTCATATCTGGATTCATTTAGAGGCTTTGGAAGACGTACCTCCAAAAAATATCAAGTTTTATCTTTCCCGGAGATCACAATAAAATGACGAAATCCCAAAAATTTGCGTTTTGATCATTTTTCTTAGAATTAGAGTAGTAGTAGTATTATTAAAAGTGCTTTGACAGCTTAGGTCCTTTCGCACATCGGCTCCCACCGGGATTCGAACCCGGGATCGTTTTCACCAAAGGCAAACGCTCTGTCCACATTACTATCCGGGAGCCTTTAGAATTATAGATAGGCTGGTTTAGTATGGACTGAATTAGAAGCTTTGACGAAGTTATTCCGAATTAGGAACAGATTTTATTTTTGCGATGCAAAATCCCTAAAAAAACGCCCGTAAATGATTAAAATGTTTTCTTAAAATTCGAAATAGATTTAGAAATTTAGAATCATTAAAAGCTTTTGACGTTCTGAGTCGTGAATAGATACTTTCTTACGAGAAGGAGTTATTACAAAAAATAAGACAGAATACTATTGGAAAATTTTCAGTTTTATCTGCATGATATACTTAAGTATATTATATTACTTATTTACTTATTACTTTATTACTTAAGTATATATTCGGTGAACTAGCTATCAAATTACAACGCTTACAAAACTCCGCGGTGAGATATATTTTCAACTTAAAAAATCTGATGTGGCCAGCACATGACTTTCTCCATATATAAAATGTAAATACTTATCTACGACAGTAATTTCGAACTCTAAACATTATAAATAATGTTGTTCGGGACATGCTGGATGAAAGACGATGAAACTGGCATTTCGCCCATAGAGCCCACAGCGCCCACAAAGTACATAATCAGCAACTTCCGGTTTATCAGTATTTCAGGAAAAACTCCTAAACAATCAGTGATACGAAAATATGTTTCATACAAAAGTTATAGTAAAATTTATTTCTAAAACATTCATAGATTGTATGTACCTAAATATCATATTTATGGAGATATTTTGAAAACCGGAAATGAGCTGTGAAGAATGAACCTCAACTTCCGGTTGACCGATTTACTCCAAAAACTAATCAACTCTAAAGACTGTAATAGAAATACTACATATGAAATTTGGTGTTGATCCGCCAAATAATTTTCATGTTAGAGCGCCCACAAAGTACATAATCATCTTCTTCCGGTTTATCAGTGTTTGACGAATAACTCCTAATCAACCGGTGATACAAAAATATGTTAAATACAAAAGTTATAGTAAATTACATTATCTAAAACTTTTATAAGTAATACAATACACGTATATATCTTATTTATGGAGATATTTTGAAAACCGGAAATGAGCTTTAATGAATAAAGCTCGACTTCCGGTTGACCGATTTACTCCAAAAACCAATCAACTCTGACAGCAGACACCACAACACTATATATGAAGTTTGGTGTTGATACGACTAATAGTTTTCACGTTAGAGCGTCCACTATCACACACACACACATACACACACACACACACACACACACACACACACACATACACACAGACATCATTCCGAAAATAGTCAAAACGTGTTCTAGGGACCCCAAAACATGTATTTCCGTTGAAATCTCGAAGTCGAATTTTTTCATGAAAACAATACTTTCTCTATACTTCGTATATGGAGAAAGTAAAAAGTACGATCACATTTCGGATTATAACACGAAACTCTCACTACTAAAGCTTGATCTCCGGCGCAAGCATCACTTTCTTTGTATCACTAACAAATTTTGATATACTAAATCTCCTAATTACATTCACTCTTTATTTTTGTCTTTGGATTGCATTCATGACCGCAATACAAGAGGTCGCAAACAACTATTGATTCCTCAACATAGAACCGAGATCTTTCACAATTCATTTACAGTTACAGCTATCAACCTCTGGAACGCACTTCCCCAAGTAATTCAAAACTCATCCACCATTTTTACCTTTAAGCGTAAATGTCACAATCATCTCATAACTATCCAAAGCAGAACTTAAATGCACCTAAATTCACAACTCCATCACCCCAACCTTGTTACACAATTGTTTGGTTCTGATCCGCTGCCTCATGTCATGAATATATGTACAATATTAACGATTAGCTAACTTAGATTTTGTTTTAGAATTTTTCAAATCGGAAGCAGCAAATGTTTTAATCCTTTTGATTTCCGCACATCTTTTTATTTTTTTTATTTAATTTATTTTATTTTTTGTTTATTTTCTCTTTTTGTCTTTTAACACTTTCCTATAAACTATGTTTTTGATTATTTTCAGTGTACTAGACCTTTTAATGTTTCGTTTGTATGTTTTTCTCAATGTAATTTCATTTTCTTCATTTCTTTGAGATTTATCTCCCATTGTTCAACGTTTATTTTTATTCATCTATAATTAATTTCAGTTTAGTGAAGTTGATTTATTTTATCTGATTGTTTGTAGTGCAGTTATGTTATTTCTCCTTTCTTTTTGTACAATTTTTATATTTTCACTGTCTGTCCATCATAACCCTTTTCTTTCTCCTTCATCAAAAATATAATTTTCTATTGTAGATTTCGCAGGTTTTTCACACTCCCCTTCTAGGGAGTGTTTTCCTGCAGTGGAAATTTTTCCTGAGCCCTCAGCTTAGGTTTTTTCAATCCACATATTACTTTTCTTCGTGCACTTTTGCAAACTATCTCTTTCTTTGTGTTTCGCATACGACGATGGGTTAGGTGTAAGAGGAGACTTTCTAGTCTCAATCTCGCCCGAATAAATCCATTTATTATTCTTATTATTAATATAAGTAATTAAAAAAACATATCCGTCAAGTATCCGGAAAAGGAACAGATTTTTAAATAAGGGTAGCTGAAAACCCTGAAAAATTAACAGAACCATTATTTAGTTTTTAGCCATATTTTGGTAAAATATCGAGCAATACTCGAGGAATAATCCAAATTTTCTCTTTTTCGTAGTAGTATACAGAAAAAAACTCATCGGAAAAATTATAGTTTTTTGCAATAATTTGCTTAATAATTTTAATTAAATATTCCAATTCGGACTCGTTTAACGATTTCTACGGGATCTATCAGCAAAAGAAATACATTAGCACTCTTTGCGAGCAGAAAATTCCACAAACTTCAAAAAAATAATTGGAGAAACTTCAGTTTTTTTGCTACAATTTGCCCAAATATGGATATTAATGTTGTGAGGTTCAGGGCCGTGCGCAGGATTTGCTCGTGCGGAGGGTTTTTCTCATTAAAAATAGTAACTATTATAATACAACTATCAATAATGAACGTACGCGAAAACGTACAGGAGTCCTGACAGACGATAACATGAAATTTGTAAGAGGCACTACATTTTGGAAGGAAACGTTTACTAAATGAATCATTAAATAATATTATTTCATTTTATCCTATCTTCAATTCATGAACATTTTGTATGAAGGATCCTCATGGGGGGAGTTCAAACCACCAAACCCCCCCGTGCGTACGGGCCTGGTGAGGTTGACTATGTGGACGCCATTCATCTATATTCAAAGACCAAAATGAGAGTCTTTGTTCAATTTACTTTGTAGAATTAATCTCCGATCTCGAGATGGTAGTGCAGCTAGTCAAGGAAGCAATATCGAAAAAGCGATACAGGGAAGTAGTTTCCAGGAGAGATAGTTACTTTTGATCGTTTTTCCCGCGAAATATTGGAGAAGCTAATAGCTCTTCAGGTTATTTAGGGATCTCGGTTTTTTTACACCCCCAGCCAAGCGCCACTGGCGGATTGCAGTGTTTGATTGTAAATTATAGCTTGTAAGAACCTTATTATAGAGATTATGTTTACTAGATTATTTTTACAATATTATGTTGTTTTATATGAAAAAAGGCAAGAAAAGTAAAGGTTTTCAAGATATTTTACTGGTATTCAAGAATGTTCACATCAACTGCCTTATTAAAATGAAAATTTTACTATAAATTAGGGGTATCTCTATAAACTCTATAATTTTAGTCCTATATTGATAATTTTATGTCAATATCACATACATAGCACATAAAGACATTTATACGATATATTTCAGATTATTTTCAGGATTTTACATTTATTAACTGGCGCAAAAGTAAATGTCTTATCTATCTTAGTAGCCAATATCTGTATAGTTTACTTCGATTTTCAATCAAAATATGGTAAAAATATAATTTTTTTTCAATTATTTTCTACCCATATTACCATAAAACGTCCACAATCCGTGAATTAAGGGAAAATTCCGTTTTTTGGCAATATTTTGCTTAAATATCGAAATAAACTATTCAAATTTGCACTAATTTTTAAGCTGTAGACGAGATCTTTCCGAAACAGGAAAACATTTTCACATTCGCGGAGCAGTGAGTTCAAAAACGCGAAAACTCTTATAGGAATTTCAGTTTGTTTTGCTTTGATTAGTTAAAGTATTGATATATACTTATCAAATTATGAAGCATATTAGATCTTTCATTGAAATCCCTCATCTTTTGATAAAGTTGTCTATTTAATCGAGCAGTAGATGCAAGAATCCTTGAAAACCAAAATTAAAACTTGAAAGATTTATTTATTTATACGTTTTCCTTAAACATCATAATAAAACTGGCATTTTAGAACACATTAGGAATCGCCTTATCGATCCAAATTAAGAAAAGATATACTGTTTCGCTGGGAATTTAACCCAAAATACTTCGAAAACAAGAAAATGATTACAAAAATTTCAGTTTTTAACCATGTTTTTATTAAAAATAGAGATAAACTATGCCAATTTGGACTGTATAGATAGTATAGACTTTCACTTTAAATGCCTAGCAGTAAACCCAAAAAAAACGTCGAAGATCCGAAAACAATCGAAAATAATTCGGTTGTATGGCCATTCTTGCTTAAAAATCGAAAAATCAAATTCAAATTAAGATGGTTTAAATGCTTGTGTCGCAACATGTCTAAATTACTATATCAATATCAATATTTGAGAATATTAATGTAAAGAAGGATGTTTTTCCGAATGTTTTCGGGTTTTCGATGTTTTTTTGAGATTTCTACTTCGCAAAAGTTAACATCTGTTCCTAATTCGGATGAACTACATAAGCTTTAAAACGAGTCAAAATTTGTATATTTAATCTCGTTTTTAAGCAAATTACTGCCAAAAAACTATATAGTGTATAAAAAAATCTATATACAGTGGTACCTCTTACTACGAGTTTAATCCGTTCCAAAATCGAGCTCGTATTAAGAAATGCTCGTTTTAAGAAACAATTTTCCCCATTTAACTTCATTGAAATGCAATTAATTCGTTCCAGCCCCCATCCACCCCACCTCAATTTAGAAAATTATTGTTAATTATCTTCGATGTAGTACAGTAATTAATGACATAACAATTATAAATCATTAAAAAAGATAAAGCAATGAAATATAAAGGTTTTAACAAGTCAGTCAACCTTTTAACTATGACAATCTGGGCTGGAGAGCGGAGGACTACTGTTTTGGGGGAGAATCTCCTTTCAATAAAAAGTCAGGCACATTTTTTTGCGTTTTCTCTCGCACTGTCGCATCTTAGGTAGGCAATTTGCCTGGTGAACATTGTTCTTCCTCTTTTCGTTCGTTTTTAGTTCGTTCGTTCGTTAAGTTCAGTTCGTTTTTTCAGGCACTTATCAAGCGAAATTAGTTTCATACGGCTTTTAAAAATTTTTTGTAAGTGTTCCATACCCTTATCGTTAAACAATACAGCCGCACGCCCTGAATTAAATTTATCTGGGTGATGTTTTTCGACAAAATCGGACAGTTCATGCCACTTCGATAACATTTCTCTCAATTTTTCGGATGGCAGCGCATCATCCGACGTTCCTGCTTTCTCCCCCAATACAGTTTCCTCCATTGCATCTGACTGATTGTGCTCCTGAAGCAGCAGTAGTTCTTCCGTCGTCAGTTCTTCTCCGTGGCCCTCGAGGAGTTCATTGATGTCGGCATCATCCACCTCCAGCCCCATGGATTTACCAAGAGATACGATTTCTTCCCCATCAGGCATTCCTGGTTCGAATCCCATGGAGTCTCGTTCGGAAACAGCTTTGGGCTACAGCTTCCTCCAAGCTGAATTCAGAGTTCTTCTGATGACTCCCTGCCATGCCTGATCGATGATTTTGGTGCAGTTAACGATATTAAAAGGATCTTTCCAGAAATGGCGCAGAGTGAGTTTTGTGTTCTCCGTGATATCAAAGCACTGACGTAACAAATGCTTGGTGTACAGTTTCTTAAAATTGGAAACCACCTGCTGATCCACCTGCCTCCCCTATCTTGCAGCCCATGGGCTGCAGAATAGGGGTGGCATTCGGCAGCAGGTAGGGGATCTTGATGAAGCTGAACTCATCCAAAATTTCATCCTGAAGGTTCGGAGGGTGTCTCGGGACATTGTCAAGCACGAGGAGGGCCTTGAGAGGAAGGCGTTGTTCAAATAGGAATGTCTTCACAGTCGGGCCGAAGGCGGTGTTTACCCACTCGATGGTTAATTGCCTGGTGACCCAGGCCTTCACATTAGCCCTCCACATCACTGGTTGCTTCTCCTAAATTATTTTGTGAACCTTGAATGCCCTCGGATTTTCCGAATGGTAGACCAGAAGAGGCTTGATTTTGCATCCCCACTGGCGTTAGCGCAAAAAGCAAGCGTCAGCCTATCCTTCATTGGCTTATGGCCTGGCAACTTCTTCTCCTCGGCGGTGATGAACGTCCGTCTTGGCATCTTCTTCCAAAACAGGCCAGTCTCATCAAAGTTAAAAACCTGCTGTGAGACGAAGCCCTGCGAAGCGATGAGTTCGGTGAACTCTTTAACGAACACTTCAGCCGCCTTGGTACCGCACTGGCTGCCTCACCATGTCGTAGTACGCTGTGGATGCCGGTTCTCCACTTGAATTTTTCAAACCAGCCTCGACTGGCCTTGAAAAGTTCCACAGTATCCGCAGGTTCTTCTGATGTCGTTCCAGGAGACTTCTTGTAAATATCATCGTACAATAATCATGCCTTCTCACAGATGATGTCCTCAGATCACCTGCGAGTTCCTTCTCGTTCAACCAAATCAGAAGTAATTTTTCCATCTCTTCATTCACAACTGACCGCTTCTTCGGCAGCCTTGCGACACCCTTCGATGACGACAATGCCTTTATTTCCTTCTTTTTCTTCAAAATGGTGCACATCGTCGACGTACTCCGTTTGTATTGGCGCGCCAAGTCCGCAACACGCACTCCTTTTTCATATTTTTCGATAATTTCCTTCTTAATATCGATCTTGATAAGCTTTTTCTTCTTATCACTACTCTCCTTTACACTACGATTCTTAGGTCCCATGTAGAAGTTACAGTATACATTGCAAAAAGAAAACAAAAATATTTGCCAGAACACAATTTAGAAATGCTTTTCCTACGATTTCAAAACGCGAACTGAGTGAGCGACGGCAGGGTGATCCAAGAAGAATTTTGATTTGGTGTTATCATCATTGAACTCCACATCCCGCTTTGATTTGGCTCGTTTACGTAAGCAGCATATAAAAGGGATTTTGTTTCGAGCTTACCATCGGGTCCTTGGTAGCCCTGGCAGCTCGCCCGCGAACTTATTAGACAGCGCCAACAAGCAGGATACGATTATACCCGCACGCTCGTAGTAAGAAATTTCGCTCGTCTTAAGAGTCAATATTTTGGCCGAGTGCCAGCTCGTAGTATGGAACACTCGTACTAAGGAACATTCGTAGTAAGAGGTACTACTGTATATAGATAGATAGGATACAAATTCACAGGCTAAACCACAAGCGTGATTTACTTGAAATTTTTACGACGTATTGGCCATAACGTGTAACAGCCAGATAAATTGCGATTTTGGACCTCAGTGTCATGGGTTCGATTCCAGAGAGCCCCAAAGTCCTGATTTTTTCCGTTTAAATGCATTGCGTTGATTTTCGGGAATTTTTAAAAAATACTTCCCGGATAGGTAGAGAATCAAAACTCAAAGAGCCTATATATATGGTCATGATCTATCGAAATCATTAATGACTTTTGCAGAAAATATCCTGGGTATGATGCTAGGACGATGCAAAAGTCTCTTATTTAAAATATATTGGGGTAGTTTTTCATTATTTTTGATGCACTTATCGAAATGATAGGAAGTTCTTGCTTAGATGGAAGATGTTTGTTAAGAGTAAGTTTTAGAAAACAATTTAGATAAGACCATTCTGTTCCTGGGTTCGATGCTAGAGCATTTTAACATTTCTCACATAAGGAATATAAGAAAAAATTAGGACGTCGTTTGAGGCAGTTACAGCCAATATTTCTGCCTGAATTGTCACACATAGTTAAAGGTGGTGATTTTCGGTTGTGCTGCGTAATAAGTTCACCAGGAAGACCTGGGCTCGATTCCAGACGATAAAATTGCCGAGAATTTTAAGAATATTTTCAATCGGTTTTTTTTTCATTTGAGAACCCTCCCGGTATGATTCCGACATAAAATTAGTGTTGTCGATCTGCTTGCAGTATGCAAGCTAAATTTTACTCGTTAATAATTAAAATTCCATAAAATTATGAATGCAAGGGTTGTTAACGTATGTGGCATTTGTGGAACATATATCATTTCCTGATATTAGAATTTTGACCGCCCGTATATAAGTAAATTGGGGGAAGTGAAGAAATGAAGTTATATTCTTCTATTGCGATTTCACTTTGGCATGTGGGTTTGATCGAAAACACCCCGTAAACAAAGGAAGCTTTATATTTCCAAAATTTACAATACCCAACACTCAATTTCAACTACAAAGCAGGAATATACAAATTGCATTGCAATAGTTGCGGGGCAATATACATCGGACAAACTAGTAGACATCTCCAAACCTGAGTGCCTACAAGTTATCAGATGGACCAAACCTTTTCTAGAAAACAGATCTCAGCGAGTTGCGTTAGACGGAATTTTATCCGACGAAATATGAATCTCATCAGGAGTTCCACAGGGAAGTGTTCTTGGTCCGATTTTATTCCTAATTTACATTTACGATCTCGTAGATAACGTAAAGAGTAATCTTAGATTATTTGCCGGTGATACCGTGATATACAGAGAGATTTTGTGAGAAAACGATTCTTCTAAAGTTTCCCTCTCTATTTCTATGCACATTTAAACAAGCTTTAATGTATATAATATCACTGACAGATGGAAGAAGGGACAGTCTCAATCCTTTAACAATCAAGCCTTTAACAAAGACCTTAAACATTAGAACTTCAAAATTATGTCTTTATTCGAAAATTCCTCTAAATTCATGCTAGATGCTATTAGTTCATTCCTACATACTCAAGGTCTCTAAGAAGCCCATAAATTGCTTAGAAACCAACATATTCCCCTAGAAACCAACAATATTGCTTAACAGGAACACGGATATGCATCCATAACAAATCCTACGCTTTACATTTTTCCAAACGCCTACTTGAGGAAAAACATAATTCAAATTTTGTGGTTAAATTATTACAGACTCAACAGAAAGGGTCAAAAATTAACATCTTAGAACAGATTGAAATCACACAACACAATTCAACTACACTCTCGCTAACAGTTTTCAACACAGTCCCCCCCTGCTGTCAACGGTTTCTCTCCTGCCTCCACTCCCTCCTCCTCCCACAATTGGTTTGTCTAACTCTCCGTTAACTCCCCCTTCCTTCACCCAATTGGTTTATTTGGTGATGCCCTTTGGTATACATACTTGTAATGTTTTGTGATCTTTGCTTGTTGACAACTCTGTGAGTTGGGTCGCAGTAGAGAAATGTATTTTTGTGGAATTTTTACTAAGGGATATTTTCATTTTTCCATTTAAATAGCAATAATTAATACATCATTAGACCTTTTAGCGACTCCAAGTAATTTTATAATCCCTTTCTCTGTGTATGGCTTGAAATTTATGTCGGAAAATATCTTCCAAGTATTTCTTACCGGAGTAACTGACATCGGATGGATAAATATATACACAACCGTCACTATTATATAAGATACTAGCTAAAGCGCTTGTTGTTTCTCAATGATGAGGGCACAAGTAGGATTAAATATAGTAGAAATGCAGTTAACCTGACCGTAAAAACTTTAAATATGGTAGTACATTACAAATAAATAAACTTTCGAAATTCCATTGTGTTTTATGTGACCGTGATGAGTCGTGCACGACATCGATTCACTTGCCAGTCAAGTACGGAAGTCGAGTTGTCGGTCGTGCAATCGAACACGTGAAAATTCACCTTAATTCTCTTACAATTACTTTCAATTGAGCTTTAATTCCTAATGCGATAGGAAAACGCACGGCTCGGATTCAACAATGGCATCGGTCGTCATGGGGATGCGGAAAAGGAAAAGATGAGAAATTTAGGAAAATTTTCGTTTTTTCGTTTAATACATCGGAGTTGAGACCGTTTAGAATGAGTTGAGACCGATTTAAATAAGTTTGCACCACTTAAAAGAACTTGAGACGGCTTTGAATACGTTTAGATCGCTCAGAATTGAAAAAGTTGAAAGTGCTTAGAAACTATTCAGACAGCTTTTTATAACTTAAGATCGCTTATAATGCGTTGAAACCGCTTAAAAACATTTGTGAAGCATAAAGTACGTTTAGAAGGCATAATATGCGTTGAAACCACTTAGTATAGGTTTAATTCGCTCAGAATGCGCTGAGGCCGCTGAGAATGTGTTGAGATCGCATTGAATACGTTGAGTTCGTTTAGAATATGCTGGTTTGGCTTAGAATGAGTTGAGATAGCTGTAAATCCTTTTAGATCGCTTCATTGGAGTTGAGTCCACTTAGAAATCGTTGAGACTCCAAATAATACGTTGGGAGTGTTTGGAATACGTTGAAAGCGCTTAGAATGCGTTAAGATCGTTAAGAAGGAGTTGAGACCGCTCAGACTAAGTTGAGATCGCTAAGAATGAGTTGAGATCACTTAGAATGAGTTGAGAACGCTTAGAAGTAGTTGAAACCGATTTAAATACGTTTACACCGCTTAGAAGAACTTTAGACGGCTAAGAATGAGTTGAGATAGGTTAGAATAAGTAGAGGCCGCTTAGAAGGAGTTGAGACCGCTCAGAATACGTTGAAAGACCTTAGAATGCGTTGAGACCGATCTAAATACGTTTAGATCGCTTAGAAGGAGTTGAGACCGCTCATAAAACGTTGAAAGCTCTTAGAATGCGTAATGATCGCTGTTTGTTTTGCTCTAAATACGTTTAGATCGCTTAGAAGGAGTTAAGACCGTTCGGAATACTTTTAGACGTCATCAGATAGTCTTAGAAAAAACATTTATTCGGATATAACTTGGTTGCCATAACGATATCTCGTTTGTTGAAGTAGTTACCTCAAAGAGTTCGTCTCTAAAGTAACTTTTGTATTTTTAAGCGATACTTTTCATACTTGTAAGCGAAATCACTTCCTATTTGACATACAAGTATGTCCACGAAGAACGGTTTCAAACCATAAACAGCATAGAAAATTATGCCATATGTTAAACAAAATGACCGAAATTCCTAAATACAATCTAAATACTTTTAAAAATATGTATAAGTATATAAAACTAGCTGTAGCACCCGTTTTTTTGCAGCTGGGAGAGTAGAAGTAGGATTAAATACAGTAGAAATGGTATAAACGCAATTAACCTGACCGTAAAAACTTTAAATATAGCAGTACTTCAAAAAGGAATAAACTTTCGTAATTCCAATGTGCTTTATATGACCGTGATGAGTCGTGCACGACTGCGATTCACTTGCCAGTCAAGTACGGAAGTCGAGTTGTCGGTCAAGCAATCGACCACGTGATAATCCGCCTTAATTCTCTTACCATTACTTTCAATTGAGCTTTAATTCCCAATGCGATAGGAAAACGCACGGCTCGGATTCAACAATAGCATTGGTCGTCATGGGGACGGGGAAAAGGAAAAGATGAGAAATTTAGGAAAACTTTCGTTTTTTTTTTTTTCGTTTAATACATCGGAGTTGAGACCGTTTAGAATGAGTTGAGACCGCTTAGAATGAGTTGAGACCAATTTAAATACGTTTGCACCGCTTAAAAGAACTTGAGACCACTTAGAATGCGTTGAGACCGTTTATAATGTAATGACGCAGCTAGCAATGAGTTGAGATAGCCTAGAATGCGTAGAGTAAGCTAAGAAGGAGTTGACGCCGCTTAGAATGTGTTGAGATCGGTTAGAATGAGCTGAGACCGATTTAAATACGTTTGTACCGCTTAAAAGAACTTGAGACGGATTGGAATGCGTTGAGATAGCTTAGAAAGGGTTGAGACCGTTTAGAATGCGTTGAGATAGCTTAGAAAGGGTTGAGACCGCTTCGAATGCGTTGAGATAGTTTAGAAAGGGTTGAGACCGCTTAGAATGAGTTGAAACCGCTTAAAATGAGCTGACACGGTTTAAATAAGTTTGCATCGCTTAGAAGAACTTGAGACGGCTCGGAATGCGTTGAGATCGCTCAGAAAGAAAGAGTTGAAAGAGTTTAGAAACTATTCAGACAGCTTTTAATATATTGAGATCCCTTATATTGCGTTGAAACCGCTTAGAAGGAGTTGAGATTGCTTTTAATACGTTGAGATCGCTTAGAATGCGTTGACATGGATTACAATGCGTTGAGATCGCTTAAAAACTATTGTGATGCTTAAGATACGTTTATAAGGCTGATTATGCGTTGGGACCGCTTAGAATTGGTTGAATTCGCTCATAATGCGCTGAGGCCGCTGAGAATGTGTTCAAACCGCTTTGAATGCGTTGAAAAGACTAACAAATCGTTCAAAACATTTATACTGTGTTGACATCGCTTTGAATACCTTGAGTTCGCTTAGAATATGCTGGTTCAGCTTAGAATGAGTTGAGGTAGCTATAAATACGTTTAGATCGCTTAATTGGAGTTGAGTACGCCTATAATACGTTAAAAGCGCTTAGAACACGTTGAGACTCCTGATATAACGTTAGGAGTGTTGGAATGCGTTGAGATCGCTTTCTATGCGTTTGGATCGCTTAGAAGGAACTGAGACCTCTCAGAATACGTTGAAAGCTTTTAGAATGTTTTGAGATCGCTTTGAATACGTTTATATCGCTTAGAATGAGTTGAGACCGCTCAGAAAACGTTGAAAGCGCTTAGAATGCGTAAAGATCGCTTTGAATACGTTTAGATCGCTTAGAAGGAGTTGAGACTGCTCATAAAACGTTTAAAGCCCTTAGAATGTATTGAGACCGTTCTAAATACGTTTAGATAGCTAAGAAGGAGTTGAGACCGCTCAGAAAACGTTGAAAGTCCTTAGAATGTATTGAGACCGTTCTAAATACGTTTAGATAGCTTAGAAGGAGTTGAGACCGCTCATAAAACGTTTAAAGCCCTTAGAATGCGTAAAGATCGCTGTTTTGGTGCTCCGTTAAACTTTTGATGTAAGCTTCTGCCGTAAGAAATGCATGGAAGAAAATTTCGAACGTTCGTTTTTTATTTATTTAAAGTTGATTCATAAAACAGACATAAGGACCGATTACAATGAATCGTACAGTAACAAATAAACATATTTGTCAATATTAATAAAGGAGCATTGAAATGCAACCAAACATTCGTATAAAATGAAAAAAAAAACAAAAAAATGTTAGTGAGTTAAATTAAATTAAATGAGAAAAAATAAAATAATAAAAAATAGTAATAATAAGTTAAAATAGAAGATGTAAGGAAAAAAAGAATAATGATAGGGGAAAAAATAATATAACAAAAAAATCTGATGTGGCCAACACATGACTTTCTCCGTTTTTATTGAAAACAGAAGCCTATGCCGGTAATATATATAAATAACTCCAAAACAATGAGTGTTAAAGGACAATGTTTCATACAAAAGTTGTAGTATAGTACATTATCTATAACTTTGGTGTCCAATTGTATATACCTTAATTGCATTTTGACAGAGATATGTATGAAAAACTTCCATATCTGGGTAAACAACAACTTCCGGTAAACCATTATTCAAGAATAACTCCTAAACAATGAGTGTTACGGAAAAATATTTAATACAAAAGTTGTAGTTAAGTACATTATCTACAACTTTTGTGTGTAAATGTATATACCTATATTGCATTTTTACAGAGATATTTAAGAAACGAAATTTTGTTCCGGATAAACCGCAACTTCCGGTTAAGCGATATTCACAAAAACTAATCAACTCTTAGAAATGTTAGCAAAATACTAAATATGAATTTTGAAAATGATCGGATAATTACTTTTTAAGATAGAGCGCCCACAAACTTTTTAACCACAGACAGACAGACTGACAGACAGACAGACACACAGACAGGCATGTTCGGGAAAATAGCGAAAACGCGCTCTATGGGCCCCAAAACATCTATTTCCGTCGAAATCTGGAGGTCGAATTTTTTTGCGAATACAATACTTTTTCTATACTACTTATAGAGAGAAAGTAATACGAGGGAAAAAGATGAAGAGGTCAAAACTCGAGACAAAGAAGTAAGCTAAAGAGCATAAGTTAATGAATGGATTTCATCCTCTTTTAGACTCAGAATGGCATTATATATTTAATGGGAGTCGTTTTAAAGGTCCACTGGAGTGTTATATATCGATATTTGTCCGTCCAGAGTATCCTTGGTACGACTCCGGACGACTCGAATCGTCTCTCTCATAAGAAATGCACGTAAAGTTCGTTTTGATCGATTGCAGACATTTTTTCTTTTGCGAAATTAAATCGGAAATAATGGTCGTACGAAATCGAAATGAACACCAAAAGAAAGGAAATTGAACAAAGATTCTTATTTTGGTCGTCGAATATCGTATTCGAGTCGAAATTTGGAGAAATCAGACGAAAACGACGGAAAATTTGTATTATATCGTGGGCGTAAACAATTCCTTGACGACAAAGGTCATTGTTGAGCTCAACTCTCACAGAAATATGTGGGATACGCAGGCATAGAGTAATATTATCATACGAGTAAAATGTTGCTTGCATACTGCAAGCATATCGACAACACTATTTTCATGTCGGCATCATATCGGGACGGCCATCAAAAGAAAAAAATGGATTGAAATTTTTCTTAATATTCGCTGAAATTCCATCGTCTGGCATCGAACCCGGGTCTTTACTGTGAACTTACTATGCAGCAAAATAGAACATCACCATCTCTAACTATGTTTGAAAATTCAAGCAGAAATATGGGCTACAACTGCCTCAAAAGACGTTCTAATTTTCACGATTTAAATGGCTCTCTGGATTCGAACCAAGGACGATCATGGAAATCTAAAAAATGTTTCTGAAAGTTATTAATGATCTCTATCTATATGCCGAATTTGAAGTTTCTATATTATTGGCAAAGGTTTCAAAATAATTCCTAAAAATCGGATCAACTTCTGATTGCAGAGACACCTGGTGTCGAACCCAGGACACATTGATAGCTGTGAATGCACTGTTTGATATGTATGGACTTGATCTTTCTATATGCAAAGTTTGAAATCGATATCGTGCCGGAAAGTTCCCTTAAATTTGTTTCCGTTATCTCCGTAAGAAATGCATTGAGGAATTCAAATGTCCCTCTGGGATCGAACCAAGGACCATCAGCGAATATGTAAAATTCGATTAAGATATGTTTTTATGGTGTCTAACCTCATACCGAATTTCAAGTTTCTATGCCATCGGAAATGATCCAAAAAAAATCTTAAAAATCGCCACAGTGCATTTTAAACGGCAGATTTTTGCCCCGACCTAGCATCGAACCAAGGATACTATTCGTAGATGTCTTTATGGTTTCCTTTAGATATGCGCGGGATCTAGCGATCCCTCGAGTTTCAACTCTCTCCATTTCCGGGAAGTGCCTCAAATAAATTTTCGAAAATCCCCGCCATGTAATCTTATGGGGAAAATCGCGACTTTGGGGCCTTCTGGAATCGAACCCATGACACTGAGGTTCAAAGTCGGCTTTTTCCTGGAGGTTGCACGTTATGGCCAATATGTCGTAAAAATTTCAAGGCATTGGCACTTGTGGAACATGGTTAGAATTTTGATCCCCTATATATATATATATAGGTATATCCGGAGAAGCGTCTATATATAATAGATACTACTATTACTTTCGTTTAATTTTGTGACAATAATGATGTTTGCATCGAAAAAATTGAAACTTTAACGACGGTTAACAACCGGGTCAGTCCAGTAGCTTTCGATAATAAATTCTCAACGTCTCCTCAAGGATAAACATATTAGCTAACTATCAACAATAGCCGGGATCGTCAAGGAAATGCATTGTTTACAACCTAAATATTTCAACGAATGATTTCTTTAATTTCTTAAATTTTATCCCAATTTCGAATCAAATACGATATTCCAACACTAAAATAAAAACCTTTATTCAATTTCCTTTCTTTTGGTGTACATCTCGATTTCGTACGACCATTATACCATAAAAATTATGCAACTAATAATGGTTCTTGCTAAGTATGGTAACTAATTAATTCGTAAAGGCATCTTTGAAATACATCGTCCTCTTTAATCGTCAACTTTTTGGGCCTCGAGTATTTGTACGGGATTAACACATCGGATTCAACAATGGGATCGGTCGTCAGGGGGATGAGTTGTTCACAACCTCCAATTTTCACCAAATTTTCGTCTATTTCACCGATATTCTCGCAAGTTTGAATCGAAAGTAAGATTCCACGAATGAAATAAGAATCTTCATTCGATTTTCTTTTTTTTAGTGTTTGTCTCGTTGACGTGCGACTATTCCTACCAATTTAATTTCGAGAAAGAAATAAACCCTGCATGCGATAGGAATGGGTTTTGCGTGTATTCTTTATGGAAAACCATCTGAGCGATCTGGGTTCGAACCTCGTGGAAATGTGGAATGATAAGGTAACAGTGATTCCTTCCAGATCGCAGAGGACACGTATATAAAGTTTGAAGCAAGTCGGTGGAACGGTGTGGCCTCCAATCCAAGACAAACCCACAGAATTCCGATTGTATATATATAGATGGATTTATTCATCACATGTCTGTTACTTAGGCAACGCATATCTTTTAGACCACTGTTACCATATCCACCGATGTCCCTCCACTCATTCCCTTCCGAAGATCGATAATTAGAGGTCCTTTATCTGCTCATAAATTGGGTGTGTGGGTCGTCCGCCCCCAACTTTCCTCCACCGCAATATTAGTCTGAAATACAGCAAATCTCTTATAAGCTGCATGTACTGCCATCTAGAGTTCGCAGGGGGGACTACTATAACAAATGAGATACGATATCCGTGTGAGCATTAAATAGGGACCGTTTTAAACCACATCGTAGTAGTCCCGCGTCTATAAAGAGGGGTATGAATACATAAATACATGCCTATGTCACGGAAAAAGACGTGAGGTTTGTCAGATGGCATATTGGAGATAAGTCAGTAATATGTATTCACTACATATAATAAATCTATATATATATATATATATATATATATATATATATATATATATATATATATATATATATATAAATTTATTATAAAATCGAAAGGAAATTAAGATCTACTTAAACAGCTGCGGTCTTTTAAGGGTTAATAAGGGTTAAATTGAATAAATAAACTCGAATTATGTAAGTATAAGATATTAGCGTGCGGTGTATATACTTGGCACATTAAGAAATGTCTAGAAACTGCCAAAAATATAGATTTAGTGTAAGTTACACTTTCATATATCAACTGTAAATATGAAATCGTCTAAAATACTATCTGAAGGAGAGAATATGCAATTAGTTAATCATTAATACTGTTTAAAGTGAAAGAAACACCTTAATATATCATATGTAAATATGAAATCGTCTAAAATATTATCTGGAGGCGAGAACATGCAATTAGTTAATCATTAATACTGTTTAAAGTTAATATAATCTATATATATAAAAATCGACTTTCTTGTCGGTTCACCTAGAGTATTTTGTGTCATCAATATTTCTGCTGAATTCTATCATATAAATGTGAGACTAAAGGATGAATTACGTAAATTGGTAAAAATTGCGTTGTCTTAAATAATCCATGCATAATCCTTGTGTTCACTTACGTACTACAACTTTCTTCCAATATTATTTGTTTTCCGACGGATTTTCAGTTCGACATCTTGAATTCCGCCCTCGTAAATAAAAAGCAATAACTTAAGTCCCACTCAATATTCTGATAAAAACTTAATTGTAAATTAAACTTTCAACATTTACCTCGATTTCTCCTGCGACAAGTTCTTCGTAACGTGAGAACTAAACACACTTTAGGAGACACTTAAATTGGGCTGCACGATGAACTTTTTCTGTGGTCACGTTCTACTAAACAATTTTTTGTTAAGGTTTGGTATCCATTAATTACATAAGATGTTGTTTTTATGCATGTTAAACATACAATCAGCAACTGAGGAAACAACCAGAATTATGTATACGATTGGTAGGGAGTATTAGCAGTTTTAAAAATGATAGCGGATGAAAAATTCGGGAAAAAACGTACCGAAATTTAAAAGTTCATAAAATACATAATATACATTACAAAAAAGCAGAACACGCTTGTTTGCAAAGAAAAGATCTAATTTCATGAGAATATTTGTAATTTATATTAATATAATACAAAAAAATCTGATGTGGCCAACACGTGACTTTCTCCGTATTTATTGAAAACAGAAGCCTATGCCGGTAATATATAAATAACTCCAAAAAGATCAGTGTTATAGAAAAATGTTTCATACTAAAGATGTAGTAAAGCACATTATCTATAACTTTTCTGTGTAAATATATATACCAAAATGGCATTTTGACAGAGATAAGTATGAAAAACGTCCATTTCTGGATAAAAAACAACTTCCGGTTAACCATTATTGAAGAATAACTCCTAAACAATCAGTGTTACGAAAAAATGTTTCATACAAAAGTTGAAGTAAAGTATATTATCTATAACTTTTGTAAATAATTGTATATACCTAAATTGCATTCTGACAGAGATATTTAAGAAACAAAATTTTGTTCCGGATAAACCGCAACTTCCGGTTAAGCGATATTCATAGGAATCTAACGAACTCTTGAAATTGTTATGAAAATACTAAATATGAATTTTTGAAATGATCGGATAATTACTTTTTAAGATATAGCGCACACTAACTACTTTACCACAGACAGATAGACAGACACACAGACAGACACGTTCGGGTAAAATAGCGAAACGAACTCTATAGGCCCCAAAACATCTATTTCCGTTGAAATCTGGAGGTCGAAATTTTTTGCGAATACAATACTTTCTCTGTACTATGTATAGGGAGAAAGTAATAATGCTTCTTTAAGCTATAGAAGTGGATAATAACTCTGGCGTATCTTACGGATAGCGATCCGGTGGATGAGCTGACTTGAGACGGGAGCTCCTCATGGCCCAGCGCATGAGGCGCCCAGAAGACGGGACGGAACGCTTAACCGTAGCTGATCTCTACTATACGTAAACCACGCCCCTGAAGCTCCCCTATGCTGGCTGTTCAATCGGCTGACGCCCTTAATGTCCGCAGCCACCAGATGGCAGCACTGAAGCTCGCCCTTTGAAACCATACTCTCATATGGAGTAAATGGAAAACACAGCACGATTATGATACTTTTTCCACGTTTTTCTTTGTGGGAGTAGTATTTACGAAAGATGGAATTCAGAGTTAGTGATTTATCCATTTATAAGTACTTAAAACAATTGAATAAAATGGCCAAATTAGTAAATCCGAAGAACAAGTGCAGAATGCCTTCAGGGCACACCACAAGTGATTTGTGAAAACATTATTCGTAGATCAGCGAAGTGTTCTGCTTGGATACACAGAAAATAATGCATCCTTAATAAATTGCCAACGTTACATCTACTTTTAACTAGGCCTTTTAAAACTAGAATCGCAGGATGCACATGGGTGGTCTGAAAAGTTTCCGACATTTCAACATTTCTTGACATGGTTTCTGAAAATGTTCTTAAGATGTCTGAAGAATCTGTGGTTGGAAACTTTTCAGACCACCCTCGTCTATACGTTTCCTGAAAAAAATCGAAGTTCCCAGAAATAGTCTCCAGGATATGAGTAAACGGTCAAATACAGTAGAACCCTGGTAATCCGGACACTCGCTAATTCGGAACCCTCGGTTATCCGGACGGTCCATTGGGAGTTATGCAAACCCGCAACTCCTTCTTGTGAACATATAAACACGCATATTACATAGTAACAAGAAACGAGAGGTGGACAGACTATTTGAAAAATTTCTCCATTGGCTGCAATGATGTGATGGAGAGCGAAGTATTTCGTTTATTGTGATAATACATCTAAGCTGTGAAACTTTTCGGAGACAGCATTTTTCCATTAGAGGAATGCTTAATATGTGCGAGACGAAACAATTTCGAAAGACAATAAATTATCAGTTGCAGCAGGGAATCACTTCTCAAAACATCACGTTCATTAAAAAGCTATGAGAGAAGAGGCGTAAAAAAACAATCCTTCCCTTTGATAGACGTCCAATGAGGATGACCATGCATTGGCTTGATTTAAAAACAAGAACGGTCGCGAAAAAGAAAATAACTGACTCTTTTGCTCGCTGATAATATTCATTCACTTTATATGTTGTAATATCTTATGTAATGTATACATGCTCTATCTGTACAATATGATTTTTGAGAAAAAATGTTTTTTGAGTTATTTTTTTAAAACCTCGCTAATCCGGACGCCTATGTGCCTGAATTCGTCCGGATTACCGGGGTTCTACTGTACAATACTTTTTCTGTACTACGAATATGGAGAAAGCAAAAATCTGATGTGGCCTACACATGACTTTGCCCATATTTAAAGAAATCAACTCTAGTGTTATTTTGTGGATCTTCACTTTAAATTTACAAAAGTAATAAACACAAGCGAATGTACGAATTCCAAAAATTTTAATGAAGCTGTTGACCGGTTTCGGTGTTAAAGCACTTATGGCATCCTGTTTGCGTGGTAATTTAAAAGTGTAAATACTGCGCAAAGTGAAATTATTATTCCCTGATTTAAATAAGCAATATTGGTGTTCTTTTTATTGAAATTGGTTACCTAATAAAGTTTTTATCGAATTTTAATTTTTAGTTAGATTTAGGAGTTTGAATTTTCCTGTTCTGTGTGTTTTCAAATTCAGTTTTAATTATTTAAATTAGGAGTGCGAAGTTTCTGTTTATTTCGTTTGGTGATTTAATTTTTACTTTCTCCATGTACGAAGTATAGAGAAAGTATTGTTTTCATGAAAAAATTCGACTTCGAGATTTCAACGGAAATACATGTTTTGGGGTCCCTAGAACACGTTTTGACCATTTTCGGAATGATGTCTGTGTGTATGTGTGTGTGTGTGTGTGTGTGTGTGTGTGTGTGTGTGTGTGATAGTGGGCGCTCTAACGTGAAAACTATTAGTCGTATCAATACCAAACTTCATATATAGTACTGTAGTGTGTGCTGTCAGAGTTGATTAGTTTTTGGAGTAAATCGGTCAACCGGAAGTCGAGCTTTATTCATTAAAGCTCATTTCCGGTTTTTAAAATATCTCCATAAATATGATATATACGTATATTGTATTACTTATAAAAGTTTTAGATAATGTAAATTACTATAACTTTTGCATTTAATATATTTTTGTATCACCGGTCGATTAGGAGTTATTCGTGAAATACTGATAAACCGGAAGAAGATGATTATGTAATTTGTGGGCGCTCTAACATGAAAACTATTTGTCGGATCAACACCAAATTTCATATGTAGTACCTTTATTATAGTCGTTAAAGTTGATTAGTTTTTGGAGCAAATCAGTTATCTGGAAGTCGAGCTTCAATCTTCAAAGCTCATTTCCGGTTTTCAAAATATCTCAATAAATATGATATTTAGGTATATACTATTATTTTTAATAGTTTTAGAAAATTAAATTTGCTATAACTTTTGTTTGAAATATATTTTTGTAAAACTGATTTTTTAGGAGATATTCATGAAATACTGATAAACCGGAAGTTGCTAATTATGTACTTCATGAGCGCTCTGGGCGCTGTGGGCGAATAGCCATTTCATCGTTTTTCAACGAGCATGTCCCGAAAAACATTATTTATAATGTTTGTGACGTAATATATAATATGATATAAATTAATCACTCATCATCAAAGTTTAGATGGAATACAGAGCTCGAAAATACTGTCGTAGATAAATATTTACATCTTATGTATGGAGAAAGTCATGTGCTGGCCACATCAGATTTTTATTAGTGTTTTTATAATAGTCCTTTCGCTGTAGCACAGTAAGGAAGGGGAGGGGTGGAAAGAATACAATGTTGCATCACTAGGGGGAGGACTTTTTTTCGACTTCTCCCCCGTATTCTAAGCCATGGACCAAAACAAGGTACCAAATTAGATCGGTTAGAAGAGTTTTACGTACGCCAATTTTAACTCCATTTCTATAGCTAACGATGTGTTGTTTTCTAACAGCCAATCCCATCTCTTCAAGACTCTTTTTCCCTCCCCCTCGTGTTGCAACATTGTATTCTCTTTACCCCTCCCCTTCCTTTATTCCCATGTTCTTATTCTGATGTTACGGATAAAACGAACTGATCTTACGGATCAAAATAAGTGATGTTCCGGATTAAACGAACTTATGTTCAGGAATAAAAGGAACTGATATTCCGGATCAAAATAAGTGATGTTCCGGATTAAACGATCTGATATTCGGTTAAAATGAACAATTATTACGAATTAAACGAACTGAATTCCGGATAAAACTTGCAGATATTTCATATAAAACGAACTTATATTCCGGATAAAACAAAATTATATTCCGGATAAAACGAACTGAACTCCAGATAAAACTAACAGATATTCCGGATAAAACGAACTTATATTCCGGATAAAACTAACTGATATTCCTGATAAAACGAACTTATATTCCGGATAAAACGAACTCATATTCCGGATAAAACGAACTTAATTCCAGATAAAACTAACATATATTCCGGATAAAACTAACAGATATTCCGGATAAAACGAACTTATATTCCGGTTAAAACGGACTTATATTCCGGATAAAACGAACTTATATTCTGGATAAAACGAACTTAATTCCGGATAAAACTAACATATATTCCGGATAAAACTAACAGATATTCCGGTAAAACGAACTTATATTCCGGATAAAACTAACTTATATACCGGATAAAACGAACACGTATTCCGGATAAAACGAACTGAATTCAGGATAAAACAAAGAGATTTTCCGGATAAAACGACCTTATATTCAGGATAAAACGAACTTGTATTCCGGATAAAACTAACATATATTCCGGATAAAACTAAAAGATATTCCGGATAAAACGAACTTATATTCCAGATAAAACTAACAGATATTCCGGATAAAACGAACTTATATTCCGGATAAAACGAACTCATATTCCGGATAAAACGGACCAAATTTCGGATAAAACAAACTGATATTCCGGATAAAACGAACTGAATTCCGGATAAAACGAGCTTATATTCGGGATAAAACGAACTGAATTCCGGATAAAACTAACAGTTATTTAGGATAAAACGAACTCATATTCCGGATAAAACAAAATTATATTCCGGATAAAACGAACTGAACTCCAGATAAAACTAACATATATTCCGGATAAAACGAACTTATATTCCGGATAAAACTAACAGATATTCCGGATAAAACGAACATAAATTCCGGATAAAACGAACTCATATTCCGGATAAAACGAACTTAATTCCAGATAAAACTAACATATATTCCGGATAAAACTAACAGATATTCCGGATAAAACGAACTTATATTCCGGTTAAAACAAACTTATATTCCGGATAAAACGAACTTAATTCCAGATAAAACTAACATATATTCCGGATAAAACTAACAGATATTCCGGATAAAACGAACTTATATTCCGGATAAAACTAACTTATATTCCGGATAAAACGAACACGTATTCCGGATAAAACGAACTGAATTCCGGATAAAACTAAGAGATTTTCCGGATAAAACGACCTTATATTCCGGATAAAACGAACTTATATTCCGGATAAAACTAACATATATTCCGGATAAAACTAAAAGATATTCCGGATAAAACGAACTTATATTCCAGATAAAACTAACAGATATTCCGGATTTAACGAACTTATATTCCGGATAAAACGAACTCTTATTCCGGATAAAACGAACCGAAATCCGGATAAAACAAACTGATATTCCGGATAAAACGAACTGAATTCCGGATAAAACGAACTTATATTCCGGATAAAACGAACTGAATTCCGGATAAAACTAACAGATATTCCTGATAAAACGAACTCATATTCCGGATAAAACGAACTGAATTCCGGATAAAACTAACAGATATTCCGGATAAGACGAACTTATATTCCGGGTAAAAAAAACAGATATTCCGGATAAAGCGAACTTATATTCCGGATAAAACGAACTCATATGCCAGATAAAACGAACTCTTATTCCGGATAAAACTAACTCATATTCCGGATAAACGAACTTCTATTCCGGATAAAACGAACTCTATGCCAGATAAAACGAACTTTTATTCCGGATAAAACGAACTCATATTCCGGATAAAACGAACTGAATTCCGGCTAAAACTAACAGATATTCCGGATAAAACGAACTGAATTTCGGATAAAACTAACAGATATTCCGGATAAAACGAACTTATATTCCGGCTAAAACTAACAGATATTCCGGATAAAACGAACTGAATTCCGGATAAAACTAACAGGTATTCCGGATAAAACGAACTTATATTCCGGATAAAACTAATAGATATCCCAGATAAAACTAACTGAATTCAGGATAAAACTAACAGATATTACGGATAAAACGAAATGATATTCCGGATAACGTTTTCCGGTTTAAAAGAAGTGCTGTTCGGGATAAAACGAACTTATATTCCGGATAAAACGAACTCATATGCCAGATAAAACGAACTTTTATTCCGGATAAAACGAACTCATATGCCAGATAAAACGAACTTTTATTCCGGATAAAACGAACTCATATTCCGGATAAAACGAACTGAATTCCGGATAAAACTAACAGATATTCCGGATAAAACGAACTTAATTTCGGATAAAACTAACAGATATTCCGGATAATACGAACTTATATTCCTGATAAAACGAACTCATATTCCGGATAAAACGAACTGAATTCCGGATAAAACTTACAGATATTCCGGATAAAACGAACTTATATTCCGGATAAAACTAAAAGATATCCCAGATAAAACTAACTGCATTCATGATAAAACTAACAGATATCCCGGATAAAACGAACTGAATTCAGGATAAAACTAACAGATATTCCGGATAAAACGAAATGATATTCCGGATAACGTTTTCCGGTTTTAAAGTAGTGCTTTTCCGGATAAAACGAGCTGATGTTCCATGGTAAATAAGATCCAAAATATTACAACGAATGTAATTCCATTACATCTCATTCGCTGCTTCCACATCGCGAATTCCGCCCTCGTAAATAAAAAGCAATTACTTAAGTCCAACTTCAGATATTGATTAAAAATTAATTGTAAATTAAAATGTCAACATTTATCTCGATTCCTATTGCTACAAGTTCTTCGTAACGTGAGAAATAAAAACAGTTTTAGAAAAGACACTTAAATTGGTCTGCACGAACAACTTTTTCCGTGGTCACGTTCTACTTAAACAATTTTCTGTTATGGTTTGGTTTCTCTTAATAACATAATATGTTGTTTTTATGCATGTTAAAGATACAAGCAGCAACCGAGGAAACAACCAGAATTATGTATAAGATTGGTAGGGAGTATTAGCAGTTTTAAAAATGATAACGGGAGAAAAAATCGGGAAAAAAACATACCAAGATTTTAAGTCCATATAATACAAAATATACATTGCAAAGAAAACAGAAACAGTATTCAAAGAAAAGATCTACCTTGATGAGAATATTTGTAATTTATATTAATATAATACAAAAAAATCTAATGTGTCCAACACGTGACTTTCTCCATATTTATTGAAAACAGAAGCCTATGCCGGTAATATATAAATAACTCCAAAAGAATGAGTGATACAGAAAAATGTTTCATACAAAAGTTGTAGTAGAATACATTATCGATAACTTTTGTACATAATTGTATATACCAATATTGCATTCTGACAGAGATATGTATGAAAAACCTACATTTCTGGATAAACAACAATTTCCGGTTAACCATTATTGAAGAATAACTCCTAAAAACTCGGTGTTACGAAGAAATGTTTTTACAAAAGTTGAAGTAAAGTGTATTATCTATAACTTTTGTAAATAATTGTACATACCTACATTGCATTCTGACAGAGATATTTAAGAAACAAAATTTTGTTCCGGATAAACCGCAACTTCCGGTTAAGCGATATTCATAGGAATCTAACGAACTCTTGAAATTGTTATGAAAATACTAAATATGATTTTTTGAAATAATCGGATAATTACTTTTTAACTGCCCACTAACTACTTTACCACAGACAGATAGACACACACACACACAGACATGTTCGGGAAAATAGCGTAAACGAGCTCTATGGGCCCCAAAACATCTATTTCCGTCGAAATCTGGAGGCCGAATTTTTTTGCGAATACAATACTTTCTCTGTACTACGAAGAGGGAGAAAGTAATAATGCTTCTTTAAGCTAAAGAAGTGAATGATAACTCTGGCGTAACCTACGGATAGCGATGGGTGGGGATTTTCAAAAATTTTTTGAGGTACTTCCCAGTGAAGTAGGGAGTTAAAATTCGATTTATCGCTGGAGGCCGTCCGTATCCTACGAAAATTATTAAGACATCATTGAAGATTATCCTTGGTTCGAAGCTAGACCAGGGCAAATATTCTCCCGTTTAATTTAGATTGCGATTTTTAAGATTTTTACTTTCTCCATATACGAAGTATAGAGAAATTATTGTTTTCATGAAAAAATTGGACTTCGAGATTTCAACGGAAATACATGTTTTGGGGTCCCTAGAACACGTTTTAACTATTTTCGGAATGATGTCTGTGTGTATGTGTGTGTGTGTTAGTGGGCGCTCTAACGTGAAAACTATTGGTCCTATCAAAACCAAACTTCGTATATAGTACTGTGGTGTGTGCTGTCAGAGTTGATTAGTTTTTGGAGTAAATCAGTTTACCGGAAGTCGAGCTTCATTCATTAAAGCTCATTTCCGGTTTTCAAAATATCTCCATAAATATGATATATACGTGTATTGTATTGCATAAAAAAGTTTTAGATAATGCTTTTACTATAATTTTTGTATTTAACACATTTTTTATCACCGGTTAGGAGTTATTCGTGAAATACCGATAAAACGGAAATAGCTGTTATGTACTTTGTTGGCGCTCTAACATAAAAACCGTTCGTTGTATCAACACCAAATTTCATATATAGTATTTTGGTTAGTTTCTTTAGAGTTGATTACTTTTGGAGTAAATCGGTTAACCGGAAGTCGAGCTTCATTCTTCAAAGCTCATTTCCCGTTTTCAAAATATCTCCATAAATATGATACTTAGGTATATATTATTATTTTTAAAAGTTTTAGAAAATGTTATTTACTATAACTTTTGGTTGAAACATATTTCTGTATCACTGATTGTTTAGGAGTTATTTATGAAATACTGATAAACCGGAAGTTGCTGATTATGTACTTAGAGGGCGCTCAGGGCTCTATGGGCGAAAGGCCAAATTCATCGTTTTTCATCCAGCATGTCCCGAACAACATTATTTATAATGTTTATTGCGTCAAAGATAATAATCTATATATATAAAGCAGAAATTCTGTGGGTTTGTGTGTTTGTGGGTTTGTTTGTTTGTCTTGGATTGGAGTCCACACCGTTTGCCCGATTTGTCTCAAACTTTGCATGCGTGTCCTCTGACATCAGGAAGGAAGTACTGTCGCATTTTTATTCAAGAATTTTGCTGGATTCGAACCAGGATCGCTCAGATAGATTTTCATAAGGAATACACGTAAGCTTCACTTTTATCGGTTGCAGACTTTATTTCTTTTGAAGAATTAAATTAGAAGGAATAGTCGTACAGAGTAGAGACAAACACCAAAAGAAAGAAAATCGAATAAAGATTCTTATTTTGGTCATGGAATCTTACTTTCGATTAGAATTTGCGAGAATATTGGTAAAATATACAAAAATTTTGTGAAAATTCGAGGCTATAAACAACTCATCCCCCTGACGACCGATCCCATTGTTGAATCCGAGCTCATGTTTTATTCCGCAAAAATACTCGTGGACTTAAGCTCATAAACCTGATGATTGAAGAGTACGATATATTACATGGATAACGAGAAATTTTCTGTAAGAAGGTAACCAGCAATTGCAGGAACGTAATTACAGCCAGGAGATTGTGTGTCTTCGATTTTAGTACAAACCGTTTGCCAGATTCGCGTCAAACTTTGCGTACCTTTTTTCTGGGACCAGGAAGGACGTACTGTCTCAATTTTATTCGATAATTTTGCTGGTTTCGAACCAAGATCGCTCAGATGGGTTTCCATAAAGAATAAATCTAATCTTCACTTTAATCGGTAGCAGGCAATATTTCTTTTGAAGAATTAAAACAGAAGAATAGTCGTGCGGAGTCGAAACAAGTAGCAAAAGAACGGAAATTAAATGAATGTTCTAATTTTGATCGAGGAATATTGTTTCCAAATCGAAATTTGGAGAATTTTGATAAAATACGCGTGAATTATCCAAAATTGTTGAGGTTGTAAACAGCCAATCCTCCTCACGATCAATGAGATTTTTGAGCCGAGCTCATGAATTTTCCTGTACAGTAAGAATAGCTTGGGATTTTAGACCTTATTCTAAAGGGAATTTACGCATTGCACGACCGGCAACTTGAATTTAATCTACTTCTATATTCCCCGTTGAGAATCAATGGGCGCTTCAGCTAGTATATATATATTAATCACTCGTATTCCAAGTTTAGATGGAATATAGAGCTCGAAATTACTGCGGTAGATAAGTATTTACATCTCATATATGGAGAAAGTCATGTGCTGGCCACATCAGATTTTTTAAATGACTTCCCGATAAGATGGAAACTTGAAACTCGGCATGTAGATAGAGATCAAGAATCACTTTTTTGTGCGTGGTCGAACGTTCCGCTGATTGTCCATGGTTCGATTTCAGAGAGCCATTTACGTTCCTCAATGCATTTCTTATGGAGATTATGGAAACAAATTTTAGGTACTTCCCGGCATGATATTGACTTCAAACTTTGTATTAAATAAGATCAAGTCGTAACAAGTCATTCTGTGGATTAACAGCTGCAAGTATGTCCTGTGTTCGACACCAGGGGTCTCTAAATTAAATAACTGTTACGATGTTTAAGAATATTTTTGAACCCTTTCCCGACAATATAGAAACTTTAAACTTGGCATGTAAATAAAATACATAAATACATTTCAATAGGTTTCCTTGATCGTCCTTGGATCGATCCCAGAAAGCCATTTACATTGCCATATGCATTTCAGATTGGGGTAACGCAGTTTTAATTATGGACCTTCCCCGTATGATATGGACTTCAAACTTTGCATTAATTAAGATCAAGTCCTTAACATGTTATTATGTCTATTCGAATCTGCAAATAGATTCTGGGTTCAACACCAGGCGTCTACAAAAATTAGAAATCGCTACGATTTTTAAGACAACCGTGGTTCGACGTTATGCCAAGGCAAATATATTTACATTTTAAATGCATTGTAGCGAATTTTAAGATTCTTTTTAATCACTTTCCGATAAGATGGGGACGTAAAACTCGGCATGTGGATAAAGATCATGAATATATTTTATGTACGCTGTTTAATGTATTGCTGTTGGTCCTTGGTTCGATCCCAGAGAGTCATTTATATTCCTCAATGCATTTCTTATGTGGATAACGGATACCAATTCTAGGTACTTCCCGGTATGATAGCGACTTCGAACTTTGCAGTTAATAAAATCAAGTCGTTCCAAAATATATTGTTTATTCATATCTGCCAATATGTTGGCAGATATGAATCACAAACATAATTCCCGCGCAGTATCAAATCTCAGGGCATCCATTAGAGTTAGTGCACGACAACAAATACCTAGGAGTCACGTTTAGCAGTAACTTATCTTTCTAAGAATATATTCGTGATGCGATAGGAAAAGCTAATGGAATTCAAATATTTACTACGTTGAGAGGATGCTCATCGAGAGTCAAAGAAATGGCTTCTCTTATTCGTCCGAGTCTAGAATAAAGCTGTGCAGTTTGGGAGGAAGTAGGTTTAGTCTCAGATTTAGAGATGGTCCAGCGTAGATTCGTTGGGCGGGGATTTCAGGTTTGATAGCGGCGTTACGGCAATGATAAGAGTCCCTCATTTGGATTTCACTACAGATGACAATAATATCGTCAAAACTATTCGAAAAGTTCATTCGTTCAGAATTTATAGACGAAGTAAGTGAAATGCTAGAGCCAGTAAGGAGAGATCTCCGAGAGGCATTTACGAAGCGTTATAGGGAAGTAATCGCAAGGACGGATAACTCCTATTGGCCGCTTTTTCCCCAGGCTATTAGAGATGCTAATAGGGATTGAATGAATAATGGCGGTGTATTACACCCTCTACCAAACGCCTCTGTCAGCTCGCGGGATATATATCTAAATCTAAACCGATTTAATGCGGCCTCTATGTTAAAAAGGCCGTTCTGATACTGCGATCAGGGAACCATATGCTAGAGCGCTATTCCGTCTATTCCGGATAAAACGAACTCATATTCCGGATAAAACGAACTTATATTCCGGATAAAAAGAACTCATATTCCGGATAAAACGAACTCATATTCCGGATAAAACGAGCTTATATTCCGGATAAAACGAACTTATATTCCGGATAAAACGAACTTATATTCCAAATAAAACAAACAGATATTCAGGATAAAACAAAATGAATTCCGGATAAAACGAAATGATATTCCTGATAAAAAGAACCGATGCTACGGATAAAACGAACTGATATTCAATATAAAACGAACTTAAATTCAGGATAAAACGAACTATATTCCGGTTAAAACTAACAGATATTCCGGATAAACGAACTTTATTTCCGGATAAAACAAACAGATATTCCGTATAAAACGAAATGAATTCCGGATAAAACTAACTAATATTCCGAATAAAACGAAATTATATTCCGGATAAAACGAACTGAATTCCGGATAAAACTATCAGATATTCCGGATAAAAGGTACTTATATTCCGGATAAAACGAACTCATATTCCGTATAAAATGAACTGAATTCCGGATAAAACTAACAGATATTCCGGATAAAAAAAATTTATATTTCGGATGAAACGAACTCATATTCCGTATAAAAAGAACTAAATTCCAGATAAAACTATCAGATATTCCGGATAAGACGAACTTATATTCCGGATAAAAAAAACAGATATTCCGGATAAAACGAACTTATATTCCGGATAAAACAAACTCATATGCCAGATAAAACGAACTTTTATTCCGGATAAAACTAACTCATATTCCGGATAAAACGAACTAATATGCCAGATAAAACGAACTTTTATTCCGGATAAAACGAACTCATATTCCGGATAAAACGAACTGAATTCTGGATAAAACTAACAGATATTCCGGATAAAACAAACTGAATTTCGGATAAAACTAACAGATATTCCGGATAAAACGAACTTATATTCCGGATAAATCGAACTCATATGCCAGATAAAACGAACTTTTATTCCGGATAAAACTAACTCATATTCCGGATAAAACGAACTTATATTCCGGATAAAACGAACTCATATGCCAGATAAAACGAACTTTTATTCCGGATAAAACGAACTCATATGCCAGATAAAACGAACTTTTATTCCGGATAAAACGAACTCATATTCCGGATAAAACGAACTGAATTCCGGATAAAACTAACAGATATTCCGGATAAAACGAACTTAATTTCGGATAAAACTAACAGATATTCCGGATAATACGAACTTATATTCCTGATAAAACGAACTCATATTCCGGATAAAACGAACTGAATTCCGGATAAAACTTACAGATATTCCGGATAAAACGAACTTATATTCCGGATAAAACTAAAATATATCCCAGATAAAACTAACTGCATTCATGATAAAACTAACAGATATCCCGGATAAAACGAACTGAATTCAGGATAAAACTAACAGATATTCCGGATAAAACGAAATGATATTCCGGATAACGTTTTCCGGTTTTAAAGTAGTGCTTTTCCGGATAAAACGAGCTGATGTTCCATGGTAAATAAGATCCAAAATATTACAACGAATGTAATTCCATTACATCTCATTCGCTGCTTCCACATCGCGAATTCCGCCCTCGTAAATAAAAAGCAATTACTTAAGTCCAACTTCAGATATTGATTAAAAATTAATTGTAAATTAAAATGTCAACATTTATCTCGATTCCTATTGCTACAAGTTCTTCGTAACGTGAGAAATAAAAACAGTTTTAGAAAAGACACTTAAATTGGTCTGCACGAACAACTTTTTCCGTGGTCACGTTCTACTTAAACAATTTTCTGTTATGGTTTGGTTTCTCTTAATAACATAATATGTTGTTTTTATGCATGTTAAAGATACAAGCAGCAACTGAGGAAACAACTAGAATTATGTATAAGATTGGTAGGGAGTATTAGCAGTTTTAAAAATGATAACGGTTGAAAAAATCGGGAAAAAACATACCAAGATTTTAAGTCCATATAATACTAAACATGCATTGCAATCAAAGCAGAAACAGTATGCAAAAAAAAGATCTACCTTGATTAAAATATTTGTAATTTATATTAATATAATACAAAAAATCTAATGTGACCACCACGTGACTTTCTCCGTATTTATTGAAAACAGAAGCCTATGCCGGTAATATATAAATAACTACAAAACAATGAGTGATACAGAAAAATGTTTCATACAAAAGTTGTAGTAAAATATATTATCTACAACTTTTGTTCATAACTGTATATACCTCACATTCTGACAGAGATATGTATGAAAAACCTACATTTCTGGATAAACAACAACTTCCGGTTAACCATTATCCAAGAATAACTCCTAAACAATCAGTGTTACGAAAAAATGTTTCTTACAAAAGTTGAAGTAAAGTATATTATCTATTACTTTTGTATGTAATTGTATTTACCTAAATTGCATTCTGAGAGAGATATTTAAGAAACAATATTTTGTTCCTGTTAAACCATCCCTTCCGGTTAAGCGATATTCACCAAAAACTAATCAACTCTTGGCATTGTTAGGGAAATACTAAATATGAATTTTGGAAATGATCGCATAATTACTTTTTAAGAAAGAGTGCCCACGAACTATTTTACTACAGACAGACATGTTCGGGAAAATAGCGAAAACGATCTCTATGGGCCCTAAAAAATCTATTTCCATTAAAATCTGGAGTTCGAATTTTTTTGCGAATACAATACTTTCTTTATACTACGTATAGGGAGAAATTAATAATACTTCTTTAAGCTAAAGAAGTGAATGATAACTCTGGCCTATCTTACGGATAGCCATCCGGTGGATGAGCCGACTCAAGACGGAAGCTCCTCATGGCCCAGGCGCATGAGGCGCCCGGAAGACGGGACGGAACGCTTAACCTTCGCCAATCTCAACTATATGTACACTCATTCATAGGGGATCCAAATTTTAATTAATTTCTACAAGTGTCACTGGCTTGAAATTAATACGACGTACAGGCCATAACGTGTAGCCACCAGAAAAAGGCGATGTTGAACCTCAGTGTCATGGGTTCGATTCCAGAAGGCCCCAAAGTCACAATTTTCCCCATAAAGATACATGGCGGGGATTTTCGAAAAGTTTTTTTGTGGTTCTTCCCGGCAAAGTAGAGAGTTGAAATTCGAGGTATCGCTGGAGGCCGTGCGTATCCAACGAAAATCATTAAGACATCACCGAAGATTTTCCTTGGTTCGAAGCTAGGTCAGGGCAAATATTCTCCCGTTTAATTTACATTGCCATTTTTAAGATTTTTTTTAATGACTTTATCGATAAGATGGAACCTTGAAACTCGGCATGTAGATAGAGATCATAAATCTCTTTTATGTGCGTGGTTGAACGTTCCGCTGATTGTCCTTGGTTCGATTCCAGAGAGCCATTTACATTCCTCAATGCATTTCTTAGGGAGATTATGGAAACAAATTTTAGGTACTTCACGGTATGATATCGACTTCAAACTTTCCATTAAATAAGATCATGCTCTAACAAGTCACACTGTGCATTAACAGCTGCCAGTATGTCCTGGGTTCGACACCAGGGGTCACTAAAATAAATAACTGTTCAATGTTTAAGAATATTTTTGAGCCCTTTCCCGACAATATAGAAACTTAAAACTTGGCATGTAAATAAATATCATGGATACATTTTAAATACGTGTTTTAGGATTCCTTGATCGTCCTTGGTTCGATCCCAGAGAGTCATTTATATTATCGTACGCATTTCAGTTGGGGATAATGGAGTCTTGTTTCAGGATCTTCCCAGAATGACTTCGAACTTTGGAATAATTAAGATCAGGTTCTAACAAGTTATTATGCCTAATCGCATCTTCCAATAGGTCCTGGGTTCGACACCAGGCATATACAAATATTAGAAATTGCTACGAATTTAATGATTCTTTTAACCCCTCCCCAATAACATTGAAACTCAAAAGTTGGCATGTGAATAAAGATTATAAATAAACTTCGTATGCTTGCGATAAGCAAGCAACTTTTACTCGTATTGATATATACTCGCCCACTGGGGATGAAATTTCTAACCATGGTCCGCAAGCGTCACTGACTTGAAATTTTTACGACGTACTGGCCATAATGTGTAAACGCCAGAAAAAAGGCGATTTTGAACCTCAAAGTCGTGGGTTTGATGTCAGAAGGACCTAAAATCCCGATTTTTTCCATAAGGATGCATTGCGGTGATTCTCGAAAATGTTTTTGAGGTACTTCCCGGAAAGGTAGGAAGTTGAAATTTAAGGGATCGCTAGAAGCCGTGCATATCGAAAGGAAACCATAAAGACATCAACGGAGAATATCCTTGGTTCGACGCTATGTCAGGGCAAATATACTCCCATTTAAAATTCATTGTAGTGATTATTAAGATTCTTTTTAATTGATCCCGATAAGATTGAAACTTTAAACTCGGCACGTGGATATAGATCATGAATATATTTTATGTACGCTGTTTAATGTATTGCTGATGGGCCTTGGTTCGATCCCAGAGAGTCATTTACATTCTTCAATGCATTTCTTATGTGGATAACGGAAACCAATTCTAATTACTTCCCGGCATGATAGCGACTTCTAACTTTGCAGTTAATAAAATCAAGTCGTTCCAAAATATATTGTTATTCATATCTGCCAATATGTTGGCAGATATGAATCACAAATATAATTACCGCGCAGTTCCAAATTTCAGGGCATCAATTAGAGTTAGTGTACGACAACAAATACCTAGGAGTCACGTTTAGCAGTAACTTATCTTTCAAAGAACATATTCGAGATGCGATAGGAAAGGCGAATAGAATGCAAAGATTAACTACGTTGAGAGGATGCTCATCGAGAGTCAAAGAAATAGCTTCTCTTATTCGTCCGAGTCTAGAATACAGCTGTGCGGTTTGGGAGGAAGTAGGTTTAGTCTTAGATTTAGAGATGGTCCAGCGTAGATTCGTTTGCGGGTATTTCAGGTTTGATAGCGGCGTTACGGCAATGATAGAGTCCCTCGGTTGGAATTCACTACAGACGAGAAGAATATCGTCGGAAACTTTTCGAAAAGTTCATTCGTTCAGAATTTATAGACGAAGTAAGTGGAATGTTAGTGCCAGTAAGGAGCTAACGAAAGAGGCATCGACGAAGCGTTTTAGGGAAGTAATTGCAAGGACGGATAGTTAGATTTAGTCTTTTTTTCCCAGGCTATTACAGATGCTAACAGGGAGGAATGAATGATGCTGGTGTACTACACTCCCTGCCATACGCCTCTGGCGGCTCGCGGGGTATATATCTAAATCTAAACCGATATAATGCGGCCTCTATGCTATAAATGCCGTTCTGATACTGCGATTAGGGAAACATATGATAGAACTAATCGTTTCAAGAAATAATTTTTTATGCGTATGATACGCGAAAGCAATAGATTAGGAAATAATACACATAGTGCTTCCACCACTTGCCACAAGCCGAAAGGTAGCTGGAAAGTTCTTTAAAAAGTCATAGATATATACAAAGTTTGTAACAATGGAAGGAATTGAAAGACAAAAAAAATATATTTACTGTCCCGAATGTACGATTAGAAAACACAATTTATGTCATTGTAATTGTAAAATAATTAGCGTTATTCTTTTCGGTACGATTTCTGCAACCGATGCATATTAAAATTTTATCAGACATTGAACAAGCTAAACGATACAGATTCGGGGTTAATTTTGTGGAAGTTATTAACTATTAAAAAATCCATGGCAAACAAACTTTTGCTAGAACACTATTTATTTCAAAAAACTACGATCCAGGTTTCGTAGCGTCGCTACATCTTCAGGTGATTGACCTGAAGATATACTAAAAGTTTCCGTCCCATGGATTTTTATTGAACAAGCTGTTAGGAAAGCATCAGTGATTTCGAGGGAGCTAAGAAAGCGTATTTTGGCTAACTCAAACTGAGGGTATTATCGATTAAAAATACAGCTTGAGTAATGCCAAGGCGTAAAACATCCGTGAGCCCTTTGTCTTAGTCCTTATTAAAGCATCGATAACTGACCACACACAGGTAAAAATTCCGACGCTAGACAGCGCGTTATCTAATCCTGAATCGGGTTCTCGTTTTAGCAAACTTCGTCTACCGAACAAGTGTTACGTAACTCGTTCGTAGTTATATGGAGAAGAAATTGAATTGTACTCACTTTTCCAAAGAAGAATAAACCTCGAATTTGAGTCATGCTCGTTGTTCTGCAGTGTTGCCACATGGAGTAGTTCACAGGAGAAGCGAAGTCGCGGGTTCGACACGAAGTTTGGGCTATGTCCTCTTCCAGAGGGCGAAGGTTTGCAAGTCCAAAAGTTGATGATTAATGAGAGATTTATGAGCTATCGCTTAGGATTCGGTGCGATATTAACTGGATGCTCTTACTGTAATTTCGGATTACGAATTCCGTGTGGGAATAGTTCTTCCTCGTCCAATTCACGAAAGAACCTAAATAAATTTAAACGTTTAGCCTCTTTCAAGTTCAACTGCATCTTGACATGTCTTGCGTTCTTTTACATGCCTCTGTTTACTTATTTTCGTCAATACTACAATGTATGTTAAATAGATAGCTCTATAAATGTATAAATTTCCAAATTCAAGTTGAATATTTCGCGACAGAAAGTGAAAAATCTGTTTACTACGACGTCCTTTCGCTATGACCGATCGTCGCTCACTATAACTCTCTGCAATTGCTTCGGTTGTAAGGTTGGGGGCTAAGGGCTTTGGAAGGCAACGTGCTGTCTCTCGCAAGGTTGAACAGAAAAGTATTGATGGTCGGTACCCCGCGGAAAGAGTCTCAGCCTTGTCCCAAACGATTTGAAAATGTGTTTTTACGATCGATAATGAAGAGATGAAAATTTAAAAGGGCCATTTAAGTCATTCCTAGATTGGTTCCTAATAGAATTTATCGAGCAACTTATTTTTCGGATCTATCCAGATGATTTTCTTTCCCATAAAAGTCTTTTGAAAGATATATATTCGTTTACATTAAAAAATATTGAAGAACATCTCTAAATCTTTTACTTCTCGATAATAACTTCTTAGAAAGAAAAAACTGCGTCCAAATCACCCAAAATTAATGGAATCAATATAAAATTGGTAGATTCAGTTGAATATCTCGGGATCAACATCACTATTAACCTAAATTGGAGCTCGCATATTCGAAAAATCTGCGGCAAAGCAAGTAAAAGGCTTTGTAAGGCGTCGGTAAATACGATGAAAAGGTGAGAGAGCGATGTTATTTTACCTTGGTCAGACCCCTTCTGGAATATGCGGCAAGTAAATGGGATCCGGCGGATGAAACTCGAGAAAGCGCAGCGTAAAGCGGTTCGTTTTGTTAAGAAATGCTACGATAGAAAAGCACCAAAATGCTCTCAGACGTAGGTTGGGAATCCTTGAAAGAAAGGAGATTGGAAGCTGCGATTGGTTGATTAATTCAGGGAAACTACATTTTCGGAAGATACAACCGGTTACATGCAACCCCCCTGCTATATTGATCCGATAATGACCGTAAGTTAAGAGAAATAGATGCTAGGACGAGTCGCTTTAAAAATTCATTCTTTCCGCGAAGGATACGCGACAATAAGCGAATAAAGAAGTAGTTTAGATTAAACTGGTGTTTACACCCTCTGCCACACACCGAAAGGTGGCTTGTAGGGTATTAATGTAGATGTAGATGTAGAATAATAGCTTAATTAGGGCATACAGGTTACTCCAAATACATGTGCTATAGTAAAATGGAAGACAGAAAACACAAAAATGTAGTAAAAATACAGTCAGGGATGAAAACAATAAAAAAGAAAAAAAAATCCGATGTAGCACAGCACATGACTTTCTCCATATATAAGATGTAAATATTTATCTACGGCAGTAATTTCGAACTCTAAATTCCATCTAATCTCGGAAGATGAGTGATTAATATATATATTATTATCTTTGACGCAATAAACATTATAAATAATGTTTTTCGGGACATGTTCGATGAAAAACAATGAAATTGGCCTTTCGCCCAGAGCGCCCGCAAAGTACATAATCAACGACTTCCGGTTTATCAGTATTTCATGAATAACTCCTAAACAATCAGTGATACAAAAATATGTTTCAAACAAAAGTTATAGTAACTTTAATTTACTAAAACAATTATAATTAATAGTATATACCTTAATATCATATTTACGGAGATATTTTGAAAACCGGAAATGAGCTTAGAAGAATGAAGCTCGACTTCCGGTCACCGATTTAATCGAAAAACTAATCAACTCTAAAGAAATCAACCAAAATACTATTTATAAAATTTGGTGTTGATCCAACGAATACTTTTCATGTTAGAGCGCCCACAAAGTACATAATCAGATACTTCCGGTTTATCAGTACGTCACGAATAACTCCTAATCAACCGGTGATACAAAAATATCTTAAATACAAAAGTTATAGTAAATTATATTATCTAAAACGTTTACAAGTAATACAACATACTTATGTATCATATTTATGGAGATATTTTGAAAACCGGAAATGAGCTTTAATGAATAAAGCTCGACTTCCGGTAGACCGATTGACTCCAAAAACTAATCAACTCTGACAGCACACACCACAGTACTATTTATGAAGTTTTGTATTGATACGACTAACAGTTTTTACGTTAGAGCGCCCACTATCACACACACACATACACACACACACACACACACACAAACACATACACACAGACATCATTCCGAAAATGGTCAAAACGTGTTCTAGGGACCCCAAAACGTGTATTTCCGTTGAAATCTCGAAGTCGAATTTTTTCATGAAAACAATACTTTCTCTATACTTCGTATATGGAGAAAGTAAAAAAGACGAAATAATAGGATAATGCTTCTGAGTTAGGAGCAAAAGTTTAATATTTTTACTTTCTCCCTATGTGTAGTATAGAGTAAGTATTGTATTCGCAAAAAAATACCACCTCCAGATTTCGATGGAAATACATGTTTTGGGGTCCATAGAGCACATTTTCGCTATTTTCCCGAACATGTGTGTCTGTGTGTCTGTCTGTGTGTGTTTCTGTGGTAAAAATGTTTGTGGGCGCTCTATCTTAAAAAGCAATTATCCGATCATTTCCAAAACTTATATTTAGTATTTACCTAACAATGCCAAGAGTTAATTAGTTTTTTATGAATATCGCTTAACCGCCAGTTCCGGTTTAACCCGAACAAAATTTTGTTTCTTTAATATCTCTGTCAGAATGCAATGTACGTATATGCAAATACATACAAAAGTTATAGATAATGTACTTTACTACAACTTTTGTATGAAACATTGTCCTTTAACACTCAGTGTTTTGGAGTTATTTATATATTACCGGCACAGGCTTCTGTTTTCAATAAATATGGAGAAAGTCATGTGCTGGCCACATCAGATTTTTCGTTGTAGTATTCAGGAAATTACAAAAGAAGTCCACAATGTTTAAGAGTTCAATAAGAGAACTGCTAATTCTTGGGATATGCGATAGCTTGCGCACGATTTTCTTGCGAAGGGAATTGTCAACAGTAACGAATTCAGAGTTATGTTAGGTGGTACAGCAATTCCAAAAAAGTTGACAAGTTCCCAAGGGGAAAAAACGGACTTGAATTAAGTCTAACACGGCCGGGAATCGAACACGAGATCTCCCTCTATCTAGGCTACCTAGATGGTTAAGGCAGCCTCCCGGATAGAGGAAGATCCCGGGTTCGATTCCTGGCCCAGTCAAACTTATTTTAAGACTGATTTTCCTTGGGAATTTTCCTGGGTGAACGCCCTTATGTGCAAAGTCACCTCAACCCTTTCCTTAAGTTGATAAGTTATTACAGCCCAAATATTCAATGCTTGATCCCATAGCGATGTGGAAATTGAATAATAGATTTTAATATGCTCCGATTATTATGAATCGTACTAAAAATTACGTTCGCGGTACCACTATTCATCGTAGAGATTATTTATTCCATTCTTAATACATCGCAATCTCCGAAAATTAGTTGACGACAAGCTACTGGAAGAACTTTACCGAGAGAATCCAAAACAGAAATAGAAAACAGATGCAAGTCCACACGGTTACTCATGCGCTGAGCAAATATATCTTCACTGTTTAACTCAATTACATCTAATTATTAACACTAGAACTACCGATGGAGTCATTTTTACTCCTCGCGAGCTTTATTTCTCTGCCCTGACTTAAATTTCCTGAATTCTGGCTTGAGATTCTGTGACCTTTACTAATTTTTAACATAAAAGAAGGCTTTGCGATGAAAACAGTTTTTGACGAAAAATTTTTAGAAACAATGATGACTTCACACTTACTGTATATCAAGGAAAACCAAACAAGAATGTCATAATTCTTAGTTCCGTCCATCCCAATTTCGGAGTTCCTAGTGATTCCTCTAAGAGAAATCCTGAAACGGTGAAGTTTAAGAACGAAATTAAATACGGAATAGATGTCGTAGACCAAATGGCACGTACCACAAGAACATGTGCTCGGCGATGGCCTGTCCACTCGTTAGAAAATACTCTAGACTTAGCAGGTATAAATTATAAAATTAATATCAATAAAAAATTACAGCATTTTTTGTTGAATTTTGATCCCCTATGAATGAATGAATGTGTATATAGGTATATCCGGAGAAGCGTCTATATATAATAGATATAGGGGATCAAAATTCTAACCATGTTCCACAAGTGCCACTGACTTTAAATTTTTACGATGTATTGGCTATAACGTGTAACCTCCAGAAAACATCCGACTTTGAACCTCGGTGTCATAGGTTCGATTCCAGAAGGCCCCATAGTCGCGATTTTCTCCATAAAGATACATGGTAGGAATTTTCAAAAATATTTTTGAGGCACTTTCCGGAAGAGAAGAGAGTTGAAACTCGAGGGACCGCTAGAAGCCGTGCATATCCAACAAAAATCTAAAGGACATTTTCGAATATTATCCTTGGATCGATGCTAGGTGGGGGCAAAAACGGGCCGTTTAAAATGCATTGTGGCGATTTTTAAGATTTTTTTTGGACCCATTCCCGACTGCATAGAAACTTGAAATTCGGCATGTGCTTAGAATTCATAAATATATTTCATAATCAAATTTTACATGTTCGCTGATGGTCCTTGCTTCGATCCCAGAGAGCCATTTACATTCCTCAATGCATTTCTTATGGAGATAACGGAAACAAATTTTAGGTACTTCCAGGCATGCTATCGACTTCAACATTTCCATAAGATAAGAACTAGTCCTTTCAAATCAAACTGCGCATTCACAGCTATCAATGTGTCCTGGGTTCGACACCAGGCGTCTCTACAATCAGTAACTGATCCGATTTTCAATAATTATTTTGAACCCTTTCCCAATAATAAAGAAACTTAAAATTCGGCATATAGATAGACATCATAAATAAATTTCAAAAACATGCATTAAATGTCTTAGATAGTCCTTGGTTCGAATCCAGAGAGCCTTTCACCTTCCTGAAAAGTAGGACGTCGTTTGAGGCAGTTGCAGCCAATATTTCTGCTTGAATTTTCACACATAGTTAGAGATGGTGATCATCTGTTGTGCTGCATAGTAAGTTCACCGGTAAGACCCGGGTTCGATGCCAGACGATGAAATTTCAGCGAATTTTAAGAAAAATTTCAATCCTTTTTTTTTCTTTTGAGTACCGTCCAGATATGTTGCCGATATGAAATTATTGTTGTCGATCTGCTTGCAGTTTGCAAGCTACATTTTACTTGTAAATGCAGTGTATGGGACACGTGTCATATCCAGGAATTAGAAAAGGCACACCGAAAGCGGATACGTTATTTAAAGAATTTCTATTTTAAAAGAGTAATTGTTTGTCTGATGATAAAGGACACGGGATGGGAATCTTTAGAAGATAGAACATTTATACGAAGGATAAATCTACTAATTAAGTTCAGGGAAAGTACGTTCTCAGAAGATGTAACTGATATAATGCGACTTCCCTGTTATGCAGGCACCTTCTGATACTGCCACAAAGATTAGGGAAATGGATGCTATAAAAAGAATCGATTTTAAGAATTCATTTTTGGATTCCTTGTCCGCGAAGTATACGCGAAAGTAACCGTTTGGGAAAATAGAGTCAAGGTGCTTGCACCCCCTGCCCCTATTCCGGATGAAACGAACTGGTATTCCGGATAAAACGAACTAATATTCCGGATAAAACGAACTGGTATTCCGGATAAAACGATCTGGTATTCCGGAAAAACGAAATGGTATTCCGGATTAAGCGAAATGATATTCCGGATAAAAAGAAATAATATTCCGGATAAAACAAACTGGTATTCAGGATTGAACGAACTGGTATTCCGGATTGAATGAACTGGTATTCCGGATAAAACAAACTATTATTCCGGTGATACGAACTGGTATTCCGGAAAAACGAAACGGTATTCCGGAATAAACGAACTAAAATTCTGGATAAAACGAACTGGTATTCCGGATTGAATGAACTGGTATTCCGGATAAAACGAAATAATATTCCGGATAAAACGAACTGGTATTCCGGAAAAACGAAATGGTATTCCGGATTAAACGAACTAATATTCTGGATAAAACGAACTAATATTCCGGAAAAACGAAATGGTATTCCGGAAAAACGAGATTGTATTCCGGATTAAACAAAATGATATTTCGGATTGAACGAAGTGGTATTCCGGATTAAACGAAATGATATTCCGGATAAAACGAACTATTATTCCGGTTAAAAAGAACTGGTATTCCGTTTAAAAAGAACTGGTATTCCGGTTAAAAAGAACTGGTATTCCGTTTAAAAAGAACTGGTATTCCGGGAAAAACGAACTTGAATTCCGGGTAAAACGATCTAATATTCCGGATAAAAAGAACTGATGTTCCAGATAAAACGAACTGGTTTCCAGAGAACGAAATGGTATTCCGGATAAACGAAATGGTATTCCGGATTAAACGAAATGATATTCCGGATAAAACGAACTATTATTCCGGTTAAAACGAACTGGTATTCAGGATAAAACGAACTAATATTCCGGATAAAACGAACTGATATTCCGGGAAAAAGAAATGGTATTCCGGATTAAACGAACTGGTGTTCCGGATAAAACAAAATAATATTCCGGATAAAACAAACAGGTATTCCGGATTGAACGAACTGGTATTCCGGATAAAACGAGCTATTATTCCGGATAAAACGAACTGGTGTTCCGAATTGAATGAACTGGCATTCCGGATAAAACGAACTATTATTCCGGATAAAACGAACTGGTATTAAGGATTGAACGAACTGGTATACTGGATAAAACGAACTAATGTTCCGGATTAAACGAAATGATATTCCGGATAAAAGGAACTGGTATTACGGAAAAACGAAATGGTATTCCGGAAGAATGTAATAATTCTTAGTTCCATCCAGCCCTTATGTCGACGTTCCTACTGATTCCGCTAAAAACTCCTGAAATGGTAAAGTTTAAGAATAAAACTAAATACGGAGTAGATGTCGTAGACCGAATGGGACGCAAATATACCACCAAAACATGTACTCCGGGATGGCCTATCCACTCGTTTGAAAATACTCTATACTTAGTGGGTGTAATATAATAAAATTAATATTAATAAAAAAGTACATCACTTTTTGTTAAATCCACGCTAGAACAATTACAATAATACACAAAAATGATAAATTAAAGCAATATATCGATAAAAGCAGAGATAAACTGCAAAAATGAACAATAATAAGGAAGGAGTCAAAATGACTCCATTTGGTAGTTCTAGGGGGGGTTGATAAGTCCGGTATTCCTAGTGTTAATTCCCAATGCGATAGGAAAACGCACGGCTCGGATTCAACAATGGCATTGGTCGTCATGGGGACGCGGAAAAGGAAAAGATGAGAAATTTAGGAAAATTTTCGTTTTTTTTTTTCGTTTAATACACCGGAGTTGAGACCGTTTAGAATGAGTTGAGACCGCTTAAAATGAGTTGAGACCAATTTAAATACGTTTGCACCGCTTAAAAGAACATGAGACCACTTAGAATGCGTTGAGACCGTTTATAATGTGCTGACGCAGCTAGCAATGAGTTGAGATAGCCTAGAATGCGTTAAGTGAGCTAAGAAGGAGTTGACACCACTTAGAATGCGTTGAGACCGCATAGAATGCGTTGAGATAGCCTAGAATGCGTTGAGACCGCTTTTAAAACGTTGACGCAGCTAGCAATGAGTTGAGATAGCCTAGAATGCGTTGAGTGAGCTAAGAAGGAGTTGACGCCGCTTAGAATGTGTTGAGATCGATTAGAATGAGCTGAGAACGATTTAAATACGTTTGTACCGCTTAAAAGAACTTGAGACGGATTAGAATGCGTTGAGATAGCTTAGAAAGGGTTGAGACCGCTTAGAATGCGTTGAGATAGCTTAGAAAGGGTTGAGACCGTTTAGAATGCGTTGAGATAGTTTAGAAAGGGTTGAGACCGCTTAGAATGAGTTGAGACCACTTTAAATGAGTTGACACCGATTTAAATTCTAAATATGAGTTTTGAAAATGATCGGATAAATACTTTTTAAGATAGAGCGCCCACAAACTTTTTAACCACAGACAGACAGACTGACAGACAGACAGATACACAGACAGGCATGTTCGGGAAAATAGCGAAAACGCGCTCTATGGGCCCCAAAACATCTATTTCCGTCGAGATCTGGAGGTCGATTTTTTTTGCGAATACAATACTTTCTCTATACTACTTATAGAGAGAAAGTAATACGAGGGAAAAAGATGAAGAGGTCAAAACTCGAGACAAAGAAGTAAGCTAAAGAGCATAAGTTAATGAATGGATTTCATCCTCTTTTCGACTCAGAATGGCATTATATATTTAATGGGAGTCGTTTTAAAGGTCCACTGGAGTGTTATATATCGATATTTGTCCGTCCAGAGTATCCTTGGTTCGACTCTGGACGACTCGAATCGTCTCTCTCATAAGAAATGCACGTAAAGTTCGTTTTGATCGATTGCAGAGATTTTTTCTTTTGCGGAATTAAATCGGAAATAATGGTCGTACGAAATCGAAATGAACACCAAAAGAAAGGAAATTGAACAAAGATTCTTATTTTGGTCGTCGAATATCGTATTCGAGTCGAAATTTGGAGAAATCAGACGAAAACGACGGAAAATTTGTATTATATCGTGGGCGTAAACAATTCCTTGACGACAAAGGTCATTGTTGAGCTCAACTCTCACAGAAATATGTGGGATACGCAGGCATAGAGTAATATTATCATCTACTACTATTACTTTCGTTTAATTTTGTGACAATAATGATGTTTGCATCGAAAAAATTGAAACTTTAACGACGGTTAACAACCGGGTCAGTCCAGTAGCTTTCGATAATAAATTCTCAACGTCTCCTCAAGGATAAACATATTAGCTAACTATCAACAATAGCCGGGATCGTCAAGGAAATGCATTGTTTACAACCTAAATATTTCAACGAATGATTTCTTTAATTTCTTAAATTTTATCCCAATTTCGAATCAAATACGATATTCCAACACTAAAATAAAAACCTTTATTCAATTTCCTTTCTTTTGGTGTACATCTCGATTTCGTACGACCATTATACCATAAAAATTATGCAACTAATAATGGTTCTTGCTAAGTATGGTAACTAATTAATTCGTAAAGGCATCTTTGAAATACATCGTCCTCTTTAATCGTCAACTTTTTGGGCCTCGAGTATTTTTACGGGATAACACATCGGATTCAACAATGGGATCGGTCGTCAGGGGGATGAGTTGTTCACAACCTCCAATTTTCACCAAATTTTCGTCTATTTCACCGGTATTCTCGCAAGTTTGAATCGAAAGTAAGATTCCACGAATGAAATAAGAATCTTCATTCGATTTTCTTTTTTTTAGTGTTTGTCTCGTTGACGTGCGACTATTCCTACCAATTTAATTTCGAGAAAGAAATAAACCCTGCATGCGATAGGAATGGGTTTTGCGTGTATTCTTTATGGAAAACCATCTGAGCGATCTGGGTTCGAACCTCGTGGAAATGTGGAATGATAAGGTAACAGTGATTCCTTCCAGATCGCAGAGGACACGTATATAAAGTTTGAAGCAAGTCGTTGGAACGGTGTGGCCTCCAATCCAAGACAAACCCACAGAATTCCGATTGTATATATATAGATGGATTTATTCATCACATGTCTGTTACTTAGGCAACGCATATCTTTTAGACCACTGTTACCATATCCACCGATGTCCCTCCACACATTCCCTTCCGAAGATCAATAATTAGAGGTCCTTTATCTGCTCATAAATTGGGTGTGTGGGTCGTCCGCCCCCAACTTTCCTCCACCGCAATATTAGTCTGAAATACAGCCCATCTCTTATAAGCTGCATGTACTGCCATCTAGAGTTCGCAGGGGGGACTACTATAACAAATGAGATACGATATCCGTGTGAGCATTAAATAGGGACCGTTTTAAACATAGAGTAAGGATGGGGTAGAGCGCGTGTTGCGTTCTGCGCATGTTACAGGATTGAACGTAGGAGACCACGTGACTTTGGTCCGCTTTCGGAAATCTCGCCGGTAAGTTACGTGAGAAATTCGTGTACTCAAGTTGGTTTTTTAAGTATTTATGTCCTTTACGGATAGCTGGTGCTCTGAATTCGAGTTTTTTTAGATGCTCTATAGTCTGGCTAATGTAACTCAATATTTATTTTCGGTATCTGGATGAAAATTAACCGTAAAAGATTAAAGGACTTGGGAATAATGGTTTTGAAATGCTGCGCATGGAACTGCAAGGAAAAGTACGTTAAAGAAATCACTTTTAACTCGTAAGTTTTGTGTTTATGGTGATTTTAATACTTATTTAGAATTGTTGTCTTATCATTTAACTTTCATTTGTCATTTACAGATTATGTAATAAGGTAATGAAGTAGCTTGCAAATAGGCGATTGCGGCTATTACTACAGAGTATTCCATGTGACAAAAATGGAATATAGCAGTTTTTACGGTTTATTCTTGTTTGTCGATGATTATAACAAGATAAACTTTGTTTTTCCGTTTAGGAATATTATTCCCTTGGGAATAATATTCCTATATATTCCCGCAATAATATTCCCGTTTAGGAATATTATTGCTTGAATCGAGTTCATTGGAGCGCTCGAGTATATTAAAGTGTCGCAGGCTTTTCTCGTTATTTATAATTATTAATATTGACTTTATAGCTTCCCAGTAGATCATGAAAGGAGAAAACTATGGATTCTCAGCTTGAGGAGAAAGTATTTTGTGCCCTCTAAACACTCTAAAATCTGGAAAATGGAAAACTTTCCTGGAACCCTACATAACGTTATTTTGCATATAATTATTTTAATTTACATAAATAACTTGCCAAAAATTCTTATATCAAACATCCCTTTATTTGCTGCCAATTGTAATATTTGTCAAGCAATTAGAAACCTTGGAGATTACACCGCATTAACCTTACAAGTTAACCTTACAAAATTGCACGTAAGTCTTCTTAAAAGTAAATTACAATGCAATGCTAGGAAATATAAACTAATGAACTTCAACTGAAATAAATTTAAATTCAATTACAACATGTAGTAATGTGAAGTATCACGTAGCAGAGAAATGGACTCCTTTACATGTCTTGTTTTAGAAGCATCTGTGAAAAAGATCTCGGGTGGAGAGATGGCCTGTTGCGTAAAATTAAACTTTCTGAATCTTTGTCTTACACTTACCTTCTATAAACATAGCTGTATTGTTTTAAAAATGTGTATTACTAAGAAATGAAACCTGAGGGTGGCGTTAGCCGAAACCGGTTGTTTTTTAATAAATAACACAGTGTGGAAATTACGAAGTGCCTTATTTATTTCTTATTATGGCTTTCCACGAAGTCCGGCCTAATACCATAGAATTTAATATGTATTAATTTATAATTTATATCTAAATAATGATACTTAAATATGAATGAATTCTAAATGTGAGAAGTTGTCAGTGATGTGGCAGGAGGATGTTTGCTAAAACTTTGTTAAAGAAGTGACTATTAAATATTATCAGAAAAATCCCACTGTAATTTCATTCCATTCTAAATCATTTCCTTTATTTGGAGCTATACCTATACCAGTAGTTGATTCAACCTGAGGCATATCAAGGTACAGTTTCCAATTTATTCAATTTACAAATATTCGCAAAAATCGACGAACCTGTCTCGTTTTGAAGACTCGTAACTTTTGAATGGGGGAAGTTAAGTATCTTGTTCTTTCATTCGTTGAAATAAATTGAGTGCGTTTCTATTAAATTATTCATGAAAGTTCCACATTGTTTAAATATGAAAGAAAATGTTAACTGTGATATTCGACCACTTAAACCCAAGTTTGCCTTAGTTTTAAACGTTACTCTAGCTATATGTGTAATTTAAACTTAACAACACTTAAACGTCATTTTTTCCAGAAATGTTCGAAAAAATCAACGAAAACTGGGAATTTATTCGAAACTTTCAGTTTTTTTGCTCTCTTCCTTTTCTTGCTTGATCTTGCTTTTCATCCAAGTAAACCTAGTCGAAATGATTCTCTTTTTTAAGAACTCGACGAGAAGTATCTTAATATTCCACATAAACGTAATTTTCTCCGGATATGTTCGAAAAACTCAACGATAAGTGGGAATTTATTTGTTATTTTGTATTTATCTTGCTTGTTACTCGAGTAAAAAACCTTGATGAGTTGATACTCGTTCCGATGAACTCGACGAGAGGTATCTAAATATTCTTAAACAATGATAAATATATACCCGACGTTGATTATTATAATAAGAAAACTTTAAGTGGAAACTCTACTATCTATTAAAATAATATACGCATTAACTACGTAGTTCATAGTTACTTAAAAACTCGATTTTTCAAGACGAAACTCCACAGCGTATTTGAATTGCCGCTAGAAATCGGAAAAGTCACGTGGTTTAATGCTGTAACATCGGCTCGGCTACTGCGTAGCCTGTCCAGCACTCTACCCCATCCTTACTCTATGGTCAGATGTAGATCGGCTGGTCCGCGAGGAACCGTGGTGACTTGATTGCTTCCCAGATGCACGTTTTGGCACATTTTTTTAATTCGCTCCTTAACTTAATTTCAAACTAAATTTAGCATTGATAATTCGGTTGATATGGCAAAGTAATCTTGCGAATCAAAAACCTCTCGGTCGCTTGACTTAAAATTTTAACACCACATTCAAATACGAGAGTGTTTCTATCGTAAAATATGTTGACAGTTCGTCCTCGGTTCGATCCCAGACGATAAAGATCACGTAAAGTTAATTTTTGCCGCTTCAAGCTTCGTTTCTTTTGAAAAATTAAATTAGAAAGAATGGACGCACGAAATTAAGACAAGCACCAGAATAAGGGAAAATAACTGAAGAATAATATTTTGGTAGTGGATAATTGTTTTCGAATCGAATTATCGAGATTTTACATGATACAAAAAAAATTCGTGAAATTTTGAGGGTGTAAAAAATCGGTCCCCATGACGACAAATTCCATTGTTGAATCCGAGTTGCTTCATTTTGGCCTATTTTAAGTTTCGGAGAAGGTTGTTCGTTGTTTGGTTGATTTCGTTCACATTGATGTGCATAATCAATCATTGTAATTGATTAAAATGACCTATTAATGAATTAATTATAATGACGTTTGCAAATGCAATGTCCGAATGATCGAGCTTCATATCCTTAAGTATATATAAGAGTCATAGTGCGGCAGCCATTATTTTAAATGAAAAATATCTTATTTCTTCCCTTTCATTCCACAACATAGCCACAGCGTCGCAAGGCAGGGTATGAGAATTGAATCATGTGTTTTCTCGGTGAATCTACGTTCGCTAGAATACCTTTATTCACTTTCCAATTCATTCCATATCTGACTGAGCCACAGCGGAGCGTGTTCGGGTTTAGCTAGTAAAGAACAATATTTTGGTCGTGGAATGTAATCATCGAATCGAAATGATAAGAATTCCGACAAAAGATAAGACAATTTTCCAAAAAGATTCAAAGTAGTAAACAACCCGTCCCTCTGACGACCAATGCGATTGTTAATTCCGGGCGCATGCATTTTAACTTTGAGAATAGCTTAGATTTTTATTCGTATTTAAAACGTGCTCTTCTATACATTGACACGTGAAGAGAAAACATTGGATCCCTCTTTAAGTATATTGCACGAGCGGAGGAGTTTGAGATTTGGCATAATTAAAGTTTATATGGAGAAGGACTGCAGAAAGCTAAAATCTTTGTCCAGAGTATCCTTGGTTCGACTCTGGACCTGTATAATTGTCTCCCATAAGAAATGCACGCAAAGTTCGTTTTGGTCGATTGCAGACATTTTTTCTTTTGCATAATTGGATTAGAAATAATGGTCGTACGAAATCGAGATTCATATCAAAAGACAGGAAATTGAACAAAGATTCTTATTTTAGTCGCAAAATATCGCATTCGAGTCGAAATTACGAAATCTCTGGCAAAATAAACGAAAATGTTGTGAAATTTCTTCGTAGTAAACAAACCAGTCACCCTGGCGACCAAGGCGATTGTTGAATCCGAGCTTATTCGTTTTCACATTAGAAGAGGATTTTATCTCCAAACCAAATTAACGGTAGGGACTCAAATTATGAAAAGAGGGCAATCAAACGAGATGCCAACAGCCACTAAATAATTAATAAATAACAGGGATATAATTATGGCGATTTTACTGAATTCTTTTGGAAATCAATTTTTAACATTAAAAATGACAGTGAATTGTATCAAAAAATAAATAAAGCTACAAGCTGTAATTGTGTTTTATTTATTTTTTTAATGTTAAAATTTTACATTTATCGAAGGGAATTAAGGCAAACCCTAATGACGTATTTGTAAACGCTCACAGCAGACGCAATAGAAAAATAATGAAATAAATTATAAGCAATGATTATATAGGTATACTCATTGACCAAAGAACCTCAATAACGTTCAGACTTAAAAATACGATGAATTATGGTTGAATTTCGACCACTGGGCGATCACTAGATCTAAATTAATAATCATAGGAACTCAATCTCACGAATGTGAGTGAGATCGACTCCAGGTGGGTGCAAAATTTAAATGCATTGCGGAGATTTAGAGAAATTTCTTCAAATCCGTTCCCAAAACGCAAAATCAATACGTAATTCAGTATCATTGTACATTGAATTGAACATTGTGTTTTCTCGGTGAATGTACGTTCGCTAGAATACCTTTATTCCCATTCATTCCATATCTGAATGAGCCAAAGAGAAGCGTGGCCTGGTTTTGCTAGTATCAGATAAATGTTCAGGCATTATGTTTCTTAAACACACATAGGTTGGATGGGATTTGCTTTTAGGAAACACGCAATAAAAATTTTAGGATACGCGTTATAATTCATGTACTAATTAAAAGGGAATTATGAAGGGATATTAAAATGGAAGCTTTTATTCAGAAATGTTAATACTGAAATTTCTGCTCCCAAATAATTAATTAATAAAACATTTATTCAGAATATCCTGTATTTAGACAACATTTTTGTTTAATAACTCAATTTCATACATTAATTTAAACCCATACTGAATAAAGATATTAACAAATACATATTAAATTGCTAATCCCATATAAAGAAAACATTAAATTGTTCAGGTATAAAAGATACTGTAACATTAATGATGGGAAAATTTAAGCAATTTAAATTCAGTTACATTGATAAAATAGCGACCTACTTTATTTTCGAATAAATAAACTTAATATCGTAAAATTAGGCTTTTTTATAAGAAAAGGGTAGAGGTGAATTTGCACATAAGGGCGTGCACCCAGGAACATTCCCAAGGAAAAACGGACTTGAAAAAAGTCTGACTGAGCCGGGAATCGAACCCGGGAGATGGTTATGGCATCCTCCCGGATAGAGGAAGATCCCGGGCTCGATTCCCGGCCCAGTCAGACTTTTTTCAAGTCCGATTTTCCTTGGAAATTAGCCTTTTCTATAATTTCCACAAATTTAAATAAAAGTGATTCGTATTTAAGCGGTTAAACGTAATTAAAATCAAAGATATGCTGAGTTGAAATGAGGTTTTCTAAAATAGGAGACCATTATAACTGGGGATAATAAGTCAAATTTCAATTGAAACTGCCGTGATATTGCAACTACACTGTTGCTGTATCACTGAAATATTTCAATTGAACGATATATTCGATAAATACGTATCAACCGATCAACCGCGAGGTTTTCATCAGAGCCAATGAAGCCAATTGTCGGAAAAGGCTTGGAAAAACGTTTTTTCGACAAAAAAACGGAAACACCAACCCATAGCCTTAAATCGCGTTGAACTACATTGAGGCAACGCATCGTTAGATCTTGGATGCAGAAAATCTTGACTTCCGATGTGAAACTCAGTGTAATAGCTTTTATGATGACCGTGAGTAAAAGACACTAAGTCGAAGTACACGCTATACTTACTATTTGCTACACCTGGGAACGTAAGTGACCAGTTACCATTAAGGCATACGCTTGAGTCTTTAATGAACATTTAGTTCTGCATGACCTTACGTTGGAAGATCCTTCCGTCCGCCGGATAGCGATGGCTTACTAGAGGATTTACGATCCATTTCGATCCCGATATCCGCTCTCTAACGTTTTCAGGCACATCCTATTCGATTAAACTGAGTCAGGATATCACGACTCGTAAAAAGGCATTTAGTTAGGCTTCCGGTGAGTTCAATGCCTGGTCAGGATACCTCTTATAAAATAAGGTATCCAAAGCTCGATTGAAGGTAATTTTTCTAACGAGTAAATGTTACTACCACCATTATATCTGTCAAAGCTAACCTAATTATATAAACTATCCATGAGTACGGATTCTTGTTGGATTAATTCTAAATTACATCGCACTTCGTGGAAAGACATACTGAAGAATTAAAAAGATCTTAGTAATAACCACACAATTTCTGTTTTATTTAGTCGACCTGAAGATAGTTGTGTAGCCGAAATAGGCCGGTTAAAAATATACAGTTCTTCCTCACTCTTTTTGTTGGATTTGTAAACTTCCCTGGATTAATTTCGTCCGAATCAAGAATAAAACATCGTTAATTGCTTACTGGTTATAATTTACTCGCAGAAAAGAGACTATTCAATATAAATTATTTCGTTAAACCGAACCATGAGTTTAAATTAAATCACATTAGCCTAAATCCACCCCATGTATTCTTCATTTATTTCAATGAGAAATTCATTAAACCTACGATTTTTATACAGTATGCATAAGAAAGCTAGAAGCTAGTTTCAAAATCATAGGATAAAGAATCAAGCATCCGTCACGCACTTCTAACATGACCATAAAATATAAATTAAATCTATTTTAATAATTTCTGCGATGGCTATGAATAATTATGGAAATCGATTAAATTTAGGGAACAATTTAACTGAAAATGTGGGTCTTAGTATGGCTTATTAGAAGTGAACGTATCCTTTACATTTGTCGGTTTTCATATTCACAACAAGCGTGTTCTCTTCCTATCTAATTGATACCCTTTTTTGTTGCCTCTATTCAATTTTTTTAAATAGAATTTGAAAATGATAGCTAGACTCCTTTCGCCGTTAATATTGTGAAACAGATTTCGATATTCTTTACTGCAATTAAAATCATCAATTTCATTTCAAAATTAGTTGTCATTGTAAATTTATCTGAGCCGTCATGAAATGTTCTTATAGATATCTTTATAAGATACGAAATTTACCAGGAAAAAAACCATGACATTCTCGTGAATTCAAATTACTTAAGGTAAACAATTAATTTAATATAAACACATAAGTTTCCTATCACGGGGTAGATCCATATCCATAAATACGCCCCATTTTTTTCGTTTCTTGGTAATTAATCGCAACCTTATTGCTTTCTTTGGCCATTTTCTTCCTAAGTCATTTTGCAAGCCTTACACCTTCAATAAGTTTATTAAGCAGTTCCTCTTGTCTCAAATTTCAATTTGCCCATTTCACCTGTCGACGCCTAATTACTTCAAATAGAAAAGACGCCAACGGGTGGCGAAAAGGTTTTTCGGTTTTGGTTTTAGTTCACAAAGAGCTAAATTAATCATCGATCACTGCAGTTTATTGGCGAATGTAGTCATAGAAATTTTTAAGTAATCATGCAAAGATTAATCCAATGTTTTCTCTTCACAGCCGGTTACTACGGATTCCCCCCTTGTGATTGGGATTTAATTCTAGGGTCGGGTTTACTTTTATTTTTGAATACTGAGTAAAATTCTCTCCAAGCTGGTTCAATTGTTAAAACAAGTTTAAGTGCATCGAAATCATTCATATACTGTAAATATGACTGGATACAAAATTGAATACTTTTATGACCAGCTTTCTTTTTATCCTTGCCAAGTTAAATTCTTTGAGCAAATTGAACCAAACGCAATCCTTTATTTTTCTCAAATAGGGATGTACCCAAAATCGCCTTTTTCTGATTCGATTTGTTTAAAATATTGACATCAACCAAATGCGCAAACATCCTCGTCATCGGGGGACGACCGATGCGACGGCCTCTTTTGGCGTTACGACTCCTCATCGCATTTCCGTCTCCCGTCCGGCGCTTCCTGATTGCGCTTTGCTTTTGCTTCTTCTGCGGGCGCCTTAATGGTCGTACGAGATTGAGACGAGCACCAAAAGAAGGGAAAATAAATGAAGAATATTATTTTGGTCATGGATTATTGCTTTCGTATTGAATTATCGAGATTTTACACGAAAAACAAGAAATTTTTGTGAAATGTTAGGGTGTTAAAAACCGCTCCCCGTGACGACAAATGCCATTGTTGAATCCGATTTCTTGCATTTTAGCCTATTTAAAGTTAAGAAGAAGTTTGTTTAATGTTTGATTGATTTCGTCACATTGATGAGCACAATCAATTGCTGCAAGTGATTTAAATGATCTGTTTTCGAAAATTGAAATGTGAGTTAATCTGAAACCGAATTTTGTATTCATTTAAATTCATTTGTTTTGGAAAGAACTTAATGATCTGTTCTACATCTACATTAATACCCTACAAGCCGCCTTTCGGCGTGTGGCAGGGGGTGTAAACACCAGTTGAATCTAAATTACTTCCTCATTCGGTTATTGTCACGTATTGTTCGCGGAAAGAATGAATCTCTAAAACGATTCGTCTTAGCATCTATTTCTCTTAACTTACGGTCATTATCGGATCGACCGAGGTAGCAGGGGGGTTGCATGATACCGATTGTATCTTCCAAAAACGTAGTCATTTCGAAAATCAAAGTTTGAGTTACTTAGAATTTGATTGTTACATTCATTTCTTTCGTTATTTTCCAGTTGATCGTCGTCTGTGATTTCTGCGGACCATAGTACGCGTTATACGGGATGAATCGAGAAAAAGAGCAACTCAATCGTCTCAACAACGCCTTAAATTATTAGATGTACAGCTAAGACGTAAGCAGTTGCAATATCTGAATGATATCGAGTTTCATATCCTTAAGTTGCAGTAAGAGTCTTAGTGCGGCAGCCATTATTTTCAACGGAAAACATCTTATTTCTTCCTTTCACTTCACAACATAGCCACAACAGCGTCGCAAGGTATAGGGTATAAGAATTGAATTATGTGTTTTCTCGGTGAATCCATGTTCGCTAGAATACCTTTATTTACTTTCTCATGCATTTTATATTAGACTGAATCACAGAGAAGTGTTACTGGGTTGATGTAGTTAAAATCTATACATTAATACGCGGAGAGAAAACGTTGGATCCATTTTTTAAGATATTACGCGAACGGAGGAGTTTGAGATTTGGCATAGTTAAAGTTTATATGGAGAAGGAGTGCAGAAAGCTAAAATCTTTGTCCAGAGTATCCTCGGTTCGACTCTGGACGACTCGAATCGTCTCTCTAATAAGAAATGCACGTGAAGTTCGTTTTGATCGATTGCAGACATTTTTTCTTTTGGAGAATTAAATACGAAATAATGGTCGTACGAAATCGAGATTAGTACCAAAAGAAAGAAAATTGAATAGAAATTCTTATTTTGGTTGTAGAATATCGCATTCGAGTCGAAAAAACGAGAAATCGGGCAAAATGAACGAAAATGTTGTGATATTTCTTCGTAGTAAACAAACCCTGGCGACCAAAGCGATTTCTGAATCCGAGCTTATGAACATTAGAAGGGGATTTTATCTCCATACTTAATTAACGGTAGGGACTCGTGTCAGAAATTATGAAAAGATGGCAATAAACCGAGATGCCAACAGTCGCTAACTGATTAGTAAATAACAGGGATATAAGGAAATCAAACCATAAGTACCATGGAATTGAAGTTCATCTGCATTATTTTTACTGTATACTACATAAATAATAGCACATCATAAACTTGCAAATTGAAGAATATCCTGAGAAAAGAGCGACAGGTATGATGATTTATACACCAAAAAACTGAAAAATATATTACAGAAAAGGCTTTCCTTTGGTGGACTAAAAGTTTTTTTATTTCCGATAAATTGCCTTAAATGAAGGCGCTGATGATTCATTTTGACTGTTGATTTATCTTCTAATTCTTCGATTCACAAAATAATCTGAAGAATGATGAGGAATTGTCTTAGAAAAATATTTCAAACACGACCTTTTTTTCAAATATACCTTCTCATTGTCCGCTAATTTGCTATTTTGTGAAGTCTTCACTTAATAGACTTCACAAACTCTTTGCGAATATAGTAAAACACATTCATCCAGAATTTTGTTCGATAAAGTTGTGAGGCATTATCAGTTGATCATGCAAAAAAGTAACAATATTTCGAATGCATTTTAGTGGAGCTTTAAATAAAAAATTTGTCTGTAAGCCGCAAGATTGAACAATTAGCAGTAGTAGGATTATAAGTAGGAAGGAACTGTTGAATTGAATTCCTCTGCATAAAATCGAAAAAGAGTTTCAAGAATTATTATTGATTAAGGAAGTGATTAGTGTTCAACATCTTGCAAGTGAAATAAAGGCGTTTAATTTGCCTTTGAAGACCATGTCGCGCACGTCACGCGATACGAAAAACAAATATGAAGATAACGTCCTCTTATTTCTCCGCAAATTGACAGTTTACGCTCTTGATGGACGTTAAATTGGCACGCGGTAAATAAGGTCATTATCAGGACATTAAATCACGTTGAGAGGAAGAGATTCCAAGGATGCTGGAGATAAGAGTTTTTTATTTAAATCTGTCTGACGAGGAAAGATGAGTCGAAAAGGACAGAGAGCTAGTTTAAAAGTCGTTCAACATCGTCGCTGAGGCTACGTTCGTTCCCTAGACAACCGATCAACAAAACGTGTCCTCTTCAGATTATTATCGGCAGGCATACTCGTAAATAAAAGCGACGAACGATTAAAAAATGTTTTACCTTAATTTTGCTGCAGAGAATGAGTTCTCGTTGGAATTGGACTCGATTGGAGTAAACGGAAAATGAACGCCGATTCTCGAGTCGAAATTCTATGGGAGTTGTTCGGGGACGATGAAAGGGATTATATGTATTGCTATTGAATCCGATCACTCGAGCAAATTTGAAGAAAACTCGCAAGTTATCCTAACTATCAATTTCTTACATTAATGTCTTATGCAAGGAAATGCCTCAAAATGAAAATAAAAACAATCTTACCTTGTTTATTTCATCTCGTGGATGCAATAGGCAGAATAGGCGTAAGACGGAAGGCAAGTATATTATTCACCCGACTGAGCACAAGATATCCTCACGAATTCAACCCGATGAGGGAGTAAAATGTTCGAAACTATCGCGAAAGGATTTCCAAGATGTATAACTCACGCCAAGGATATCAGAATAAGTAACACAAAAGAAATGAATCTTCGTCCTGAAGTATAGGCAATTCGATATGGACTTGTGTGGAATCAGATGCATAAGATTGAGGCGAAAGAATACAACTCTATATCATAAATTTATATTTCGTTCCATCAAAATGCAAATTGGAGTGAACTCGAATCCTCTCCTTTAAATGTACTTATTTCGGAGTGAATCGACACAAACTCAAAAATATTCAGTCCATGAAGACTTCATTCGCTCGTGAATGAATCACGCCTCAAACCAGACAAACTGTGGCAATGACAAGACAATTAAACGTCATCGATCGACTGAAATCGGGATACAGAATTCCCATAAACGAACAAGAATTAAAATTATTCTAAAAAGTATTGATAATTTTATAAATAACTATAAGAAAGTATGGAATATATAATTAGGGAATTCATTCGAAGGGACAAGAGCAGTGATTATGAAAGGAAGTTAAAGAAAAAAACAGTGAAGAAAAAGTTATAAAACTGTAAGAAAAAAACAGCTCCAAAGAATGCGTTTACGACAAAGCACGAACTAATCCGAAGCTTATGAAACTGGATGTAATAACCGGAAATTGTAAGAAGCGAATGAAACATTTTATTCACCGAATAGGAGTGTTTATCCTTCGGTCTGAAGAGGTTCTAAAAAAAGAGAAAGAAAGTTCAATTAAAAAACCAATTATTAGGAAAAGGAGAAACTATTCATCTTAAACTGTCCTTCAAATCCAAATTTGGCATTTAATACTAACGTAAATGTATTTGGTAAATTAAATGTCGAAGTTTGTGTCAAATATGTCCGCAAAAATATTTATTGTAACAGATGCTTCTATTAAGTTCATTTCAAAGTTCATTTAAATTTCAAAAATTTACATCTTGAATTTTCTCAAATCTTCGAGGCCAATTTAAAATGTATTCAAAATTTATTTTGTTTTCGAGACTACCTTACAAACTGTATATCAGCTCTTTGCATTTTTTTAGCTATGTTTACGGCATCGTAGTTACAATTATATTTTAAACATAATAAGTTGAAGATTTTCAGTATTAACGGACGACTCAACACCTCATTGTAACTCAAATTGGTGTTATATTAATGTGTTTAATTGTCCAAACTTTAAAAAGTTTTTTCTAATTGGCATCGCTTTGGCACTCTCTTGAAGGTAAGATAAAATCCCCCTTCCCCCTCGTTACTAGGCGAAGTCGACAACAATATCCCTCGCGGGTATTGCAAATATGAGCCATTGTTGGCAGCCGCGGCCTAACTAAGCCTTCCCAACAATGCATCAAGCGATCATTTTAATTCCAACACAGTCATTTTATATTATTTTTTTTCCAACTTATATAAAAAGCTTATGCTTCATGCTTCCATGAAGTCGGATAAAGCAAGAAAAGAACGCCGCACCTTTATAAAAGTGCGGAATCCCTTTCTATAATGGCATTAATGTCCACGAAGAAGGTTCACGAGTTAGGCTTTAAGATCTATACTTCCATTGCTGGGCTTGAGCGTGTATGTTTTATGTGTCGTGGACTCTTCCGCTATCAATTGGGCCGACATAGGGCAAAAGCATAGCTCATACGACGTAGAAGAAACATCCTCAAGCCGACCGAAGAGAATAACTGCTGGGAATTGCAAGTATGACGTTGACTTGAGCGCCACACTTCTTATCTGCGAAACTAATTGGAACTAATGGCTTTCAAAATGCTTCCGATGGATTCTTCAAAGGGCAACCAAGAGATTCCAAGAAGAGTTATTCAGTTTTATTACAACCCAATTATTTATTAATATCTAATTAATTTGAGTATATTAATAATTCTCTGTTAATTTTTGAGACTCCACTGTTTCGGTATGTGGTTTATTCATCGTTTGTGTTTTTCGTGTGTTATTTAGCATCATTTTTTACTTTCTCCATATACGAAGTATAGAGAAAGTATTGTTTTCATGAAAAAATTCGACTTCGAGATTTCAACGGAAATACATGTTTTGGGGTCCCTAGAACACGTTTTGACCATTTTCGGAATGATGTCTGTGTGTAAGTGTGTGTGTGTGTGTGTGTGTGTGTGTGTTAGTGTGTGTGTGTGTGTTAGTGTGTGTGTGTGTGTGTGTGTGTGTGTGTGTGTGTGTGTGTGATAGTGGACGCTCTAACGTAAAAACTATTGGTCGTATCAATACCAAACTTCATATATAGTAGTGTGGTGTGTGCTGTCAGAGTTGGTTAGTTTTTGGAGTAAATCGGTCAACCGAAAGTCGAGCTTTATTCATTAAAGCTCATTTCCGGTTTTCAAAATATCTCCATAAATATGATATTTAGGTATATACTATTATTTATAAATGTTTTAGAAAATAATATTTACTATAACTTTTGTATGAAACATATTTTCGTATCACTGATTGTTTAGGAGTTATTCCTGAAATACTGATAAACCGGAAGTTGCTGATTATGTACTTTGTGGGCGCTCTGGGCTCTATGGGCGAAAGGCCAGTTTCATCGTTTTTCATCCAGCATGTCCCGAACAACATTATGTATAATATTTAGAGTTCGAAATTACTGTCGTAGATAAGTATTTATATCTTATATATGGAGAAAGTCATGTGCTGGCCACGTCAGATTTTTTGATTTCAATTACATCGCCCATTGCATTGCGTTGGATATATTATCAGTTTTCTGATTCGTCCTATATTTCTTGCTTGTAGTACACTGGAAAGGCCAATTTCACCGTTTTTCATCGAACATGACCCGAAAAACATTCTTTTTCATCTTTGTAACATAAAACATAATACAATATAAATTAATCACTAACATTTAATGATATTGAATACAGTTTTCGACAATGATAAAAGATGTCTTTGATAAAGAAAGTCATCAGATTTTTATCTCATCAATAAGGCATAGACATAATTGAAATAATATCGAGAGAGAAAACTCATATGCATAAGATAAAAGAAACCGGCCGAACCCAATATGTAAGTAATTTCACGCTACATCCAAATGAAACATCAATTCTTATTCAAACCTCCGCGCAGCCTCCTAAAAACATTCTATTAGCGTTCACAATGAATGTTAGCCCCGAAATGCGTAATTCTAAATGAAAGCGGATATTTCTCTAAATCGCATCGCACACAATATCAAGAGGCGTAAAATATTTCATCCGCTTTCTAATGCTACGATCTAGGAACGAAAAGTCAAATAATGTCTTGGTGACTACCTTAAAAACTTGCCCAATTCTTCAGCTATTTACCACGAAAAGTTCATTGAGCTATCTTTACGGCAACTTAATTGAAATTATGTTTCATAACCTTCCATTACTTTCCGGAATTCCGGTAATTAATCCCACCATCTCGATATTACGAATTTATCGTGAAAAACTCAGCACGCATTCGCAATACAATAAAAAGATTTCGGAGGAAACCGTACAGAAAATGGCGATACGTGGAATGTTGTGGCCGCCATATTGGATCATTTGGCGAACTCATCAGCAGCTATAACAATTGGTGTCACAGCGATCACTAACAACAGTTGCCATGACAACAATAATAAAGTAGCTCTTCCAACAATCGTTTCCATAGTAACCGTCTAAGTTCCGTCCGATTTTCTTTCGTTCCATTCAGTCCTGACTGAGTTCATATTTATCATCCTTAGCTGGAGCCCTCAACATTCAATAGTCATCTTTAATGACGTCCACCTTACGCTCGACAAATATAGCTAGAAACGAAGGTGTTCCATATTACGGAGGTGGTACGAACTAGGCGCCGCTACACTATGGGTGACCCTACCCTAACTATGCACCAACAATATCTGAAGAAATTAAAAAAAAATCTGATGTGGCCAGCACATGACTTTCGCAATATTTATTGAAAACAGAAGCCTATGCCGGTTATATATAAATAACTCCAAAAAAATGAGTGTTACAGAAAAATTTTTCAAACAAAAATTGTAGCAAAATACATTATCTATAACTTTTGTACATTATTGTGTATACCTAAATTGCATTCTGACAGAGATAAGTATGAAAAACCTCCATTTCTGGATAAACAACAACTTCCGGTTAACCATTATTCAAGAATAACTCCTAAATAATCAGTGTTACGAAAAATTATTTCCTACAAAAGTTGTAGTAAAATATATTATCTATAACTTTTGTATGTAATTGTATGTACCTCTATTGCATTTTGACAGAGATATTTAAGAAACAAAACTTTGTTCCGGATAAACCTTACCTTCCGGTTAAGCAATATTCATCAAAAACTAATCAACTCTTGGTATTGTTAGTAAAATACTAAATATGAATTTTGGAAATGATCGGATAATTACTTTTTAAGATAGAGCGACCAAAAACTTTTTTTACCACAGAGAGACACACACACAGACCACAGACACACTGACACACAGACAGACATGTTCGGGAAAACAGCGAAAACGAGGTCTATGGGCCCCAAAACATTTATTTCCGTCGAAATCTGGAGGTCGAATTTTTTTGCGAATACAACACTATCTCTATACTACGTATAGGGAGAAAGTAAAAATATTGAGGCCAATACAAATAATTAGTTATTTTTGTTGAATGCACTGATAAGCAAAGGCGGGTTAGTGACCGAATTCAATGCACTGGGAGAAAAAAACGGGGAAGTTGAGTAGAAAATACTGATTCGTATCCTACGTATGCCTCCAACTTTCAATCACATTAAGTAACGGGTTAATAATAACTTCACACGATTCATTTAAAATTAATTGATGAATTAATTTTTAAATTATTTTATTTGGAATTAATTGATATTAAAATTAATAAAGTGTAACATAATTAACATTACATTTATTTTAGTATAATTCATATTCCATTTTGAAACCGTTCAATCACTATAAATATTAGATAAAAGTGTATTTCTTTATTTATTATCTTATTTAGAATCCGGCCCAGCATCCCTGCCAAACGCGGTCCAGCGCGTCACGAACTCTGTCAACTCTGAGACGAACTACACTCCGGGGTCGACCGCCATCTCAAACTCTTAATTCATCTAATAGACGAGGACAAAATCCCCCTCCCCTCCCTCCATCCTTCCCCTCCCTCCCTTCCCCTCCCTCCCTTCCCCCTCCACTCGCCGAAACCATTCCCAATGTATTCTTACGGGGGATAAATCCAGGGATTTGACAATCCCATACCTCTGCACAGGTCGACAACTGCCTCAAAATCGGAAAAAGGTCTGTTTTAATTGTCAAAATCATCGATATTCCGACGTTGTAATGAGATTCGAATACACAAATAAGAAACTCTGTTCGATTATCTTTCTATCGGTGCTTGTCTCGATTTCCTAAGGCCATTAATTCTAATTTTAAAGTGCGATATAACTAGATGCTGCAAATACCAAAATGTACAGAACCTGTACATTTTGCGAGAACGTAATAAACACTTAAACGCCGTCTCTTTTGAGTGTCATTCCTAAGAAGGGAGCTTCTGATAGCCTCTGCTGCAGGTTCCTGTGTAGAATTACGACAGAAGGCTCTTCGATGCTCTCTTACGAGGAAACCATGAATCCAACTTAAGAGTGGCTCTTCGCCGTATTGAAACGAATGACCTGTGAAGGAGGCTATTCTTGCTTGGCTACGGTTTCGAAGGGGACATTGGAGTAGTTTTGTATCGGATTATATTTCGTGGGAGTTGTTGTCTAGATGAGTGGTGGAGGGAGAAGGGGTGGGGGAAGGAGAGACCGTAACCATGACGACAGAGGGAAGGCGAACAACAATACGGGGAGAAACAGAAGAGTAGCGACGGATTAATAGAATCGGAAACAAATGAAAGTTTTAGATAATGAAATTTACTATTTACTGATAAACCGGAAGTAGCTGATTATGTACTTTGTCGGCGCTCTAACATGAAAACTATTTGTTGGATCAACACCAAATTTCATATATAGTACTTTGGTTTGTGTCGTTAGAGTTGATTAGTTTTTGGGGTAAATCAGTTAACCGGAAGTCGAGCTTCATTCATCAAAGCTCATTTCCAGTTTTCATAATATCTCCATAAATATTATATTAAGGTATAAACTATTAATTATAACAGTTTTATAAAAAAGAATTTACTATAAATTTTGTATGAAACATATTTTTGTATCACTGATTGTGTAGGAGTTATTTGAGAAATACTGATAAACCGGAAGTTGCTGATTACGTACTCTGTGGGCGCTCTGGGCGCTGGGGCGAAAGGCCATTTCATCGTTTTTCATCGAACATGTCCCGAAAAACATTATTTATAGTGTTTGTGACGTAAAAGATAATATGATATAAATTAATCACTCATCTTCCAAGTTTAGATGGAATACAGAGTTCGAAATTACAGTCGTATATAAATATTTACATCTTATATATATGGAGAAAGTCATGTGTTGGCCACATCAGATTTTTTCTTTTGAGGACCGTCCCGATATGATGCCGATATGAAATTAGTGTTGTCGATCTGCTTGCAGTATGCAAGCTAAATTTTACTCGTAAATGCAGTGTATGGGACAAGTGTAAGGGAAATAGATGCTATAAAAAGAATCGATTTTAAGCATACATTTTTCAAGTATACGCGAAAGCAGCCGTTTAGGAAAATAGATTCAAGGTGCCTGCACCCCTTGCCCCTATTCCGGATTAAACGAACTGGTATTCCGGATGAAACGAACTGGTATTCCGGATGAAACGAACTGGTATTCCGGATAAAACGAAATGGTATTCCGGATAAAACAAACTGGTATTCATGATAAAACGAACTGGTATTCCGGATAAAACGAACTGAATTCTGGATTAAACGAAATGGTAATCCGGATAAAACGAACTGAATTCTGGATTAAACGAAATAATGTACGGATTAAACGAAATGGTATTCCGGATAGAACGAACTAATATTCCGGATAAAACGATCTAATACTCCGGATAAAACGAAATGGTATTCCGGATAAAACGAAATGATATTCAGGAAAAATGAAATGGTATTCCGGATTGAACTAACTGGTATTCCGGATAAAACGAACTAATATTCCTGATAAAACAAACTAATATTCCGGATAAAACGTTCTACTCTTCCGGAAAAACGATATAGGATTCCGGATTGAACAAACTGATAATCACGATAAAACGAACTAATATTCCGGATAAAACGAACTAATATTCCGGATAAAACGAACTAATATTCCGGATTAAACGAACTAATATTCCGGATAAAACAAACTAAATTCTGGATAAAAAGAACTGAATTCTGGATAAGACAAAATAATGTACGGATTAAATGAAATGGTATACCGGATTGAACGAACTAATATTCCGGATAGAACGAACTGATATTCCGGATAAAACGAACTGGTATTCAGGATTAAACGAAATGGTATTTCGCATAAAACGAAATGAATTCTGGATAAAACGATCTAATATTCCGGATAAAAGAAACTGGTATTCCGGATTAAACGAAATGGTAATCCGGATAAAACGAACTGAATTCTGGATTAAACGAAATAATGTACAGATTAAACGAACTGGTATTCCGGATTGAACGAACTGGTATTCCGGATAAAACGAACTATATTCCGGATAAAACGAACTAATATTCCGGATAAAACGAACTAGTATTCCGGAAAAACAAAATGGTATTCCGGATTGAACGAACTAATATTCCGGATAAAACGAGCTAATATTCCGGATTAAACGAAATGGTATTGCGGATTGAACGAACTAATATTCCGGAAAAAGGGACTAAAATTTCGGATAAAACGAACTAATATTCCGGATAAAACGAACTACTATTCCGGAAAAACGAAATAATATTCCGGATTGAACGAACTAATATTCCGGATAAAACGAACTGGTATTCCGGATTAAACGAAATGGTAATCCGGATAAAACGAACTGAATTCTGGATTAAACGAAATAATGTACGGAAACGAAATGGTATTCCGGATAAAATGAACTGATATTCCGGATCAAACGATCTGATATTCCGGATAAAACGAACAAATATTCCGGATAAAACTAATTGGTATATCGGATAAAACGAACCGATATTCCTGATGAAACGAAATAATGTACGGATTAAACGAACTGGTATTCCGGAATAACGAAATGGTATTCCGGATAAAACGAACTAATATTCCGGATAAAACGAACTGGAATTCCGAAAAAACGAACTAATATTCCGGATAAAACGAACTGGTATTCAGGATTAAACGAAATGGTATTCCGGATAAAACGAACTAATATTCCGGATAAAACGAACTTGTATTCCGGATAAAACGAACTGGTATTCCGGATAAAACGAACTAATATTCCGGATAAAATGAACTTATATTTAATGGATAAAACGAACAAGTATTCTGGATTAAACGAACTAATATTCCGGATAAAACGAACTAATATTTAATGGGTACAACGAACTGGTATTCCGGATAAAACGAACTTGTATTCCGGATAAAACAAACTAATATTCCGGATAAAACGAACTTATATTTAATGGATAAAACGAACTGGTCTTCCGGATTAAACGAACTAATATCCCGGATAAAACGAACTAATATTTAATGGATAAAACGATCTGATATCCCGGATAAAACGAACTGGTATTCCGGATTAAATGAACTGACATTCCGGATTAAACGAACTGAATTCCGGATAAATCGAAATGATATTCCTGATAAAAAGAACCGATGTTACGGATAAAACGAACTAATACTTAATGGATAAAACGAACAGGTATTCTGGATTTAACAAACTGGAATTCTGGATTAAAAGAACTGAAACGATTTTGACTAACTTCGTATTTTCATGCGGATGTTGCAAAATTGCAAAATTTTACCATAAGATTTGATTCGGGAGGCGGGACTCCACCTTTATTCCTATTGGCTCCCACGAAAAGAGAGAAAATGCGATTGTCGCTCTCTCTCTAACACGCAAGTATTCAGTGAAAAAATAATATAGTCTATGGACTATAGTATTTTTACGGGATAACACATCGGATTCAACAATGGGATCGGTCGCCAGGGGGATGAGTTGTTTACAACCTCCAATTTTCACCAAATTTTCGTATATTTCACCGATATTCTCGCAAATTCGAATCAAAAGTAAGATTCCACGAATGAAATAAGAATCTTCGTTCGATTTTCTTTCTGTTAGTGTTTGTCTCGTCAACGTGCGACTATTCATTCTAATTTAATTTCGCGAAAGAAACGAACCCTGCATGCGATGAAAATGAGTTTTACGTGTATTCCTTATGGAAATCTATCCGAGCGATCTGGGTTCGAACCCAGCGAAATTATCAAATAAATATGCGACAGTACTTCCTTCCTGACACCAAGATACACGTTTGCGAGTTTCAGTCGTATCTGAACATTTTCTAGTCCATAGAATTGACTAAATTTAGATTGATAACTAAAAGAGAAACGGCATATAAACGTGAGAAGCCATATTGATGAATAAACCCGACGACCGCGCCACGTAGCGAGGGATCGTGGAAGCAAAAAATACGCAACGTACATCAGCGGGTGATAAAAAAGCTATATTTAAGGGCGGAAGTGTTGAGAGATGAGAGATACTGGAGTCGGAAGCTGTTGATTCACTCCGGAGGCCATTGATTGAGGCGCCATCTGAAGGGAAGCGACAAAAGACGGTCGAATATATTTACAGAAGGAGGAAACGCATTAGGGAAGTTGAAAATGGGAAAATATTAGGGAAATTTGGAAAAAATAGAGGTTGATGTTTTTGTTAGATATTACCGGGATGTCTTATCTTGTGAGATAGTATAATTATTTACGAAATATTCTTATATCATAATTATTGCTGTGTATATATTTTTGTATTTGATATCGGCAATTCCCGTAAGAAATGCATGGAAGAAAATTTCGAACATTAATTTCATGCACTTCCCGACATAGGAGATGATTATAAATCTTTAGAGTCGTTAATGGTCCACTGGAGTGTTATATATCGATATTTGTCAGTCCAGAGTATCCTTGGTTCGACTCTGGACTACTCGAATCGTCTCTCTCATAAGAAATGCACGTAAAGTTCGTTTTGATCGATTGCAGACATTTTTTCTTTTGCAGAATTAAAGCAGAAATAATGGTCGTAGGATATCGAGATGAACACCAAAAGAAAGGAAATTGAACAAGGATTCTTATTCTGGTCGTTTAATATCTTATTCGAGTCGAAGTTAAGAGAATTTAGACAAAAAAGACGAAATATTCGTGTGATTTTGTGGGCATAAACAAGTCCCTAACAACGAAGGTTATTGTTGAATTGAACTCTCACAGGAATATGTGGGATACGTAGGTACGGTGTGTTGTTGGATATTAAACAGTTTATACAACAACAAATACTTATTCCTCTGTCATTATTTGCTGTAGACAAAGTATCGTACTTTTAAGCAAAAAAATTATGAAATAGGTCGTATTGCATTATCATAAATGGAGGAGAAATTGATGAAACTGTTTTCTTCCAAATGGTATTCCAGGAGAACTGTTGTAGTTACGAGGCTGAAATTTTCATCAATTATAGAATAGACTGTCTTCTGTGTTTTTCTGATACGACATTTTCAGGAAACGTAATCGAATTACGAAAGATGCGATTTTTTTCAAGATGGCCGGCCATTGGATGCACTAAATCTGTTTTTATTAACTCTGTAGACGAAACTATTAGAGATGAGAAGTCGAGAATTACACAGAGCATAGAGAAAAGAACGCAGAGTTTAGCAGTGACAGTAATTTTGGAGGCCTTTGTGAATTTGGTAGTAAAAATTAGAACTGAATTCCAAAATTAATGATAAATCGAAGATGGTAGTGGCCTAAACTCCCCCTTCGTAAAATTACAACTTGTAAACTCATTAGTTATGCCTCACTTCGACTATTGTGATATAGTCCATCAGGATCTGATCATAGCCATCAAATTACAGCGCATGCAAAACTCTGCCGTGAGTTTACTTTCAACTTTCAACTTTCCTGAAGATGTTCACTACGGAAACGTTTCAGCATCTGGTCGTCAAAGGACTGAATTATTTCTAAATTATTTCGCGGACTGTTTTGCCAATTCTTCAATTTCTCTCCCAGATACCACCCCCCAGAATCAATTTTCATCTATATGCAGCCATTCGCTATCTCAACTTCAAACCTCTCCTCACGAAGTGTCTCAATACATTTCCAAGATCTCTCCTCACCGTTCTCCGGGTTCTGATGGCATTCCCCCTATTCTTATCCGTAACTGTGCTTCGTCTCTCGCCATCCCCCTGTGCATAATCTATAACCGTTGCTTCTCCTCTGGTACCTTTCCCACACATTGGAAGACAGCCAACATTATTCCCATCCATAAGTCTGGTCCCAAATCAGATGTGTCTAATTATCGCCCAATATCCATTTTACCCATTTTCTCCTCCATCTGCGAAAAAATCATCCTAAACCGTTTATATTACTTTACATCCCCCCACCTCTCTACCTGCCAACATGGCTTCCTTCCAGGTCGCTCATGTTTAACAAACTTAGCAGTTTTTCAAAATCACGCCATAAATGCGATTCAAAATAAGGCACAATTAGATACTATATTCCTAGATTTCTCCAAAGCGTTTGATTCCCTTGATCACGAGTTATTGATATTCAAACTTGCCCACCGTTTTAATATTCACGGAAAGTTCTTACAGCTGATATCAAGCTTCCTAACCAATCGAACGCAATGTGTCAAACTTCCAGACGCTAAATCCAACAGGGTTACTGTCACCTCTGGGGTTCCACAGGGAAGTTCCCTGAGCCCATATCTATTCAACCTCTTCGTTGATGATCTATTCACTATATCCCCTACGGAGGAAAATATTCTGCTATATGCTGATGATTGTAAACTTTTTACCAGTGTGACGAAGGTAGCGGATTGTGAACAATTTCAAAGAACGTTAAATAAAATTACCCAGTGGTGCGGTGACTGGAAATTAAATTTAAACATTAATAAATGCCATGCTATGTCTATAGGGTTAAAAAAACCGATTGAATATAATTATAAGTTAAACGAAATCACTCTTCCAAGAGTAATGCAACAAAAGGATCTGGGTGTTATAACTGATAATAAATTAACATATTCTGAACATGTTACAAAAATAAAAAATCGTGCGATGTCTCTCCTAGGCCTACTTTATCGTTTCACCGATATCAAAGACCCTCTCTCCCTATACTTTTCCTCGTTCATCCTTCCTACTGGATCTTATTGTTCCCCCATCTGGTCTATGTCCTTTCCAACTCATCTTTCCTCATTAGACAGAATTACTAATTTCTTTCTCAGAATTGTAAAAGCCAGAGTTCCTTCCTTCCGTCAAGCCTCTAAAGATTCTATCTTATCTTCACTATCCTTGGAATCTCTCTCTGTCATTAGATCAAGACATGATTTATCCTTCTTACACTCACTGCTGAACTCCCTTTATGACTGTCCTCCCTTAACTTCACTTATCAATTATCGTGTTCCAAACAGATCTACCCGTTTGACATCATTGCTTCATTATACTATTCCTAGACTCTCACTTATCAAGCGCTCCCTTTTCTTTCGTCTTCCTTCTCTGATGAACTCAATTCCTCCTTCTATTGATCCTTTATCTAAACGGAAATTTTTGAACCTGAGCTTACCACACACCAGATCCATATAATTGTAAAATCTACCTTTATGTTTGTTTTCTTTTTTTCACTATATTTTCTGTCAATTGTTTTTTAACTATTTATATTTATTACTTTAATATATGTATATTTTTTATATTTCACTTTAAATTGGCATTGATATGCTGTATGTGAGATTTGAATAAATAAATAAATAAATAAATATTGTCGCTTATTACTTGGAATGCAATGATTGTTGGCAATAACTAAGAATTTATTTATTGTTGATTGTTATTTAAAAGTAGTGATTATTGCATATCCATTGATTGATTCATTCATCATGCAAGAATATAATTCGTGCATTTTTATAGGTTGATAAACTGATGATGATTAATTTTACGATTTTAAAAGTCTTAAAAATTGGATGGTTTTAGTCGGTTCATTTAATCCGGAATTCAGTTCGTTTTATCCGGAATTCAGTTTTTTTAATCCGGAATTCATTTTTTTAAATCCGGAATTCAGTATTTTTAAATCCGGAATTCAGATCTTTTAATCCGGAATTCAGTTTCGTAAATCCGGAATTTAGTTCATTTATTCCAGAATTGAGTTTTTTAAATGCGGAATTCGTTTTTTTAATCCGGAATTCAGTTTTTTAAATCCGGAATCCAGTTCATTTAATCCGGAATTAAATTCTTTAAATCCGGGATTCAGTTTTTTTTAATCCGGAATTCAGTTCTTTTAGCCCGGAATTCATTTTTTATCCGGAATTCAGTTTTTTAAATCCGGAATTCAGTTTTTTTAAATCCGGAATTCCGTTCTTTTAATCCAGAATTCAGTTATTTTAATCCGGAATTCGGTTTTTTAATCCGGAATTCAGTTCTTTTAATCCGGAATTCAGTTTTTTTTAATCCGGAATTCAGTTAATTTAATCCGGAATTCCGTTTTGTAAATCCGGAATTCAGTTCATTTAATCCAGAATTGAGTTTTTTAAATCCGGAATTCGTTTTTTTAATCCGGAATTCAGTTTTTTAAAACCGGAATCCAGTTCATTTAATCCGGAATTAAATTCTTTAAATCCGGGATTCAGTTTTTTTAATCCGGAATTCAGTTCTTTTAGTCCGGAATTCATTTTTTAATCCGGAATTCAGTTTTTTAAATCCGGAATTCAGTTTTTTTAAATCCGGAATTCCGTTCTTTTAATCCAGAATTCAGTTATTTTAATCCGGAATTCAGTTTTTTAATCCGGAATTCAGTTTTTTAAATCCGGAATTCAGTTTTTTAAAATCCGGAATTCAGTTCTTTTAATCCGGAATTCAGTTTTGTAAATCCAGAATTCAGCTCATTTAATCTGGAATTCAGTTTTTTAAATCCGGAATTCAGTTATTTAAATCCGGAATTCAGTTCCTTTTTTTCCGGAAATCAGTTCTTTTAATCCGGAATTCAGTTTTTTAATCCGGAATTCAGTTTTTTTAATCCGGAATTCAGTTCTTTTAATCCAGAATTGAGTTTTATAAATCCGGAATTCGTTTTTTTAATCCGGAATTCAGTTTTTTAAATCCGGAATCCAGTTCATTTAATCCGGAATTAAATTCTTTAAATCCGGAATTCAGTTCTTTTAATCCGGAATTCAGTTTTTTTAATCCGGAATTCAGTTTTTTTAAATCCGGAATTCAGTTCTTTCAATCCGGAATTCAGTTTTTTAATCCGGAAGTCAGTTTTTTTAAACCGGAATTCATTTCTTTTAATCCGGAATTCAGATCTATTAATCCGGAATTCAGTTCTTATAATCCGGAATTCTGTTCTTTTAATCCTGAATTCAGTTTTGTAAATCCGGAATTTAGTTCATTTAATCCAGAATTGAGTTTTTTAAATCCGTAATTCAGTTCATTTAATCCGGAATTCAGTTTTTTAAATCCGGAATTCAGTTATTTAAATCCGGAATTCAGTTTTTTAAATCCGGAATTCAGTTCCTCTAATCCGGAATTCAGTTTTTTAACCGGATTTCAGTTCTTTTAATCCGGAATTCTGTTATTTTAATCCGGAATTCAGTTTTTTAATCCGGAATTCAGTTTTTTTAAACCGGAATTCATTTCTTTTAATCCGGAATTCAGATCTATTAATCCGGAATTCAGTTCTTATAATCCGGAATTCTGTTCTTTTAATCCTGAATTCAGTTTTGTAAATCCGGAATTTAGTTCATTTAATCCAGAATTGAGTTTTTTAAATCCGTAATTCAGTTCATTTAATCCGGAATTCAGTTTTTTAAATCCGGAATTCAGTTATTTAAATCCGGATTTCGGTTTTTTAATCCGGAATTCAGTTTTTTAAATCCGGAATTCAGTTCCTCTAATCCGGAATTCAGTTTTTTAACCGGATTTCAGTTCTTTTAATCCGGAATTCTGTTATTTTAATCCGGAATTCAGTTTTTTAACCCGGAATTCAGTTCTTTTAATCCGGAATCCAGTTTTTTAAATCCGGAATTCAGTTTTTAAATCCGGAATTCAGTTTTTTTAATCCGGAATTCAGTTTTTTTTAAATCCGGAATTCAGTTCTTTCAATCCGGAATTCAGTTTTTTAATCCGGAAGTCAGTTTTTTTAAACCGGAATTCATTTATTTTAATCCGGAATTCAGATCTATTAATCCGGAATTCAGTTCTTATAATCCGGAATTCTGTTCTTTTAATCCGGAATTAAGTTTTTTAAATCCTGAATTCATTTCGTTTTATCCAGAATTCAGTTCTTATTATTCCGGAACATCAGTTCGTTTTAACCGGAATTCATTTACATTCATCCGGAATATCATTACTTTTAATCCGGAATACAGTTCGTTTTATCGCTAACCCTCTAAACTTAAAGTCTCACAAAAAATAAGAAATTTTCTTTTGTCGTTAGTTTGACTAGTTTCCGAAAATTAATTATCATCAGTTTCCTCCAGATGGCACTTTAAACGTAGTGTCATTTTGCTAAATAAAATAAAAATAATATTCCCAACATAATCCGAAAGTTTGAAACTCATCGGATAAAATTTAATAGAAAAAATATCAATTACATTAAATACTGCAGTTTCGGTGCACGTTTCAACATTTAATTTAATTAATAATTAATGGAAAGAGATATTTCGTTGAAAAAGCTACACTTATTTTTTAAAAGAATAAATTTATGAACTATTATTAATTGAATCAATTTATTTACCATTGAAACAGGTCTTAAAAGTTCAGAGAATCTTGGGGTCGTTTTGACCCCACGTGATTAATTGAATAACGAGTTTGCTTGTGACTCTATCTCACTGTACAATACAATATCCATTTTAAGATTTTCGGAAGATATGAAACCATCCCTACATTAAACTGCCTCAAACGACGTCCTACTTTTCCCTTATATTCCTTAAGTGAGAAATATTAATGTGCTCTGGCATCGAACCCAGGAACAGCACCGTCTTATCTAATTTTTATTTCTATAACCGAGTCTTACATCTTCCATCTAAGTAAGAACTTCGTATCATTTCGTTAAGTGCATCAAAATAAATAATCAAAAACTAGTACTACATTCATTAGCATTAAACCTTGACTAGATTTTGGTCTGAACTTGACGCCTATCTCCTGTGATTTTATTACAATCTGGTCTCGAACTCGGGTCTGTCGCGAAGATGAAGGAAGGCTCTGTAACACGAAAATATAAAAACCGTTTACCTAAGACCTGTATTTAGAATCAAGTTTCCCGTATATTTTCGTTGGTAACGCTCGGATTCTACAATAGCCTTGGTCGCCATGGGGACTGATTGTTTACTAGGACAAAATTTCAGGTAATTTTCTTTTGTTTTGTCCTAGTTACCGTAATTTTGACGTGGCGCCACATGAGGCTTGGCGTGTGGCGTAAGGAATGGCGTGCGGCGTGGCAATGGCGTGGCGTGGCATATGGCGTGGCGCGTGGCGTGTGGCGCCACCATAGCGAAATTCTCAACGTTTTTCATATTTTTAGGGCTGTATGAGCTATGAAAAACCAATTGTACTCTATTTTAGAGGTTTTAAACATGCTCTTTCAAATGGAAATGATTGAAAGGAGCATCGAAAAGGTCTTTCTTTTCTAATAGCAGAAAACAACCTACTTTTCGTCCTTTTCACAAAATTTATTCTCAAATTTGTCCCTAATTTTATAGGGCCTTATATGTCCGCGATGAAAAACCAGATATACTTCTTTATAGAGGGTTAAAATAATTCTCTATCTAATAAAAATGATTCAATAAAAATTCTAGAAGTACTTTTTGTTAAAAGCAGGTTGAAAACATCCTATTTTTGGCTTTTTCACAAAAACTGTCAAACGTTGACTCAATTTTGAAAATAATGGGAAGTGCTAGGAATATGAAATTAAGTATTCCTTATCCATATACTGATGTTTTATCATACGCAAAGTTTCAAGTTGATTGCATATTTAATTCCTGAAATATAAAATAGCCAAAATTTTAATTTTTTTAGATCCGCAATTTTTCGAGCCGGTTTTGCACTGAATTTTCTGCAGCATGGTCGCTCTTACAGCTATTTTAATTATATTGTTTAATAGAGCTCATAAGGTTGTACATGATAGAGAAATTGTGTTTACTTCTTAAAATAATTCTTTGAGATACTATGCCTCAAAGTTACTGAAAACTCATAGTCATATTGAAGAAGGCAGCGACACGGGGTCAAATAAACTGCTATATCTCAGCAAGCATACCATCGGCGAGGGTAAAACTTTCCATATGTTCATAAGAGATATGTGTAATTGTCCATACAAAATTTCATTGAAATCCGTGGTGGTCTAGAGGGGACAACTTGGCATGGAATGGCCCCAATGTGAATCTTTGTTCAATTTCCTTTCTTTTGGTACTCCTCTCGACTTTGTATGATCTTTATTTCACATTCAAATGCTCAAACGAATAAAATCCTACACCTAAAGATAAAGAACTTTACGTTCATTTCCAATGGATTGCCTTTCCAAGCATTCTGGAGTCGAACCCGGTACCGTTACTTCAATAAAACCTTCACAACTTTATTCTCTATCATCCAAAGGCTAAGTGTGTGAAATTTTGTTGTAATCCGTGGAACTGTTTAAATAAGAAAGATCTAAAAACGAAGATTAGCATGGGAGAGATTTCCAAACGTAAATTTCGCGAACTTCCCGACGTCATGCGATTATAAATTATATGGGAGTGGTTTTAAAGGTCCAATGCAGTATCATGCATTGATATTTGTCTGTCCAGAGTATCCTTGGTTCGACTCTGGACGACTCGAATCGTTTCTCTCATAAGAAATGCACGTAAAGTTCGTTTTGATCGATTGCAGACATTTTTTCTTTCGCGGAATTAAATCAGAAATAATGGTCGTACGAAATCGAGATTAGTACCAAATGAAAGGAAATTGAACAAATATTTTTATTCTGGTCGTAGAATATCGTATTCGAGTCGAAATTAAGAGAATTTAGACAAAAAAGACGAAACATTTGTGTGATTTTGTGGGTATCAACAATTCCCTAGCAACAAAGTTGATTGTTGAACTCGTCTCTCACACAAATAAGTGGGAAATATCAAATACCGCGTCTACCGGTAAAAGACTTACAAAACAAAATAATTCGTAGTTTTGAATCTTCGAGTCTCCTTGAGCCAATTCTCTCTCAGCAGGGGGCGCTCCAAATGTATAAATTAGTTCACCTATAGGTTGTAAATGAGTTTTCTCGTATTGCTTTTCTCCTTGAACTACACAGGCCGACAAATTTTAACTCTTTTTCAGTAAAATGGATTTTAATTCCTGTTCTTGATTAATTTTAGTTGCTGATTACGGAAATGAACTCGAAAACCTCCCACCGCGTCACCTTTTTTTAGTTATTGCAACTTTTACTGTCTAAGATTCCATAATTCCATACATGAATACATCGCTAGAAAAATATTTACCGTAAAATGGATGGAAATAGCGGTTTTTTACTAATCTAGGGCTCCTTATCACAGATATGAACTCGAAATAGTCCAAAAACGAACGAATAATTTGTTTTGGTGGATTTTAACTATTTTCTCGACCGTAATTCTACATGTATTTGTTGTAGACATTTTTTCTTTTGCGGAATAAAATAAGAAATAATGGTCGTACGAAATCAAGATTAACACCAAAAGAAAGGAAATTGAACAAAGACTCTTATTTTGGTCGTGGAATATCGTTTACGACTCCAAATTGAGAGAATTTGGACGAAAATGACGAACAATTTGTGTGATATTGTGCGCGTAAACAATAGGGAGGTAAACCATTTTCTTTTTAATTATTTTAATTGAAGAATACTATGAAAAATGAACAGTGGCAGCGGAAAGAACATTGAATTCGCAAAATTAGGGCCGTAAACAGCGCGTGAAAAGTTGGAATTTCGGAGGGCTGCTCAAACGCTCCGAAGTTTCCCGAAGAGTTCCGAAGATACGCTGACGTCATACAGACCTAACCGCTACCGGCATACGTTGTCAGGATCTCTTATTCTGCCTTAGTGGCCTTAGTACTTCGACTTCTGGAGTTCTGAGCTTCGAAAAAATGGCATACAAATATTGTTTTGTACCATGCTGTACCTCAACCACTGTCAAAACCCCGGGAAAAAAATTTATTGCTGTTCCAATGGACTCCGGCACAAGAAAGAAGTGGTTCCTGGCTGCGAGGAGAGCAGACAAGAAGATCAGCCCAAAACAAATTTTTATTGCTGCGAGGATCATTTTAATGCAAGTTGAAAACAATAATATTTGCATGCATTGTAAGTCAAATGCACGACTGGTGTCTTAGATATGAGGATTATCGCAATATGACCCTGTATTTTGCTTGAAATCAAATACGCGCTGACGTCTAAAGAACGAACGATGGTATTTTTATGTTTCATGAGTGATACTTTCTGAAGTTTCTGGTGGTTGCTTATGTGATGCTGTTGAGGAAATGTAACAGATTACATCAATAGATTAATGCGCTTTGGATTGCGTTACGGAAATGTGCAATTTATATTGTTCACGTTTATGGAGGACTACGACTGCCAAACATGAAAGAAAGTGCCTTTAGTAGGAGAAATGATTCTTCGCAGCTTCAGTATATCTACATACACATGTTTATGATTTTACGATTCCCGATTTTATTGTTACGAAAGATTTCGTTTTCTATTGCATTATTTGAAAATATAAACTTCAAACCCAAACTCAGTTTGAAGCTTTTTAGCTTCACATTTACATTATGTTGTAGCCTCTTTCTTTAAAATCCAATGACGAAACAGCGTAACAGCTACTGAATACAGTCATTGTTGAAACTTGATCAGCTATACAAGGTCGAGTATCCATATAGGTATCCCAATAAGACTGAGCATCATTTCATTTGTTAGCTCTCCTGCCCATTGATTGGTAAAGAAATCGTTAGACTTACGAATTTTTGAGACAGCCATTCATTGTGTTCAATATTTATTGCTCAGTCTGTGTTCTCTTTCATTCTCTTGGAATTCTTCTTCTATAGGCATGTCGTTTGACTAACTGGATTGATTTTTAGGTTAACTTTACCTGTGTTTGTATTGCTGTGATTATATTTGGATTGAATCTCTTATTCCATACAATTTTAGAATATGGTAAGTAAATTATATTGTTGTAACTTGTTTGTACCAGGTTGAAGAAGACTTTAGCAATATCATAAAGCACAGAAAGTGGAACACACAGCTAGCCACAAAAAATTGCAAGTTAGTGAGGCCACCCAGTGTCAATGCTGGTTCCAAACTCACTCAACCTGAGGTTCTGCACACAAAAAGGATAGCAGCATTGAGAATAGATGTAGAGAGACTAGTGAAGAGGTACAGGGAGTTCATCATAATACTATTACTTCATTCTACAGTGGACCATTCCCTCATTTGTTGCTTGGATGAAAAAGTAATAACATCCACTAGAATAATAAATTTACAGAGAGAGTTGTTAAAGAAGTAAGGTAATAATATGCTTTGCTTATGTATGTGACATATTTTACAACTGTAACATTCAAATTCAATCAAATAAAGTGTATGAGAGGTTTTGTTTACAATAAAATGTTTTATATGCTATGTTAAGAAAAAAATTGTTATCAAAATATCATTATAACACCCAAATTTTCAAGTTCTCTTATACATGGACATAAATCGGGGGAAAACAACACTCTTCCAAAACTCGGTTGTTCGATTGAGCCTTCACGAAACAATTTCCCAGCGCCTTTTCTCTTCTTCGACGCTTGCCAGAATATATACGAAGTTTTCATCTAAGAAAACACTTCCAAACGTAAAAATTTATGGGAGAGGATCACCCAAAACACAGCCCTATCACGGAATCAACCCGCCTAACAGCACACTTTCACCGTAGCGCCGCTTCCTTTCAATGTGTATGACGTCACAGTCAACCGTACTCGGCTTCCCGCCGAAAACCTTCCGTTTCAAAAGTGTTCAAATTTCATGAAGCATTAAAAAATAAATACGGCAGCAATTTAAAAATAGTTTTCACTGTTGATATCTATTCAACTTACATTATCATTTCTAAATATTAAAATGCGTATTTTCACGTGAGGTTTACCTCCCTATTGGTTGTCAGGAGTGACTAGTTGTTTACTACTACGAAATTTAACATAATTTCCGTTTGTTTTGCCCTATCTATCATTATTTCGACTTCAAAAGTATACTGCACCACCAAAATAAGAATCTTAGTTCAATTCCCTTCCGTTTGGTACTCGTCTCGACTCCGTTGGACAAATATTTCCAATTTAAAATCGCAAAAGATGAAGAGCCTGCACAACATGACAATGAACTTTTCGTGCATTTCTTACGGAAGCCTTTCCTATCATTCTGGAGTCAAACCCAGCACTGTTAACTGAATGAAATCTTCACAGACTTATTCTATATTATACAAAGAGTAAGCGTGGGTATTTTGGTTGAAATCGGTGCAATAGTTTTAAGGAGGAAAGATCGATTGCAGTAGATTTACATTCGGAGCTACGCAATCAGTCCTAGGATCACTCTTTTGATTAAGCCCGTTTCGCTAAGCGCAATATTTATCTTAGAACAAAAAGTATGTCACATATGTTAAAAATGAGCAAATACATAAAATAGAGCATTAGTATAGAGAATGTTGATTAAAATTTCATATGAAAAATAATAGAAACTGAATCTTAAATAGAGTTTAAAACTACGACATAAATTCTGGTAGCAAATATAAATACACAAGGAAAAATACAATGTAATTTACTTTTATTTAAAGTAAATGTTCAATGGTACATTTGAAATTTATAACATTTGGTGGACTTATATTTTTAATTGTACCTAAAATAATCCGAGGAAAGAAAAACTGTTTACTTAGAATATTATTATTATTTCGAAGACTGTTTTATTCGAATTCACGACAATTTAGGATAACTCGGTAAACTAGGATATATTTAACAATAAAGTCAAGATACACATTTTGTATTGTTTGTGATTACAATGAAATAGTGTACTATTGTTGCTAGGTAACAGGTTGTTGTAACCTGGGGAGGATTGTATTGCAATGGCGTAGTTAAGTAAGAAGGTATTGCAACGGAATTACTGTAAATCTGTAATACTTTTCCTTAAATATTCATTGAATATGAATTTGCGAATGAAGTTCAAAATAAGTTTGCTTAAATATAAAACAAGTGAATTCCCCCGTCAAAAATAACGCATGTAAAATAAATTCGCTTACCAAAAATATAAATTTTCCCGATACGATCTCATGAGCCCATAATTCCCGTATATCTTATGAGAGTTTAGCTCAACAATCACCTTCGTCGTTAGGGAATTGTTTACTCCCACAAAAATCACACGCATTTGTCGTCATTTTTGTCCGAATTCTCTCAATTTCGACTCGAATACGATATTCCACGACTGAAATAAGAATCTTCATTCAATTCCCTTTCTTTTGGTATTGATCTTGATGTCGTACGACCATTATTTCTGATTAAATTCCGCGAAAGAAAAGAATTCCACAGTCGACCAAAGTGAAAATCGGTTTCGTCGGCCATTGACTATGGACCAGTGCGAGTAATAATCCTCCATCCACTAAACAATCCCCTAACCAAGTCCATTCATGGATATTTAAATAAATCGGACTTCTTGAGGTTTTTTTTGTTTCATTATTACGATAAAATGTGCGTATTTTGATGAAATATTACGTTAAAAAACAAATTTCAGGATTTAATTGAATAGGAAATCTAATTGCGATCCTTAGGAAGGCACTTCGACCACCAATCAAAGTCAACAAGCCTAAAAAAATAAAATAAAATAAATAAATTTTGTATTTTGAGCCTTTCTCTGCATAATTGTTACCATAAATTGTGCACACATTGACATTAAACACGCATCGTAACAACGCTCTTAGATATGCATCTCATCTCGAAAGGAAATCTTACGTCGATATATATATACGAGTAAAATGTAGCTTGCATACTGCAAGCAGATCGACAACACTAATTTCATATCGGCATCATATCGGGACGGACATCAAAAGAAAAAAAATATTCAAAATATTCGTAGAATTCGCTGCAATTTAATCACCTGGCAGCGAACCCCGGTCTTCCTGGTGTACTTACTATGCAGCAAAATAGAAAATTACCATATCAAACTATGTGTGAAAATTCAAGCAAAACTATTAGGTGCAACTACCTCAAACGACGTCCTACTATTCACATACACTCCTTATTTGAGAAATTATAATGTGCTCTGGCATCGAACCCAGGAACAGCATGGTCTTATCTATTTTTTTTCTTAAACAAAGTGTTAATATACATCTTCCATCTAAGCAAGAGCTCCCTTACATATCGATAAATGCATAAAAAAATTATGAAAAGATACCCCATAGTATTATATATGGGTGATATTTTTACCGCCCGGCATCGAACCCGGGTCTTTCAGGCAATACTTTCTATGCAGCACAAAAGAAAAACACCATCTCTAACCGCGTATGCAAATTCAAGCAGAAATATTGGTTACAACTGCCTCAAATGACGTCCTACTTTTCCTTTATATTCCTTATGAGAGAAACGTTATTGTGCTCTGGCTTCGAACCCAGGAACAGTACGGTCTTATGAAAATTTTTTTCTAAAACTTATTCGTACCATACATCTTCCAGCCAAGCACGAACATCCTATCATTTCGATAAGTGCATCTAAAAAAATAATGAAAAACGGCTCCCATGTATTTTAAAGGGCAGATCTTTGCATCGTCCTAGCATCGAACCCAGGATAACTTTTGTAAAAGTCATTGATGTTTTCGAAAGTCCAAGACCATAAATATAGGCACCTTGAGTTTTACTTCTCTACCTATCCGGAAAGTATTTTTTTTTAATTCCCGAAAATCACGGCAATGCATTCAAACGGGAAAAATCGGGACTTTGGGGCCCTCTGGAATCGAACCTATGACACTGAGGATCAAAGTCTCTTTTTTCCTGGGGGTTTCACGTTATGGCCAATATGTCATAAAAATTTCAGATCAATGACGCTTGTAGTTTAGGCTGTGAATTTGTATCCTATCTATCTATATAGGTATATATATGAATGAATCCGGAGAAGCATCTATATATAATAGATATGAATGCCTTCTTCAAACTTCAACAGGAGTTCAAACAAAATATTGAAATCATCAGCTTTATGGGCCTCGAGTATTTTTACGGGATAACACATCGGATTCAACAATGGGATCGGTCGTCAGGGGGATGAGTTGTTTACAACATCGAATTTCTACAAAAGTTTCGCATATTTCATAGATATTCTCGCAAATTCGAATTGGAACTTAGCTTCCATGGGTAAAATAAAAATCTTCATTCGATTTGCTTTCATTAGGTGTTTATTTCGTCAACGTGCGACTATTCCTTCTAATTTAATTTTGCGATAGAAATAAACCCTGCATGCGATAAAAATGTGTTTTACGTGTATTCTTTACGGAAAATATTCCGAGCGACCTGGGTTCGAACCCCGTAAAATTGTGGTTTAAAAAGGAGACAGTGATTCCTTCCAGATCGCAGAGGACACGTATATAGAGTTTGAAGCAAATCGGACGAACGGTGTTGCCTCCAATCCAAGACAATCACACCCACGGAATTTCCATTTTATATATGGTTAATATAGATAGTGGAATTCTACAAACTTAGCAGGTCCTATCGAGTAAGAATGGACTGCACACGCAAAGTTCACGAAAACATTCTTCATTTGCGAGACTGTACAAGGTGGATGTAGATGACTCTGATATTAGTGACACCAATAGCAAGATGATACAAATCAATGGAAAATAACAAAGCAAACATCGGTCAGGAAGAGTAATTAAAAGACACGAAAAATAAAATGATAATGATCTTGAAGTTATTCCCATAGAACTTTCATGAACCCATTTCTCAGCAGAAAATTGATTATCGTGGTGTACTCACTTGTTGTATATTACTAATGAGTTCGCACGTCAAAAATGATCGAAAGTTTAGTTACCGCAAGCAGAGATAATCCCGTTACGTGATTAGATTGTTCTTTTAAACTACGCGCTCGTTGCTGCCTTTCTATTGGTTTTGATGGAAATCCTTGTTTGTGAGAGCGAAAACATTAATCATCTGAAGTGCTATTCACGAAGCCAAAAGTGAAACCTATTTTACAGAAGGTGACATTAATTGTGGAAAGGTAAGGCTGAGTTTCAATTTCTAGATAGAGCCGTATCGCGTTCCTGCATTCATTGGAGGCAGGCGTCGTGCCGCACCCTCACCCACAACGGCGCCACAGCCGATATCGCTCCCGCGACCGCAGCCGCGGTCATACATAATCTACCGCACTGACTGGCAAACTGCACCCGGCGAAACGGATAGGAGGAGCAGCCATTGCCATTGCCGACTGCATCCAGCACACCCTGCCCTTGCCGCACCCGGAACCACGGCCTCGAAGCCATCATTCATCTTCCTCCACAGCACCACTTCGTCGACGGCGCCTTCGGCGACACCTTCACCTTCATGAGTCAAAATAGGCTTTGCCGACGAACTAAAAAAAATTCCCCAATTCATCAGCTATTCACCACGAAAATTTCATTGAGCTATGTTTACGGTAACGAATTTTAAAATTAGATTAAAAACCTTCCATTACTTCCCGGAATGCCCGGAAGTATCCCCACCATCTCGATATTACGAAATTCGTGGAGAAAAGCTCGGTACGTGGATCGCCTTCGCAATGCAAGGAAAAGATTTCGGAGAAGACCGTACAGGAAATCTCGATATGTGAAATGTTGTCACCGCCATATTGGATCACTTGGCGACGTCATAGCAACTATAACAATCGGTGTTACGGCAACCAACAATAATCGTTGCCATGGCAACCGTGATAATGTGGTCCCACTAACAATCGTTGCCATAGAAACCGTTGATATGGTATCCATTGTCACTGGTTGTCATGGCGTCCATGGCAACAGTTGCTGTGATATCGAATTCTAAGCTAAAAAGGCCGCGGAAAAGTTTTTTAATGAGTAAAAAAACTTAATTTCGTCGATTTAATTGGTTACATCGTTTTAATATCCATTTCAAACCATAAAAATCAAGAAAGTTCAACATAGTAACATTTCCGCATAAGTTGGTGAATAAACTTTGTTACGCATCAAATATCCAATTACATTATCCGCCAAAGATGTACTCGAACAAATTATATTTCGGGCACTGCTTATTGATTATTACACGCAAAATTGCGTAAATTATGCAATTATATACTTATTTCATTCTCTCGGCGAAAAAAATGTAAGAATTTAGACGCATTAATACGGACATGCGTGGCCTCAAAATTTATTATTTATAAGGTTTGTAAGCGGAGGAATTGCTGAATTATAAAATGCCATTCCAAGGGATATTCTTTTATTCGAATCGCATCTATTTGCTAAATCCATTACATTCTTAAACGTCTCCTGGCAAACTAAGATAATTTCACGTAGCTGAGCATTTTCAACACCTCACCAGTATCCCATCTCATCGACACTGATCGATAGCACATAAGAAATATTTGCCTCCGCGTCCAAAATCCAAAGAGGAAACAAAGTGTATTTAAAATAATATTTCCTAACGCTCATTAAAAGATTTCATACGAATATATTCCCGTTTGCAAATCATTAGACAACCTCTAAATTGGATATATTAATTAAAATAATAATCGTGTTTATTCAGGGCGAGACTAAGGCGCCCACAGAAGAAGCAAAATGCGAAGGAAGCGCCGAACGGGAGACGAAAATTTCGATGCGGTGGGGTAACGCCAAAAGAGAAGGCGGCATCAGTCACAATGTCCGATGATGAAGATCGCATTTGGCTAAAAAGATCGAAAAAGACGATATTGGGTACGTCCTTATTGGAGGGAGAGAAAGGTGCATTTAATCTGTTCAAGGAATTGAACTTGTACGAGGATACAATTCGTTCTATGGAATGAAGAGAGAAAACCTTTGATTTTTTGGTTCATATATTAGAAAACAAAATTATTAAGAAAGACACCAATTGGAGAAATTCCGTTTCACCGGAAGAGCGCATAACATTAACGTAAGTCAGGAATTGATGTAACTGTTGTGTCCGATGCTGAGACATTGTCTTTGTTTTAATCTTAAAAATATAAAATGTAAAATAAAAAACACATTTATTCCTGTAGCTTAGAATGTAACAGTTACACATTTTTATTTCTGCTTCACAAAATAACAAACAAAGAACTATACCAATCCAACCATCATTTACAGTACGTAGCGCATTCGTTAGCTACATTCACAGTTACATGAAGAGTGCTTTTTTTCGTAGCCGGAAACATGAGATGTCGTGCCTTCATCACACATATATTCTTTCGACTTTTGGTGAAATATTTTTCCGGCCACGTTTAAAATTTCAATCTTAAATCGCCACTTTTGCTCCTCTGACATCTTTTTCCGGTAACATACTCATTGGAAATAAAGCGTCATCCTGCTACTGATTGTATTTTTACAGAAAAACATTCCAATGCCGATTTATTTACATCATGAATAGAATAAGGGCACTCGTATTTTGTCAGTTTCGTTGAGTTTAATTTTACTTTCTTCGTCTTCATTCTCTTCCCGTTCTAGTAAAGATTCACATCGATCCTCCTCTAGATACTGCGGAGGATCCTCATTAGAAGACGTACTTTGTATTGACTGACTTTTATGTTACTCTTTGTCGGGATTTTGTAAATGGCTCAAGAAAAACCATAAATTCGGCTAAATAGTACGGCTTCTTATAAACAGTTCCTGATCCTGAATACTCTCGTAGGTGCTTTATATACCTTCCTCTCGGGTTTTTCCACCTAGCTTAGCAATCAGACACTGCAATGACAGAACAATTAAAATAGAATATTTCATTATAAATATACGTGTGAATGTTTGCATACATACATATGTATGTCAATTTTTTAGATTACTGTCAATCAGATAATCTCTGAAAAATAACTCGATTAAATCCGCTGTATTTTACTATTTTTAGTTACATTGCTACAGGCTGTAACGCCAAGGCACTGGCTTACTATTTCATGAAAGGGCAGAATTGTCATGGAAACATCAGTTTGGCGCACTCTCCGACCCGATGCCTAATATCCCAGTTTAATGAACTAACAAAACCACTAAAAGCGAGAGAGCGTTTAAAAGTCTGTACAATGAAAAAAAACAACTAAAAAAGATTAATGACAGCTATTTGTCGTTTAACTCGAATGAAAACAGATTGAAAAGAAATGGAAAAATTGTCTACTTTTATTGAGTGCTTCTGTAGAAGGCCTTTTTAACCAATGGAAGTGTGTCTTCGCCAACCAAAGTGACATTGGGATGGAATCTCAGGATCAGCTGTTGAAAATGACTGTGAAAGCGGAGGAGGGAAGAAGGTCTAACAATGGGAAGCCGGGAAGAGCTGGCAACGTCGCTTTAGGAGCGATCGGAGTATACGAATAGGAGACATCCAACAATGCCCTCCCTATCCACAACAATGTGACCAAAGAACATTAAACAATGAATCGATCAATAAATGGACCGATAGTCATTCACACGCGTTTCTTCTTCCGGCTGTGAGCAATCACCTTTCGAATACGACGCGCAATTCGGAAGTGTTTTTTTCTGCGCGAGTTTCGTATAAAAGCCTCAAATCTGTGTTTACACACGCAATGATTACCGGCCCTAGTCCACTTGCAAACACGCGAAATCGACTAATCCTTGCGCCAGTCGAAGCAGTTCCACCTTCTGCCGCCAGAGGACTTCCCCCACTCGGCTTTCCTTCGCACCTTTTAACTTGTCAATCGACCTATTACTGTGCAATCGCCGTCACTCGGTGTAGACTGGCAGCAGAAAAATTAAAGTCTGAATTTCCAATGAGAAAACGATTTATTTGAACAAATAACATTACCCCATCGAGTCATCTTTTAAGGGGAGGCAAGGGTCAGAGATGAGACTCTCAAAGAAGATAGTTATGGACCAGTCCTTACCTTAGAGCATTTTGGGAAGATACCCGGATGTTTAAAAAAATAAAAAATACGAAAAGTAAGACAAAGTGAAGAAAAAGGATACACAAAGGATCGAAAGACGGCGAGAAAAAATGTTATGCAAACAAGTCACGGGATTTCTTCTTAATGGAGCAACGGACCAAATGCAGGGAAAGACCAAGTGAATAAAACCATGAATTCCGGGGAATAAATGTAAAGGAGACCATAAGAGATCTCAATGAGGAAAGGTGGCATGAAAAGAGGGAAATTCGCAAGAAAGAACGGACACGAGAAAGACCGGGACTCGAACCCAGAACTCCCGATTACCAGTCAGTAGCTCTCTCAATTGAGCAATCAAGCCAGCAAACAGCACTCATCCGATTCACTGTTTAATTCATAGAAAAACTAAGGAGATAAAGAAGGAGTCTCACTTTTCAGAAACAGCTGACCTACGATGATGGCCCAGAACCAATATATTTCATTTAAATATAAGCTCGGAATTTAAGTTAATTTTTTTAAATAATTAATTAAAACGTTATGATGGTAGTCTAGCGTATGATGAATGCCCCCCCCCCCCCAAATAAGTGAGCTAAAATATTATGTAAGTAAGAATTACGTTGGTAGTTAACATAATTACCAAAAGGTCCTAATTCACACATTCTACACATCCGGGAGAAAAATAAGCAAAACGAAATAACCAAACGATTGTGTTGAAGGTGGACCATCCAAAAGATGGAAACGGGAGAGAAACCTCACGTTGCGATTCCCAATTCACTGACGGACGCGCCCTCTGCAAGGTCATCGGTGGTAAAAAAAACAACAACCTGCAGTCACGTGGGCAGAAAAGACGATGAGCGGAGATCGATCCTTCTTAATGAGAATGCGTTAATTAATCCGAAAAACATGAACGGGCGGAGAAAGTGGAGGGGGGCAACATACCATAAAAACAGTAACACGAATAAACAGTGGAAACTTAAAAAGGTAACAGTGAATGACGAAAATTATTATTATAGATAAAAGAAAGCTAATGAAGAAGACAAATGGAGTAAAAAAAACAAAGAAGAATACCTTTTTATTATTATGAATCATCCAGAGCTCAATCTATAGCAAGAGAGTGTGAGAAAGACGCTTTGCATTGCATTGTTTGCCGTGAAAACAAACCCATAGTAACGAGCTTTATTGTTATTGTGAAGAGTGCCTAATCTTTTACGGCAAGAATCCATTATAACTGAATGAGTATTATGTAATAAATACGCGAGCTATAAATTCCAAATCAACTTCCAATTGAAACTTCGAAGAAATATAGTAACCGCGTTTAATATAACATTATTTTGAAATGGTATTAATGAAAACGACATTTTAACGTAAATATGTCGCAATAACCAGGAAATTGGTTAATTATGATATACGACTCCTAAACGGTGGTTGATATCGATAATGTTTTCAAATAAAATTCACAGAAAAGTACATTTTTGTAACTTTTGTAGATAACTGTGTACACCTAAATATCAGATTAACGGAGGAATTTAGCAAAAACGGAAAAAATGGATGTCCGAGGGATTATCCGGAGTATATGTGTGATAATCGTTTCCTTAATTCGAAAAAAAGACGGAATATGATTAAGAACGATCCAACGACACGATTTTGTTGGATATTTTTAGATTTGAATGTAGAATTCTGGAATACTTGATCTATGCATTAACTCAATATCGAATGAAAGATAAGCAATTATATTAGCAATTTGGATTGCGTCACTTTAAAACGCCATCTATCTTGCTTACTGTAAGCGCATTTTATAGGCTTAAAACATAAATGAAATGCTATCCTCTGTAAAGAAGGATTCTCCATCCGTGATGATTCATTCGATTGAAAGTAAGGATCTACTGAAATATGTTATTTAGAAAATCGGTAGATTTTTATTAAACGTGACACTTGTCTCGCTTTCGTGCATTTGCTTTCGTTTCCAAAAGTGTCATTTCCCATAAAACCTTCTACCACGCGCAATATCAATAGTATTTTAATAAACAATCTTAATTAAACAATATGGAATTGAAAATTCACTCAGCACGTGGAAGAGTGCGCCTTACATCCAAGATTAAACAAAATAGAAACATCGCTGGGAGTCGAGGAAACCTGAGTCGCAGTCGCTCTTCTCCTTCTTTGAACTTGAATGTAAACTAAACACTTCTTTACCAATGTCCACAACAAAAACCGGGAAAACATCGAATACGGCCGACGAAAAGGTTTAAAAGAGTGCGGATTTCAATTCCATGGATTGACGCAACAGAAAATCAAATTGCTGAGTGCACTAAGGGAATCTATATATATTAATAAGAGAAAACTTTGGATCCCTTTTTAAGGATAATATAAGAACGGAGGAGTTTGAGATTTGGCATATGGAGAAGGAGTGCAGAAAGATAAAAACTAGTGATCGCCCAGTGGTCGAAATTCGATCATAATTCATTGAATTCTGAAGTCTGAACGTTATTGAGGTTCTTTTGTCAAAGATTATACCTATGTAATCATTGCTTATAATTTATTGCTTAACTAAAATTAAAAATTTGTGTGATTTTGTGCGCGTAAACAATTCCCTAACGACGAAGGTCATTGTAGAACTCTCGTACGAATGTAAGGGAAAGATAGTCTCATAAGGAATGCATGTAGTTATCAATATGATGAAAGCAAAATAAATCTAATGAATGGGCAATAAACACATTACATTAAATAGGACATAAATGGAAAAAATGTACCCAAAAATTGTCGTAAAATTCATTCAACGGAATTCAAAGTATTGAGATCTATTTCAATTAACGGACGAATCATGAATACATAAGAGCCCACATTTCCCCGCAAGCGAAGAAAAGGGATAACGCCGATTGAATTTGAGGCGAATCGCAGCAATCACCTGCCGCACACACTCAAAATCCAATAAAAAGGTTCGTTTATACAGTCAAAATCCTCGCAATTGCTAAGTTAGAACGACATTCGTCCACTTAAATAATAAACTCCGTTCAATTATCTTTCCATCGGTGCTTGTCTCGACTTCGTACGGCCAATATTTCTAATTTTAATGAGCGAATTCAATAGAGCGTGTAAAGACGAAAATGCACTAGACGCGTGCATTTTGTGGTTATGAACACTTTTTCGCTGTCTCTGTAAAGCCTCACAAAAGGGAGCTTCCGATAGCCTCTATTGCGGGAATAGAACTACGAGTGGAAGTTGCTTCGTTATGGGGAAAATTATATCTCTCTGAATAGTGGCTCATTGTAACAAACGGAGTGGCCACAGTGGAAGAGGCTATTCCAGCGAGGGGTACGTTGAGGGTGGGCTTAGTTACGGTTGTTAAGGCGATACATTTTTCGTGGGTGTTGTCTGACATTTCGATGAGCGGATGGGGGAAGGGGGAGGAGGGGAGGTTACCATGACGACAGAGATATCAACATTGATAGGAATGGCAAAAGCGATAGGTTAAGCGAATGAGAAACAATTGAACAATGAGTTACGTCATTGAAATGAGGTATGTCGGAAAACAAAAGAACGACGATAGTGGAGATATAAATGCCTAGTAAGCGGGTGGGGGGAAAGGAGGTACGACATCACTATGAAGAACAAAAGAACAACGATATTTTCAACTCGATCGAAACAAATGAAGAGCGAATGTGTTTGGGTTTTCACTGACGACGTGAATAAAAGGTGAGTGTGAAGAAAACAGAAGAATTACGATAAAATGATCGAAATGGAAAACAACTGAATAGAGAAAATTTGTATTGTCGTAGAATTAACATTAAATTAGGTAATTAAAGAAAAAAAATATGTAATTACACGAATTTAGATTTTGAAAAATATTGAAAAGCAAAAAACGAATAAAAATAAATTAAATATTAGTAAAATAAAAAATTAATAAACGAGGTTAAATCTTAATATAATATAAATCAAATTTTATATATCATAATGGACGAATACATTTTCACAAGGTGAATTAAGTATAATATAATATTTTAAATAGAGTTCTTTCTAAGTTATTAAAGTGTAGTACATATACTATAAATAGTGAAGGTATTAAAAATGAAAGGAATTAAAAATTCAGTACTAAACAAAGGAGGTGATGAGCGATATTTTGAGAATCGGTCTTTGAGCAGATTTAAGCGAAGACGCATAACGCCAAATAAATCAAATAATAATTATTATTTATATTGATTAATAATAATAATTGCTTCCATTGGCTCAAAACATTCAGACCAATAAATAACGAAATAATTTTATAAGGATGTTTTAAATAGAATTTAACATACAAGGTATAAATAAATCGCTGAAATTACTTTAAATGCATTATAATTAATACGCAGTTCATTTGAAAAATACCCAAACACGAAGAACTTTATGAGGGACTATATTGTGTTGATAACTGTAGCGCTTTTTTTAAATCGAAATATCGGAAATTGTAAAAAAAGAAATTGATTTTCGTGACGTGACGTTTTTCTTTCCTCCCTTATTTATCAAACTGCCCCTAATCCGTCACGTTGGACCCTAGACCCATATTTAAACGAAAAGGCTTAAACTTCCACTGAGAATGGCGGGAGATAATCTCTCATCTTCGTTTCTACTTTTTATCTATTTGATCTCTCGAGCAGCAGAGGAGCTAGTTAAGTAACTATGAAGATGCAGGGAAAAGAGAAAAAAATTGAAAGGATTTAAATTATGGAGCAGAAAAATATATATGAAGACACGAACTGTGCGTGAAACATTTTTCAAGATGAACTAAGTATTCCCTGGAGTTAATTGAGTCGATGGGGATGATAAATTTGATGACATTTTCGTACGGGGGAGTTTAGGGATCGACCATTAATCACGTGAAGCTCGAAATGGGGGTTTGGGAAATATCACGAAATATCACAAGGGGGAGGAGGGGGTGCAATCAGAAGTCAGGTGTATTTATTTCTTCGTTGAGCGCGCGATTTCTAAACAGAAAAACGACTTTCCAGTCGCCAATAAGTTCGTGATTTTGGTGCCGAAAACATGCGTAAATCGTTGCCGTGTATATATAAAACAATGCAACAATGCCTAAACTAGGAGACCTGTACAAAGTCCTATTTGCAGAGTATAAGAAGGGAGGAAAACACAGTGTGGCTCAGAAGGAATTTAATGAACCGCATCACGACGATCGAGAGAGATTCGTAGTGCGTGAAAATGATGACTCCGACCGTCGTTCATCTTCAAGAAAGCTCATGCACCTGACTTGCAAGATGCTTATCCACTCGTTAGATTGGAAGAAAGCCTCACTAATCTGTGGTCAATTAAATATATTTATGTACCAGTCAAATTATATGTTATTCACATGATTACACCTTTCATTTATTATTTTATGCCAGTCAGAAACAACCTTAATGTATATATGGACATTTTTATCACGGTGCTCAATTTTCCGGAATTAAATTAGATTATACCTGTACTTAAAGATAATCTTCTGAAAATTTTAAGATACCTTGTGCCAAAAAATACGTGCAATTTTGGGTAGGGGGTTAGTCTAAAACCTCACCACGTATCACCAGGGTGGAGGGGGGTTAAAAAGTTGCAAAAAAACATCATAGTATCCCCGCAAAATCTCTCTTCTCCTCAAGCACCCCCTATCGGCTAGCCCTCTTATCTACTGTGGAATTGGCGAAGAGTGGCTTCTTTTCACTGACGCTTTCAACGCAAAAACTTATCCTTTCTTACTTTCGTAAACAAACTCCGACAAAGAGGCGATCACCAACAGCCAATTAATTATTCCAGAGGCTAAAATCCTAGTCAATGTTGAATCTCTCGGAGAGAGGATGCGGTGCGATTTGCAAAAAAAGGCTAACGTTCCAATTAGTTGAAGTTATGCCTAATGAAGTTAAAATGTCATTGGTTAAATTCCTCGTATATTCGGGTGATATCCAACCAGCGCAGGTGTGTTTATTCCATCCAAGAATCTCATCACCTATAAGTTGGGTCATTGTTTACTCAGTAATATGACGATAATATTATAGAACAAATAAGATATTTAAAGTAATGAAAGGGTTAGAGCAAAGCTTTGCTACCGCTATGGGCCATCGTGCGAAGGAATATATGATTAGGGAAGGTGCTTCCATAAACAGCTCAATTTGACTGAATTCGCATCGTTTTCTGGTCCGAGGCATCTCATCTGGAGGCATATGAATGAGGTTCGACCACATCCTCCAAGCTTAAAATCAAAAACGGCAGTACGCATCCACATTCGAATGATTTAGGTACGATTTATCCAAAAAACCCATACATACGATGCAACTTTTAATGGTTTCTTTTTAATTTTCCGATTTACTCTATTGAACTATAATTTAAATAATGTATCAATAAATTCATTATATAAAAAATCTGATGTGGCCAACACATGACTTCCTCCGAATTTATTGAAAACAGAAGCCTATGCCGGTAATATATATAATTAACTCCAAAACAATGAGTGTTACAGGACGATGTTTCATACAAAAGTTTAGTGATATTCATTATCTATACCTTTGGTACATAATTGTGTATACCTAAATTGCATTCTGATAGAGATAAGAATGAAAAACTTCCATTTCTGGGTAAACAACAACTTCCGGTTAACCATTATTCAATAATAACTCCTAAACAATCAGTGTTACAAAAACATATTTCATACAAAAGTTGTAGTAAACTATATTATCTATAACTTTTGCATGTAATTGTATGTACCTCTATTGCATTTTGACAGAGATATTTAGGAAACAAAACTTTGTTCCGGATAAACCGCAACTTCCGGTTGAGCGATATTCATCAAAAACTAATCAACTTTTGGCATTGTTAGGAAAATACTAAATATGAATTTTGGAAATGATCGGATAATTACTTTTTAAGATAGAGCGACCAAAAACTTTTTTTACCACAGAGAGACACACACAGAGACCACAGACACACTGACACACAGACGGACATGTTCGGGAAAATAGCTAAAACGAACTCTATGGGCCCCAAAACATCGATTTCCGTCGAAATCTGGAGGTCGAATTTTTTGCGAATACAATACTTTCTCTATACTACGTATAGGGAAAAAGTAAAAATATTGAGGCCAATGCAAATAATTGGTTATTTTTGTTGAATGCACTGATAAGCAAAGGCGGGTTAGTGACCGAATTCAATGCACTGGGAGAAAAAAACGGGGAAGTTGAGTAGAAAATACTGATTCGTATCCTCCGTATGCCTCCAACTTTCAATCACATTAAGTAACGGGTTAATAATAACTTCACACGATTCATTTAAAATTAATGGATGAATTAATTTTTAAATTATTTTATTTGGAATTAATTGATATTAAAATTAATAAAGGGTAACATAATTAACATTACATTTATTTTAGTATAATTCATATTCCATTTTGAAACCGTTCAATCACTGTAAATATTAGATAAAAGTGTATTTCTTTATTTATAATCTTATTTAGAATCCGGCCCAGCATCCCTGCCAAACGCGGTCCAGCGCGTCACGAACTCTGTCAACTCTGAGACGAACGACACTCCGGGGTCGACCGCCATCTCAAAATCCAAATACATCCCCGTATCTAATGGACGAGGACAAAATCCCCCTCCCCTCCCTCCCTCCTTCCCCCTCCACTCACCAAAGCTATCCCCAATGTATTCTTACGGGAAAATCGCCATAGAATCAACGATCCCATACCTCTCCACAGGTCGATGAATGCCTCAAAATCGGAAAAAAGGTCCGTTTTGAACAGTCAAAATCTCGCGATTTGTAAGTTAGAACCAAATTCAAATAGATAAATAAGAAACTCTGTTCGATTATCTTTCTATCGGTGCTAGTCTCGACTTCCTAAGGCCATTAATTCTAATTTTAAAGTGCGATATAACTAGATGCTGCAAACACCAAAATGTACAGAACCTGTACATTTTGCGAGAAGGTTATAAACACTTAAACACTGTCTCTTTTGAGTGTCATTCCCAACAAGGGAGCTTCTCCAATAGCCTCTTGTGAAGGTTCCTGTGTTGAATTACGACAGAAGGCTCTTCGATGCTCTCTTACGAGGAAACCATGAATCCAACTTAAGAGTGGCTCTTCGCCGTATTGAAACGAATGACCTGTGAAGGAGGCTATTCTTGCTTGGCTACGGTTTCAAAGGGGACATTGGAGTAGTTTTGTATCGGATTATATTTCGTGGGAGTTGTTGTCTAGATGAGCGGTGGAGGGAGAAGGGGAGGGGAAGGAGAGGCCGTAACCATGACGACAGAGGGAAGGCGAACAACAATACGGGGAGAAACAGAAGAGTAGCGACGGATTAATAGAATCGGAAACAAATGAAAGTTTTAGATAATGAAATTTACTATAACTTTTGATTTTAACATATTTTTGTATCACCGGTTTATTAGGAGTTATTCGTGAAATACTGATAAAACGGAAGTAGCTGATTATGTACTTTGTGGGCGCTCTAACATGAAAACTATTCGTTGTATTAACACCAAATTTCATATATAGTACTTTGGTTGCTGTCTTAAGAGTTGATTAGTTTTTGGGGTTAATCGGTTACCCGGAAGTCGAGCTTCATTCATCAAAGCTCATTTCCAGTTTTCAAAATATCTCCATAAATATTATATTAAGGTATAAACTATTAATTATAAAAGTTTTATGTAAAAGAATTTACCTTAAATTTTGTATGAATCATATTTTTGTATTACTGATTGTGTAGGAGTTATTTGAGAAATACTGATAAACCGGAAGTTGCTGATTGTGTACATTGTGGGCGCTCTGGGAACTGGGGCGAAAGGCCATTTCATCGTTTTTCATCGAACATGACCCGAAAAACATTATTTATAGTGTTTGTGACGTAAAAGATAATATGATATAAATTAATCACTCATCTTCCAAGTTTAGATGGAATATAGAGTTCGAAATTACAGTCGTATATAAATATTTACATCTTATATATATGGAGAAAGTCATGTGCTGGCCACATCAGATATTTTCTTTTGAGGACCGTCCCGATATGATGCCGACATGAAATTAGTGTTGTCGATCTGCTTGCAGTATGCAAGCTACATTTTACTCGTAAATGCAGTGTATGGGACAAGTGTCATATCCAGGAATTAGAAAAGCACAACGAAAGCGGATACGTTATTTAAATAATTTCTATGTTAAAAGAGTGAATGTTACTCAGATGATAAAGGAAACGGGATGGGAATCTTTAGAAGATAGAATATTTATACGAAGGATAAATCTACTGGAGTCAAGGTGCTTGCACCCCCTGCCCCTATTCCGGATTAAACGAACTGGTATTCCAATTAATACGATCTGATATTCCGGATCAAATGAACTGATACTCCGGATAAAACGAACTGATATTCCGGATCAAACAAACAACTAATACGATCTGATATTCCGGATCCAATTAATACGATCTGATATTCCGGATCAAATGAACTGATACTCCGGATAAAACGAACTGATATTCCGGATCAAACGAACAGGTGTTCCGGATAAAACGAACTGGTATTCCGGAAAAACAAAACGGTATTCCGGATTGAACGAACTGATATTCCGCATAAAACGAACTGAATTCTGGATAAAACGAAATAGTATACCGGATTGAACGAACTGGTATTCCGGATAAACCGAACTAATATTCCGGATAAAACGGACTGGTATTCCGGAAAAATGAAATGGTATTCCGGATTGAACGAACTGGTATTCCGTATAAACCAAACTAATATTCCAAATAAAACGAAATGGTATTCCGGATAAAACGAACTGGTATTCCGGAAAAATGAAATGGTATTCCGGATTGAACGAACTGATATTCCGGATAAACCGAACTAATATTCCGGATAAAACACACTGATATTCCGGAAAAAAAGAACTGGTATTCCGGAATAATGAAATGGTATTCCGGATTGAACGAGCTGATATTCAGGATAAACCGAACTAATATTCCGGATTAAACGAACTGATATTCCGGATAAAACGAACTGGTATTACGGAAAAATGAAATGGTATTCCGGATTGAACGAACTGATTTTCTAGATAAACCGAACTAATATTCCGGATAAAACGAACTGGTATTCCGGAAAAATGAAATGGGATTCCGGATTGAACAAACTGGTAATCCGGATACAACGAACTAATATTCCTGGTAAAACGAACTAATATTCCGGAAAAACGAAATGGTATTCCAGATTGAACGAACTAATATTCCGGATAAAACGAACTGATATTCCGGATAAAACGAACTGGTATTCCGGATTAAACGAAATGGTATTCAGCATAAAACGAACTGAATTCTGGATAAAACGAACTGAATTCTGGTTAAAACGAAATAATGTACGGAGTAAACGAAATGGTATTAAGGATTTAACGAACTAATATTCCGGATAAAACGAACTGGTATTCCGGATTAAACGAAATGGAATTCCGGATTGAACGAACTGATATTCCGGATAAAGCGAACTGGTATTCCGGATTAAACGAAATGGTATTCCGCATAAAACGAAATGAAATCCGGATCAAACGAACTTATATTCCGATTAAAACGAACTAATATTCGGGATCAAACGATTTGATATTCCGGATAATACGAACTGATATTCCAGATAAATCGAACTAATATTCCGCTTAAAACGAGCTGATATACCGTATAAAACGAACTTATATCTCCTGGTAAAACGAACTAATATTCCGATTAAAACGAACTTATATTCCGATTAAAACGATCTAATATTCCGATTAAAACGAACTGATATTCCGATGAAAACGAGCTGATATTCCGGATAAAACGAACTTATGATCCCGGATGAAACTTACTTATATTCCGGATAAAACGAACTGGTATTCCGGATTAAACGAACTGAATTCCGGATAAATCGAAATGATATTCCTGATAAAAAGAACCGATGTTACGGATAAAACGAACTAATACTTAATGGATAAAACGAACAGGTATTCTGGATTTAATAAACTGGAATTCTGGATTAAAAGAACTGAAACGATTTTGACTAACTTCGTATTTTCATGCGGATGTTGCAAAATTGCAAAATTTTACCATAAGATTTGATTCGGGAGGCTGGACTCCACCTTTATTCCTATTGGCTCCCACGAAAAGAGAGAAAATGCGATTGTCGCTCTCTCTCTAACACGCAAGTATTCAGTGAAAAAATAATATAGTCTATGGACTATAGTATTTTTACGGGATAACACATCGGATTCAACAATGGGATCGGTCGTCAGGGGGATGAGTTGTTTACAACCTCCAATTTTCACCAAATTTTTCGAAAATTTACCGATATTCTCGCAAATTCGAATCAAAAGTAAGATTCCACGAATGAAATAAGAATCTTCGTTTGATTTTCTTTCTGTTAGTGTTTGTCTCGTCAACGTGCGACTATTCATTCTAATTTAATTTCGCCAAAGAAACGAACCCTGCATGCGATGAAAATGAGTTTTACGTGTATTCCTTATAGGAAATCTATCCGAGCGATCTGGGTTCGAACCCAGCGAAATTATGCGACAGTACTTCCTTCCTGACTCCAAGATACACGTTTGCGAGTTTCAGTCGTATCTGAACATTTTCTTGTCCATAGAATTGACTAAATTTAGATTGATAACTAAAAGAGAAACGGCATATAAACGTGAGAAGCCATATTGATGAATAAACCCGACGATCGCGCCACGTAGCGAGGGATCGGGGAAGCAAATAATACGCAACGTACATCAGCGGGTGATAAAAAAGCTATATTTAAGGGCGGAAGTGTTGAGAGATGAGAGATACTGGAGTCGGAAGCAGTGGATTCACTCCGGAGGCCATTGATTGAGGCGCCATCTGAGGGGAAGCGACAAAAGACGGTCGAATATATTTACAGAAGGAGGAAACGCATTAGGGAAGTTGAAAATGGGAAAATATTACGGAAATTTGGAAAAAATAGAGGTTGATGTTTTTGTTAGATTTTACCGGGATGTCTTATCTTGTGAGATAGTATAATTATTTACGTAATATTTATATATCATAATTATTGCTGTGTATATATTTTTGTATTTGATATCGGTTATTCCCGTAAGAAATGCATGGAAGAAAATTTCGAACATTAATTTCATGCACTTCCCGACATAGGAGATGATTATAAATCTTTAGAGTCGATAATGGTCCACTGGAGTGTTATATATCGATATATTTCAGTCCAGAGTATCCTTGGTTCGACTCTGGACGACTCGAATCGTCTCTCTCATAAGAAATGCACGTAAAGTTCGTTTTGATCGATTGCAGACATTTTTTCTTTTGCAGAATTAAAGCAGAAATAATGGTCGTACGATATCGAGATGAACACCAAAAGAAAGGAAATTGAACAAAGATTCTTATTTTGGTCGTCGAATATCGTATTCGAGTCGAAATTAAGAGAATTTAGACAAAAAAGACGCAATATTCGTGTGATTTTGTGGGCGTAAACAATTCCCTAACAACGAAGGTTATTGTTGAATTGAACTCTCACAGAAATATGTGGGATACGTAGGTACGGTGTGTTGTTGGATATTAAACAGTTTATACAACAACAAATACTTATTCCTCTGTCATTATTTGCTGTAGACAAAGTATCGTACTTTTAAGCTAAAAAATTATGAAATAGGTCGTATTGCATTATCATAAATGGAGGAGAAATTGATGAAACTGTTTTCTTCCAAATGGTATTACAGGAGAACTGTTGTAGTTACGAGGCTGAAATTTTCATCAATTATAGAATAGACTGTCTTCTGTGTTTTTCTGATACGACATTTTCAGGAAAAGTAATCGAATTACGAAAGATGCGATGTTTTTCAAGATGGCCGGTCATTGGATGCACTAAATCTGTTTTTATTAACTCTGTAGACGAAACTATTAGAGCTGAGAAGTCGAGAATTACACAGATCATAGAGAAAAGAACGCAGAGTTTAGCAGTGACAGTAATTTTGGAGGCCTTTGTGAATTTGGTAGTAAAAATGATGGTAGTGGCCTAAACTCCCCCTTCGTAAAACTACAACTTGTAAACTCATTAGTTATGCCTCACTTCGACTATTGTGATATAGTCCATCAGGATCTGATCATAGCCATCAAATTACAGCGCATGCAAAACTCTGCCGTGAGTTTACTTTCAACTTAAAAAAGTACGATAACGTTTCGGAATATTACTCCAAGCTATCTTTGCTACAACTAGATTGGAGTCGGAAGCATCACATTTTGTCCAGCACCAATAGATTTTTAGCGACAATTTATTTATATATTTAATTATTTATTTATTTATTTATTTATTTATTTATTTATTTATTTATTTATTTATTTATTTATTTATTTATTTATTTATTTATTTATTTATTTATTTATTTATTTATTTATTTATTTATTTATTTATTTATTTATTTATTTATTTATTTATTTATTTATTTATTTATTTATTTATTTATTTATTTATTTATTTATTTATTTATTTATTTATTTATTTATTTATTCATTCATTCAAATCTCATATACGGCACAACAATGCCAATTTGAAGTGAAATATAAAAATGTACATATAGTAAAGTAATAAAAATAAATAGTTAAAAAGTGACATAAAATATAGAGAAAAGAAAACAAATATAAAGGTAGATTTTACAATTTTGTGGATCTGGTGTGTGGTAAGCTCAGGTTCAAAAATTTCCGTTTAGATAGTGAGAAAGGGTCAATAGAAGTAGGAATTGTGTTCATCAGAAGAAGAAAGAAAAGGGAATTCTTGATAAGTGAAAGTCTAAGAGTAGTATAGTGAAGTAAAGATGTCAAACGGGCTGTTTGGATCACGATAATTGATAAGTTAAGGCAGGACAGTCATAAAGGGAGTTCAGCAGTGAATGTAAGAAGGATAAATCATGTTCTGATCTATTGACAGATTCCAAGGATAGTTAAGATAGAAATGTTATAGGCTCGACGGAAGGAAGGAACTTTTGCAATTCTGAGAAAGAAGTTCTCTCTAATGAGGAAAGATTTTTAGCAACAAGATCACCTAAATATATTAACTCCTTATTCACATATTTTGGATTCCATTCATGACCGCAAAAAGAGAGGTTGCAGGAAACTCTTGATTCCCCAGCACAGAACTGAAATGCTCCATTAATCGATTACAGTCACAGCTAGCAACATCTCGAACAGAAAAAATCCGATGTGTCCAGCACATGACTTTCTCCATGTATAAGATGTAAATATTTATCTACGATAGCATTTTCTATATTCAATCTAAACTTGGAAGATAAGAGATTAATTTATATCATATTATCTTCTAACATTATAAATAATGTTTTTCGGGACGTGATCGATGAAAAACTATGAAATTTACATTTCGCCCATAGAGCCCAGAGCGCCCACAAAGTACATAATCAGCAACCTCCGGTTTATCAGTATTTCACGAATAACTCCTAAACAATCAGTTACACAAAAATATGTTAAATACAAAAGTTATAGTAAATTTAATTTTCTAAAACTTTTGTATTTAATAATCTATACCTTTATAGTATATTAATGGAGATATTTTGCAAAAACGGAAATTTGCTTCGAAGAATAAAGCTCGACTTTCGGTTGACCGATTTACTCCAAAAACTAATCAACTCTAACGACACCCACCACATTGCTATATATGAAATTTGGTGTTGATACGACTAATAGGTTTCACGTTAGAGCGCCCACAAGCACAGACACACATACACACACACACACACACACACACACATACACACAGACATCATTCCGAAAATGGTCAAAACGTGTTCTAGGGACCCCAAAACATGTATTTCCGTTGAAATCTCGAAGTCAATTTTTTCATGAAAACAATACTTTCTCTTTACTACGTATATGGAGAAAGTAAAAAAAGCGATATAGGGAAGTGGTTGCCAGGACAGATGGTTACTAATGGTTCCAGCGAAGTATTAGAGAAGCGAATAGCTCTCCAGGTTAGTTAGGGATGTCGGTGTTTTACACCCGCTGCCACGCACCACTGGTGGATTGCAGGGTTTAAATATGAATTAAGGCTTCGTTTACATCAATTCTGTGGACCAAAGTATTATAGCTAGGGGGTAAGGCAAGTATTTATAAAGTACATAGAAAAAGTAACGCAAAGTAAATTCGTGTTGTGCACTTTTTATTGGAAAAAATTCTAAACTGTCACGTAAAATCTACATGAATGTAAATGCTGACGGAATTTTTTCAAATACTTATTCAGATAACTATTCTAATGACATGGATGGAAATTTTATAAATTATATATTTGCATAGTAACTCATTTACGAAAAAGGTGATTATTTCAAATACGAAGAAAGTGGACGCAAGGTCTGTTTCAATTCATTCCGTAGACCAAAATAAAACAGCTAAGTATTTGAGAATTTCAGAGTACGTAGAAAATGTGCCATTCAATTTAACATTGTTACCCTCCGTATAATTCAGCAAGTATGGCTGTGGAATTTATACTCACTTCCGAAAAATCGGATTCGTGAATTTTCTCTTCCGAGCCAAACTTTAACAGACAAAGGGCTGAAAGTGTTTCACCTTTCTTTGACTGTTGTAATCAATTCTGTAGCCATATCCTAAAGGAAAGCAATGGCAAACTACCTCACTCCTCATCCTGCCTAGTGAACCTCATTCCTCCTGTAAGCTCTCAGTAGCTCATGTCAGAGGGGATGAGGTACCAACTGGCCTTCGGGATGAATTCTTTCACAGACAGACACCAATGAAACTTTGACAGTTTGTAGAAAAAAACAAAGCTAATCTGTAATAGAAAAGAAATTAAGGAAATTTTCACTTTTGACGCACATCCAAGCAACAATTGGAAAATATTTACACGAATGTGTCATTATTTGATTAGTATTTGAGGTTTTCTTTAATTAATAATCGACGTCGCTGTTATATCTCCAATTATTGTCATAATTACAGCAGTTCCGTAGGTATCCTAGATGCAAAGCGTATAAGAATTGATTACCACTGATTGATTTATTAATTTAAATTAATTTGTTACCCTAATTGGTTAAGTCGCATTGTTATACTTCTGAGGGTTTCCATAGCTATAGTATCCTGGATACAAAAGGCAGAATATTTGAGTTCTGATGAAACCTTGTGTCATACATGGTCTGAACTCGTCAATTGCATCAAAACGGGTCCATATTTGAGTAGATTTTTCACAAGTTTAAGCAATTTACCGCTTAGAAACTGAATTTTTTCACCGGAATTTCGACTTTTCGATCTCTTTATCGCAAACTGCGAATGAAATGGAAGACTATCCATCGTATTTGGTTAGATTTTGTCCGAAGCTTCAAAATTTGTCCAGAATTGACTACTTTTGCTCGATTTTAAAGAAATAGTGTCACAGAAAACGGATTTTTTCTCTTTATTTTCTGGTTTTCGACGTTTTTTTAGGTTTTTCAGCTCCCTAAAAGTTAAGACTTGTTCGTAATTTTGGGAAAAAACCCAAAAAATTGAAAATTTTCGAAAAAATCCATTTTTTGTTGATATTTCCGTAAATTGCTAAGAAAAAATTGAATTCTAGTTCAATATTTAGAATGATCTTGTTAAGATCTTCAAAGCGATCAAAATATTACTAGTTTTCTCGAATTTTAGGAAAAATACATACAAAGAAAGTGTTGAGGTGACTTTGCACATAAGGACGTGCACCCAGGAAAATTCCCAAAGAAAAACGGACTCGAAAAAAAGTATGACAGGGCCGGGAATCGAACCCGGGATCTTCCTCTATCCGGGAGGTGTTCTTAAGCATCTTGGGTATTCTGGCCGGGTAGCCAACGGTCCGGGTTCGATTCCCGGCCCAGTCATACTTTTTTTCGAGTCCGCATTTGCTGTTTTATTTACTTGAACCAGAGTTTCTAACTTTTGACTGCAAAATTTTCATAAATGTCGCACCGAGTTCAAATAAATGTAGGAAAATTGATGAAATTCTTTTTTCAAATGCTATTTCAAGAGAACTGTTATAAGTACGAGAAGGTTTAATAAATTATAGGCATGCGAATTTCATCCATGTTCTTGATACCACATCCTCAGGGAAAATAAACTGAATTAAGAAATCTTCCACCAATTTAAATATGGCCGATTTTGATGCAAAATCTATTTTAATTGATTCTGTAGCCGAAACTATTACAGTAAAAACATTAGAAATTTCACAGTTTATGGATGAAATAATGAAGAATTTAGCTGTGTGATTTGTTTTCTATGTCTATGTCTATGAAAGAACCCTACAAGACGCCTTTCGGCGTGTGGCAGCGGGTGCAAGCACCTTGACTCTATTTTCCTAAACGGTTGCTTTCGCGTATACTTCGCGGAAAAAATGAATTTTTTAAACGATTCGTTCCAGCATCTATTTCCCTAATCTTTCTGGTAGTATGAAAACGGCCCATATAACAGGGGGGTGGCATTATATCGGTGACATCATTCGAAAGCGTAATTTCTCTGAACTTATTTAAAAAAATTATCCTTTGAATTTTTCTTCTATCTTCTAATGATTCCCGCGTCCTGTAACATCTGAGTGACACTCGCTGTTTTATCGTAGCAATTCTTTAAGAATCGCCTTTCGTTGTACTTTTTCTAAATCCTGAATATGACATTTCTCGGCGGGGTCCCATACACTACATGCATACTCAAGGTGAGGCCTAACTAACGCTAAGTAACATCGCTCGCGAACCTTTTCTTCGCTCCTACCGACTATTCTTTTAACGAAGCCGAGTTTCTTAAGTGCTTTTCCACATATATTTCGGATGTGGGCACTCCATGATAGATTATTCGTGAGAGTTACTCCAAGATACTTTACCGATTCTACTGTCATTAGGTTTACCCCTCGGAGACTATAAGAATAATCATTTATTATAGATTTACTTTCGAAGAAGTTAACTACCGAACACTTTTCTACATTAAGCTCTAATTGCCAATCATCGCACCAATTCATAATTCTATCTAAGTCGTTCGAACCGAAAGAAGTTAACCGGAAGTTGTTGTTTATCCAGAAATTGAAGTTTTTTTTACTTATCTCTGCCAGAATGCAATTTAGGTGTATACAATTACATACAAAAGTTATAGATAATGTATTTTACTACAACTTTTGTAAGATACATTTTCCTGTAACACTCATTGTTTTGGAGCTATTTCTGTATTACCGGCATTGGCTTCTGTTTCAATAAATATGGAGAAAGTCATGTGCTGGCCAAGTCAGATTTTTTTGAAACTTTTTCGGTTAAAGTACAATTGAATCTATACGAATTGTTATTCTTTTTCAAAATCTCAACTACATCATTTCAAATGTTGAACATAATTTCGATTTACGCTAGCAATTTACGGAGAAAATGGCTATTAACGTTTCTTATTACTTTCTCCATATACGAAGTATAGAGAAAGTAATGTTTTCATGAAAAAAATCGACTTCGAGATTTCAACGGAAATACATGTTTTGGGGTCCCTAGAACACGTTTTGACCATTTTCGGAATGATGTCTGTGTGTATGTGTGTGTGTGATAGTGGGCGCTCTAACGCAAAAACTATTAGATGTATCAATACCAAACTTCATATATAGTACGGTGGTGTGTGCTGCCAGAGTTGATTAGTTTTTGGAGTAAATCGGTTCACCGGAAGTCGAGCTTCATTCATCAAAGCTCATTTCCGGTTTTCAAAATATCTCCATAAATATGATATATAGGTATATTGTATACCCAATAAAAGTTTTAGAAAATGTGTTTTACTATAACTTTTGTATTGAACATATTTTTGTATCACCGGTTGATTAGGAGTTATTCGTGAAATACTGATCAACCGGAAGTAGCTGATTATGTACTTTGTGGGCGCTCTAACATGAAAATTGTTTGTTGGATCAACATCAAATTTCATATATAGTACTTTGGTTTGTGTCGTTAGAGTTGATTAGATTTTGGAGTAAATCGGTCAACCGAAAGTCGAGCTTCATTCTTCAAAGCTCATTTCCGGTTTTCAAAATATCTCCATAAATATGATATTTAGGTATATACTATTATTTATAAAAGTTTTAGAAAATGTAATTTACTATACCTTTTGTATGAAATATATTTTTGTATCACTGACTGTGTGGGAGTTATTTGTGAAATACTGAGAAACCGGAAGTTTCTGATTATTTACGTTGTGGGCGCTCTGGGCGCTGCGGCGAAATGGGCCATTTCATCGTTTTTCATCGAACATTTCCCGAAAAACATTATTTATAATGTTTGTGACGTAAAAGATAATATGATATAAATTAATCATTCATCTTCCAAGTTTACATTGAATATAGAGTTTGAAAATACTGTCGTAGATAAATATTTACATCTTATATATGGAGAAAGTCAGGTGCTGGCCACATCAGATTTTTTAATTATGGCTTAGTAGATCCCTTAGTAGATTGAATTAAATCCCTCCACGAACTTTGAATGTCTTTAACAAAATGTGGATCCTTAAATCGATTTCCCGATTCCTAACACCAATTATCGTCACTAGATAGTAAAATTGACTGAAATACCTAACATCCTGGCTGAACTTGATCCGACTTTAATTATTAAAACATTAAATATTGAAGCATTCATTCAATGCTAGTGAATTAGCCCCGTCAACAGGGACGTAATTCAAGTTAATTTATATTGTTACGAAAAGATTTAATAATCTCCTTACGATACTGAAAATTCGCTATGTTTTTAAGAAAGAAAACCATGAATCATTTGAAATGATATTCACAAAGGCAAAATTTTAACCTATACTATTGGTGAATTTTATTTTCCGAAGTAAACTGATGGTTTTATTGCCATAAATTGTCTGCTCTTCTTCTCAATTGCAATCTTAATATCTTTCCCTTATATATCCGTGCGAGGGTTCAACAATCACCTTCGTTGTTAGGGAATTGTTTACGCCCACAAAATTACAGGAATTTTTCGTCTTTTTTGTCGGAATTCTCTCAATTTTGACTCGAATACAATATTCCACGACCGGATTAATAATCTTTGTTCTATTTCCTTTCATTTGGTACTAATCTCGATTTCGTACGACCATTATTTCTGATTTAATTCTTCAAAAGAAAAAATGTCTGCAATCGATCGAAACGAACTTTACGTGCATTTCTTATGAGAGAGACGATTCTATACGTCCAGAGTCGAACCTAGCTATTAATTGCGCGATCGACAACTTGAATTAAATCTACTTCTGGGTCATTCCACGCCAATTCGACAAGGAAATCGACAAAATTGACCCTTGATGTAACCGATTTTGACCAAATTTGGCAGATCGCCTTGGCTTGATAACAAAATGAAAACTGTTAAGTCTTTTTGTAATTAACTCAACTGTTTACGAAATATTGCAATGTTTAAAAATTGAAATTTTACGAAAGAGCCTTCGCATTCGAGGCCATATCTCCGGTAATATAGAAGCTAAAGATACACAGCATGGCTAAATTTAAAGGTCTTGTGTTAGAAAAGAAGAATATTGGAAGCTATTATAGAATTTAAACAATTTAATAAATTTTATAAAAATTTAAAAGTTTCAAATCGATTTTTGATGGTGTACCTATGCCTTCGATTTTTCTCATTTTGACTTTCTCCCTATACGTAGTAAAGAGAAAGTATTGTATTCGTAAATAAATTGACCTCCAAATTTTGACGGAAATAGATGTTTTGGGGCCCATAGACTTCGTTTTCAGTATTCTCCCGAAAAGTGTGTGTGGTAAAAGAGTTTATGGGCGCTCTATCTTAAAGAGTAATTATCCGATCATTTCCAAAATTCATATTTAGTATCTTCCTAACAATGCCAAGAGTTGATTAGTTTTAAGTGAATATCGCTTAACCGAAAGTTCCGGTTAAACCGGAACAAAAGTTTGCTTCTTAAATATCTCTGTAAGAATGCGATGTAGGTATATACAAGTAAGGACAAAAGTTATAGATAACACATTTTACTACAACTTTTGTACAATACATTTTGTCGTAACACTGATTTTTTAGAAGTTACTCATGAATAATGGTTAACCGGAAGTTGTTGTGCATTGAAAAATGGATGTTTTTCATACATATCACTGTTATAATGCAATGTAGGTGTATACAATTGTGTACCAAAGTTAAATATAATGTATTTTACTACAACTTTTGTATGAATCATTTTTTCGTAACACTGATTGTTTAGGTGTTATTCCTGAATAACGGTTAACCGTAAGTTGTTGTTTATCCAGAAATTAAAGTTTTTCATACATATATCTGTCAGAATGCAATTTAGGTATATACAATTAGTAACTAAAGTTATAGATATGGTATTTTACTACAACTATAGTATGAAACATTGTCCTGTAATACTCATTGTTTTGAAGTTATTAATATATTACCGGCATAGGCTTCTGTTTTCAATAAATATAGAGAAAGTCATGTGTTGGTCACATCAGCTTTTTTATATGTTGTACATAAAACCTTCGTCTACAATTTTAAAAAATTTGGCGAGGGCAATATTTCATTTAAGAAAGAAAAAAATTTTTGAGTATAGGCGTGATGCTCGGCTTCGCGCCGTCCGGCTCGCGCGCTGACCGTTCGGAAGTGTGGCCTCTCATATCTCAGCACGCTTATTCTTCCATCCGCTTTTCACCAATTTTAACAGTTCAACCAATATTAACCGACCCTTTAATTCCCTTCACCCTTGCCGACTGATGAAACCAATGGGAGTCATCACACTCCGGGAAAAGAAAGTCGCTTGGGCAGACTGAACGAGACAATCCCTCGATCAAACACCTATTTCAAACAAAACATTCATAGAACTAAGTTCCCCAATGGAAGATCAACGGGCGCTTTAGCTAGTCAACAAATGAGTAACGAAATAGAGGTACCAATGAGGTTTATTTGATTACGTAACACTATGTGGGAAATCAAAAAAACATGGACAGAGATTCAAATTTTAAAACGAGAATTTGTTGGATTCTTCGGAGACAGCTCCCGAATGGACCAGAAGGAACAGCATCCAGGTGAGAAGGTCTGAAAGTTAACGAAAAACTTGTTAGGATGCGTAGAAATCGGGAAGGACTTAAAAGGGAAGGATGCGATCCCAAAAAAGCAGGCGGACAAAGCATTCCAATGATGAGAAAAGTCATGCTCATGCGAAGGAAAAGCTAAAAACGGAAAATTAGGAGAAAATAAGAAAATGACACAAAAAAGAAGATGCGTGTCTTTAGTGCTCTTGGCGTGTTTGACACGGCTCAAGGTAGGAAAACTCGGATTGTGACAACTTAGAGTTATATAACTTATACGACCCGACAACTTAGAGGTGGGAAACTCATCCGACCTGAATATTCAAGAGTTCGAAATCCCCTGTCACCCGACAACGTAAATGTTCGACAATTTATCGCACCCGGCAGCTAAGGGTGCGATAACTCAGCGTTCGACAACTCATATGAATCGACAACTCAGAGATCGAAGACTCATCGGATCGGACAATTCAAGAGTTCGATAACTCGTCGGACCCGACAACTCAAAGTACGAAGTAATTCAAATAATATCAAATTTGAACATCAAAACAATTGAGCAGCTATCTTTTAACCAATTACTGATTAAACTAGTTAAAATGTTGTCAATTATACACAGGCTGCCTGGTTAAAGGCATTATAATACAAAATGGAATAAATTGAGAGTTAACTGAGATATTTATGAGCGGTTCGAATCTAGAAGTATCGTAACTAATTAAATCGTAACGGCATCATTGAAATGCATCGTCCTCTTTAATCGTCAGCTTTATTGGCCCAAATTCCACGAGTATTTTTACGGGATAACACATGAGCTCGTATCCAACAATGGGAGCGGTCGTCAGGGGGATGAGTTGTTTATAGCCTCGAATTTTCACAGAATTTTCTAATATTTCACCGATATTCTCGAAAATTCTAATCGAAAGTAAGATTCCACGACAAGTTGTAAATTATTATAAGCAAAGCTCATAGGAACTCAAATTTTAAAAAAAGTTGCAGATATTAAAAAGTGTAGGAGAGGAAAAAAATATTTTGTTTAAATAGCAACACTTGTTCTATTATTAAAATTACATTCATTGTTTATAATCTGGATGAAACGTGTACTCGCGAACGCGAGAAAGTGCAGCGTAAAGCAGTTCGTTTTGTTAGGATATGCTACGATAGAAAAGCACTCAGTTGGGAATCTTTGAAAGAAAGGAGATTGGAAGTTGCTGAATATTATTAAAAGTATATTACATGTATCAATGAAACTTAAGAGGAAAATAGAAGAAAATCTAAAAAGGGATTTCGGATGTAAAAAAAACCTAAGAAAAAGCTTAGGAAAAAATATCCGCAGCAGGAAAACACCCACAAAGAAGGGGGGTGTGAAAAACCTGCGCAAACCTACCGATAGCAAAAACTAAAAGACATAAAAGAAAACAATGTACCTGGAAAATTACAAGAAGTGCTAGAGACATATAATCAAGACAAAGAATGAAAATTGATAAGAAATGAAATGCAGAAAATACAGTAAGTAGATACATACACCTGTGATAAAAAATACGACTGAACTAGGAAAAAGGAAAATAAAACACGATCGATCCAAAAATAACGCTCAAAGCGGTTCGTTTAGTTAAGAAATGCTACGATAAAAAAAGCACCAAAATGCTCTCAGACGTAGGTTGGGAATCCTTGAAAGAAAGGAGATTGGAAGCTGCGATTGGTTGATAAATTCAGGGAAACTACATTTTCGGAAGATATAATCGGTATCCCTGCTATATTGATCCGATAATGACCGTAAGTTAAGAGAAATAGATGCCAGGACGAATCGATTTAGAGATTCATTCTTTCCGATACGCTACAATAACCGAATAAGGAAGTAGTATAGATTCAACTGGTGTTTGCACCCCCTGCCACACGCCGAAAGGCGGCTTGCAGGGTATTAATGTAGATGTAGATGTAAATGTTGCAGATTTATTACAAAATTGAAATTATAACCCGTCATACACAACGGGGGAATTAACTTGTTTATATATATATATTCAGTATTATTTTGATAAGCCCTCGTAACTGTATCTTTGAATACCTACTGCTCAAAAAGCAAACGAAACACTCTTAAAATTCCGTTTATTCTTCTTCAAAAAGAAAAACCTTCCATCAAAGATGGCGGATTTCTCGGAGAAGCAAGAAACAAACGACAAACGAAATGATAATGCCTCCTAAGACGTCAGAGGGCGTTGGATTAGCCCCTCTTTACCCCTGTTTGCGAAGGCGTTTTGAAAAAAATGAGGATGTACACAACTTCTTTCTCTTTTTCACCTCCTTAATAATTCATACGGGACAGATTTATTGATACGCGAAAAACAAAAGAACGCCTCTTTCGTTTCGCGTCGCTTCACCTTTTCCCTTTTTTTAAATATTCCCCGCCTTTTAGAGACGCCTTCCGTTTGAGATTAAGGGATTCGAAATGGGGGGGTGGGTTTTTTTTTAATTTACGACGAATTCTCGAAAAGAAATGAGCTTCTTATATTCGCCTAATAACTCATCAAATGCGAGCCTACATTAAAAGGATATGCAAGTGATACATCGCAACCATACATCACGGTCGTATTTTTTCCTAATTTGGCAGCGAAAAAGTATTTTTAATTTTTTTTTATATCCCAATATATGATATTTTGTGCTCCAAATAGCGAGAATCGCAGGAAAATAAACCAATTTGTGGTTGCTATACACAGCCCGTCTCCTTAACGACTGACGAAATTGCTTTCGAGTAAGTTTCGTGGGTAATGGTAGTTATGTGGGGGTTTCACAGTTACTTTTTTCAGGTAGAAATTTATAGGGTCTCCTTCCTAATCTGGACCCTTAGCTCGCCTTCGCAGCTCAGGAGCGCCCGACCTTCCCATCAGGGGGGACCATAAAAAAAATGACCGCGTGGAATACGATTTAAAAAGTTATAAACAATTCAAATGAGCAACAATGTATTACCTTCGTCGTTTCACTCGTCCTAAGAGATATACAAGCGTCTTTTGATCGACGTTCTACGATTAAAATTTAGATTTTTCGTGTCTCTAAGCAAACTAATCGGTCTCTAAGCTAATCAAGCGGACTCTAAGCGGTCTCAACGCGAGCTAAACATTTTTTTAGGCTAACTAAGTGGAGTATAAGCCAACTAAACGGTTAATAAACGAGCTAAGCAAACTCTAAGCAAAATAAACGGTCTCTAAGCGAATGAATCGGCAATAAACGAATTAATCGGTAACTAAGCTAACTAAGCTGTCTCTAAGCGAAATAAGCGGACTCTAAGCTATGTAAGCGGTCTGTATGCTTAATAAGCGATTCAAGAACTGAACATCACATGTTTATATAAAAACTAGTGAATTTCCCTGTCAAAAATTACGCAACGAAAACTAAATTAACTGTTATAAAAGATTATTTGTTAATTTGGTTGTTAAAATAATATTGGGATTGTGTACATTGTTCCAATTGGATTGATTTTGACGGCGAAGGTTTCCATTCTGTTTGGAAGGAAATCGTTAATCATTAGAAATTTCATTCAAAAAAGCAAATATAAATACACAAACATTACAGAAGGTATTTAAGTCTTAGTAGTATTCGTTTATTTGGTTGCTGGGACAATATATCTTGCCTAAATACATTGTTGCCTTTTGGTTGATTTTGACGGAAAAGTTAATCGTTTTGCAAAAAAATAAAATAGTTTAAAATTTTATTTCCAAAGACTAATGTATGAATTACATTATAGAAGGTGATGTCATTAGTAAATATATAAATAGCTGAATTTCAATTACCAAAGTTGATAAATAGCTTTATTCCCATAGAATGTCAGCTCTTTTCCTGCACACATTTCTTATTATATTTCCCATTTATATTCGTAAAAGGTTCCAACAATCACCTTTGTTGCTAAGGAATTGTTGATACCCACAAAATTTCACGAATCTTTCGTCTTTTTTGTCCAAATTCTCGTAGTTTTGACTCGAATACGATATTTTACGACCGAAATAAGAATCTTTGTCCAATTTCCTTTCTTTTGGTACTAATCTCGATTTCGTACGACCATTATATCTAATTTAATTCTTCAAAAGAAAAAATGTCTGCAATCGATCAAAACGAACTTAACGTGCATTTCTTATGAGAGAGACGATTCTAGTCGTCCAGAGTCGAACCAAGGATACTCTGGACAGAAAAATATCAATATTTAACACTCAATTCGACCTTTTAAACAACTCCCATATAATTTATAATCGCATGACTTCGGGAAGTTGGTGAAATTTACATTCGGAAATCTCTCCCATGCAAATCTTCGTTTTAAGATCTTTCTTATTTAAACAGTTCCACGGATTACAACAAAATTTCACATATTTAGCCTTTGAATGATAGAGAATAAGGTTGTGAAGGTTTTAATGAAATAGCAGTACCGGGTTCGACTCCAGAATCCTTGGAAAGGCAATCCATTGGAAATGAACGTAAAGTTCTTTATCTTTAGGTGTAGGATTTTATTCGTTTGAACATTTGAATGTGAAATAAAGATCATACAAAGTCGAGAGGAGTACCAAAAGAAAGGAAATTGAACAAAAATTCACATTGGGGCCATTCCATGACAAGTTGTCCCTACTTGACCATCACGGATTTCAATAAAATTTTGTATGGACACTCACACATATCTCTTATGAACATTTGTGAAGTTTTACTTTCACCGATGGTATACTTGCTGAGATATAGCAGTTTGTTTGACCCCATGTCTCTGCCTTCTTCATTATGACTGTGAGATTTCAGTAACTTTGAGTCGTAGTATCTCAGGGAATTGTTTTGTGAAGGAAACACAATTTGGCTATCATGTAGAAATTTATGAGCTCTATTAAACAGTATAATAAAAATAACTGTTAGCGCGAGGGTGTTGCAGAAAATTCAGGTCTTTTCTTGTAAAGGCAGGGTAAAAACATCCTATTTTTGGTTTTTCCACAAAAACTGTCGAATGTTGACTCAATTTAAAAAAAATGGAAAATACTAGGAAGATGAAATTTTATATTTTCAAAACTAGGTATTGATGTTTTAAAATGCTCAAAGTTTCACGTTGATTACGCATTTACTTCCTGAAATATAAGATAGCAAAACTTATAATTATTTTTGATCCTCAATTTTTTGAGGCAGTTTTGCACTGAATTTTCTGCAACATGGTCGCTCTTACAGCTATTTTAATCATATTGTTTGATAGAGCATATAAAGTTGTACATGATGGCCAAATTTTGTTTCTTTCATAATACAATTCCGTGATATACTATACTCAAAGTCACCAAAATCTCACAGTCAGGAGACCACAAGACCAGTTTGCATGGAATGACCGATATAACAGCTTGGCTATCGCAAAACCGACAAAGTCATGAGAGAATGGAACATAAATCAGTCATTTATATTCTCCTTTAAATACTCCGACCTTAAATGGTAAAAGGAGGCACTTGTAGACGAGTCTTGAGAAGGACTCTGCTGATCGTATTAACAATTGTAACAGAAATGCTATACTTCTTTTTATGTATGTCACATTTTATTTTATCATCCATTATGCCTAACTGCATTATTTGCAAATGTTTTTAAAGAGTTAACTAACTATTAATGACATATCCATTTATTTAGATAGCTTTGGCGTATCCAGGTATCAACGACGCAAACGATAGGATTATGAATTTTTGGGAGACGTTTTAAGGTCCAATGGAGTGTTAGATATTGATATTTAGTCTGTCCAGAGTATCCTTGGTTCGACTCTGGACGACTCGAATCGTCTCTCTCATAAGAAATGCACGTAAAGTTCGTTTCGATCGATTGCAGACATTTTTTCTTTAGATGAATTAAATCAGAAATAATGGTCGTACGAAATCGAGACGAACACCAAAAGAAAGGAAATTGAACAAAGATTCTTCTTATGGTCATGAAATATCGTATTCGAGTCGAAATAAGGGGAAATCAGACAAAAATGACGAGAAAATTGGGGAATTTTGTGGGAATAAACAAGTCCCTAACAACGAAGGTTATTGTTGAGCATGCATTGATACTAACATATTTCCAAAGATCTCCGTATCGAAATTATTTATATTTCAGGAGACTAAAGTCATTTTAATTCCCTCATTTTTGACGGTTAGGTTTCTACATGAAGAAATCATACGTAAACTACTGAAAATGGATTGCTGCAATAATCTAACAAATAATACACTGTGGTTGGTATATAAACTTACTTTTAACTGTAGAATTGTGTGGAATAGACACAAATGTTCGTAATAAACTTGCTCATGTCTGAGGTGGACTACGTCACAGCATTCCATACAACATACGCATTTATATGTACGCATATATAAGTTGATTTCCTTGTTTCCAGTTGGAGAATTAGTTTCTGCTGCTAACAGCATATTGTCACATTCTATGAAGAGATATGGGTTATCCTGTATTTGTTCTGGACAGAAAGTCCCGGTGTCCAGAAATACATTTCCGGACGCATGAAATTCCAGGATGGTATGAAATTCTCAACTAAATTAATATCTTTTGATCAGTTTAGGCATTATTTTAGCACTGAAAGAGATGGAGTGCCCTTCTCAACGGGGAATATATAGGTACGAGTAAAATGTAGCTTGCATACTGCAAGCAGATCGACAACACAAGTTTCAAAACGGCATCATATCGGGACGGTCCTCAAAAGAAAAAAGAGGATTGAAAATAGTCTTAAAATTCGCTGCAATTTAATCGTCTGGCATCGAACCCGGGTCTTCCTGGTCATACATACTATGGAGCACAACAGAAGATCACTATCTCTAACTATATGTGAAAATTCAAGCAGAAATATTGACTGCAACTGCCTCAAACCACGTCCTACGTTTCCCTTATATTCCCAATGAGAGAAATTTTAATGTGCTCTGGCATCGAACCCAGGAACCAAACGGTCTTACCTAAATTTTTTTCTAAAACCGATTCTTAACATACATCTTATAGCAGAGCGAGAACTTATTCCATCTTAAGATAATACAAACAAAATAAAAATAAAATTATTCTACATTGTGATGGAGTTAGGTACCCCATAGGTTCTTCTACTTCCTATCATTTCGATAAGTGCATCAAAATAAATAATGAAAAATCTGATGTGGCCAATACATGACTTTCTCCGTATTTATTGAAAACATAAGCCTATGCCTATAATATATAAATAACTCCAAAACAATGAGTGTTACAGGAAAATGTTTCATAAAAGCTTTGTAGTAAAAAACATAATCTATAACTTTGGTACTTAATTGAACATACCTACATTGCATTCTGACAGATATATGTATGAAAAACTTCAATTTCTCGGTAAACAACAACTTCCGGTTAACCATTATTGGGGAATAACTCCTAAACAATCAGTGTTACGAAAAAATGTTTCATACAAAAGTTGTAGTAAAGTACATTATCTAAAACTGTTTTGTGTAAATGTATATACCTATATTGCATTCTTACAGAAATATTTAAGAAACAAACTTTTGTTCCGGATAAACCGTAACTTCCGGTTAAGTGATATTCTCCAAAAACTAATCAACTCTTGGCATTGTTACTTAAATTCTAAATATGAATTTTGAAAATGATCGGATAATTACTTTTTAAGATAGAGCGCCCACAAACGTTTTAACCACAGACAGACAGACAGACAGACATGTTCGGGAAAATAGCGAAAACATGCTCTATGGGCCCCAAAACATCTATTTCCGTCGAAATCTGGAGGTCGAATTTTTTGCGAATACAATACTTTCTCTATACTACGTATAGGGAGAAAGTAAAAATAACCTCAATGTATTGTAAATGACAGATTTAAGCATCGTCCTAGCATCAAACCCAGGACACTTTCCTTAAAATTCATTTATGTTTTCGATAGATCATGACCATATATATAGGCTCCTAGAGTTTTGATTCTCTAACTATCCGGGAAATACTTTTTTAAAATTCTCGAACATCCAAGCAATGCTTTTAAATGGGAAAAATATGGACTTTGGGGCCTTCTGACATCGAACCCATGACACTGAGGTTCAAAATCGCAATATTTCTGGCAGTTACACATTATGGCCAATAAGTCGTAAAATTTTCATGTCAATGGCGTTTGTGGTTTAGCCTGTGAATTTGTATCCTATCTATCTATATGAATGAATCCGGAGAAGCGTCTATATATAATAGATATTGAATTCAAGTTTTCATTCATACAATGAGTAAATACCCTTTAATTATACATAAATTAAATCTCACTCTTTTCTATACAGGGGAAATGCATGGCTTCAACAATGGCATTGGTCGTCCGGGGGACTGGTTGTTTACTTCCTCAGAATTCACAAAAAAATTCGTTTATTTCGCCTAAAATCTCAATAATTCTTTTCGAAAACAATAATTCACGACTGAAATAAGATTTTTCGTTTATTTTCCCTTCTTTTGACGCTAATCTCAATTCCTTAAAACCACTCTTTCTAATTTATTTTTGCAAAATAAATAAAGCCTGCAGCGGCCAAAAACGATCTTAACGTGCATTTCTTATGGAAATTACTCGTCTAGTATCGAACCGAGGACGAAATGACAACATTTATCACAATAGAATCACTTTGCTATTCAAGTACAACGTTGTGTTAAAATTTCAAGTGAATCTACCGAGTGGTTTTCGAGTTATGCGGTCAAAAACACACGCATGCTGAATTTTTATTTATATAAGATAGGATACGAGTTGTAACCACGTTCCACAAGTGTCACTGACTAGAAATTCTCACGAAGTAATTGCCACAGCGAGTTACCGCCAGATTAATTGTGATTTTGACCCTCGCTATCATGGGCTCGATGCCAAGAGGGCCCAAATATCACGATTATAGCGTAGATATGCATTGCGACGATTTTTTTGAATTTTTTCGGGACAATTCCTAGTTAATTAGAGCAAAATAGCTGAGGTGCCCGTTAATTCTCGATTGGAGAATATAGGAGTAGATTAAACTCAAGTTGTCGGTCTTTAAAGATAGTAAATACCCTTTAATTATAAACAACAAAATTCCCATTCTATTCTATACAGGGAAATGCATGGATTCAACAATGGGATCGGTCGTCAGGGGGATGAGTTGTTTACAACTTCGAAATATTGGAAAATTCACGCGTGTTTTGTCAATATTCTCGTAATTTCGATCCGAAAACAATATTCCACGACCAAAATAAGATTCTACATTCAATTTCCTTTCTTTTGGTACCTGTCTCGACTTTCTAGGACCACTATTTCCAATTAAATTCTGCAAATGAAGACAAGACCGCAACGCTCAAAAAACGAATTTTACGTGTATTCCTTATGGAAACCTAAGATGGAGTCCTGGGTTAGAACCCGGACCTTTCCAATGATAAGAACAGTTGACCTAGAGGTTTCAACTTGCAAGAAACAAAACGCAGTTCGTCTCGTAGCTCTAAGACAATCGGTTTCTGAGATAGAGTCCTATTTTTGTTGAAATTCATAGAAATAGCGAATGCAATAGTTATTCTTGCGCTCCTAACAACTATAATAACTGAACTGGAGCATTGTCCCTTAAACGTCTCGATAAATTCCTAGTCGTGTCCCGAATGTCCCTTAATTTTCGTCAGAATCATGGACTCTACACTAATGACCACAAAGTGGCTCGCGAGCCACTCTTATTATACCCAAGTGGCTCGCGAGTCACTTGTATCATACCCACGTTGCTCGCGAGCCACACGGTTTTTTCAGGTGTGGCTCGCGAGCCACCATCCATCTCCCGAGCCGCTTTTAAGATTCGGAATTTCAAGCTCGAGAGATGATATTTTTCTCTTCCTTTTGAATAATAAATGCACAAATGGAGGGAAGATATCTTTTCATAAGAGGGAAGGGGGAGAATATTCCCAAAGGAGACTTCCTTCCCGCGCAAAAGATATTTCCGCCATTCGAACGGAATTATGGGAGAAACAAACGAGAAGCGATATTAAACATGGCGGAACGATAATAACGCTCTTCTTCCACTGGGTTTGAAGAAAAAATCTCAGAGTCTCTTAAAATGGAATTCCCGTCTTTGTTCTTGCGTTTGTGTTGTATACGTCCAATTGTTTATTTGATTGGTTTATCAGTCACCTATCGAAATACATTTATAGTATTCTATTTAAAGTCTCTACTTCTTTATTAATTTTACGCTTTGTTAACGATTTTTTTACGATTTCTACAATTTCTTTACGCTTTGTTTACGATCTATGATTTTTTTACGCTATGCTTACGATTTCTACGGTTTGTTTATGATTTATACGCTTTGTTTATTGTATCGTCCCTTTGGTTACGCTTTTATTACGATTTTACGCTATTTATTATGATTTCTACGCTTTGTTTATGATTAATATACTTTCTTTATGACTTCTACGCTTTGTTTTTGCTTCGTTTACGATTTTTTTATGATTTCTACGCTTTGTTTTTGATTTATATGCTTTTTTATGCTTCGTTTACGATATGTTTATGATTTTATTCTGTTGTTATTATTTCGACGTTTTGCTTGCGCTTTGAATACGATTTTTTACGCTTAGTTACGCTATTTTTTATGATTTATACCCTTTGTTTATGCTTCGTTTACGATTTTTTTTAGGATTTTTTCGCTATTTTTATTATTTTGACGCTTTGTTTACGCTTTGATTATGATTAATTAAGCTTTATAAATTTTTTTACGATTTCTTCGCTTTAGTTATGATTTCCACGCTTAGTTAACGATTTTTACTTTTTGTTTATGATTTCTAAGCTTAGTTTACGATTTCTACGCTTAGTTTAAGATTTATACGCTTTGTTTATGATTTATCGCTTTGATATCTCTCCTTCGTTTACTATCACTCCGCTTAACGTAATCTGACTGACGTAATGAAATAGTATTTTACACTAACTTATATTTTAATCTGATACTAAACTCTCCTCATGAAATTACAGTAAATTCAACGCTTTTGACTATCACAGAAAATCAATCATCCATCGCAAAATAATATGTATCAATACGCGTGCCGATTAGTAACAACTTGTCAATGCTGCAACACAATGGCCTCCAAGCTAAAAGCGTGCTTTATTAATAAAACGACGCTTACCTAGTTTCAACAATACAGTAACTCCATAGAGACCCATACAAATGTTATTTATTTTCACTTTAAACAAAAACTAACTACATAAATTCCGCGTAAAGAACGGAAATTCAATGTAGATTCATATTTTGGTCAGGAAATGTGCATTTCCAATCGTAATTGATAAAAAATGGCAAAATATATTAACTTTACGAATTATTTCGTCGTAGTGAACAACTAGTTTCCATGACGACCAAGGCGATTGTTGAATCCAAGCTCATGCATATATCTCTATGAGATTAGACGTTAAATTAATGACCAATAAGAACTAGTACACTTTACAAGTAAAATACTGCTTGCATACTGCAAGCAAATGGTTTAATTTGGGGTAAGAATAAATAATTCATCTCCATAGAGTAATCATCACCAAGCAAAACAATCATTTATATATCATAATTCAACCAATATGTTTTAACTGGGAGATACGTTTATCGCCCGGCATCGAACCCGGGTCTTTCTGGTGATACTTTCTATGCAGCACAACAGAAGATCACCATCTCTAACTATATGTGAAAATTCAAGCAGAAATATTGGCTGCAACTGCCTCAAACGACGTCCTACTTCGGCTCTTCGGTAGGATACTACGTCGGCGCGATCTGCCACCGGTGTAGCCACTTCTGCCATTCATCCGCACACTGCCGTGCCGCGCTGACGGAGCAGGGCCGCACCAGATTGCGGACTGCACTCTAAGAAAGAGAGGACACGCCCACCTGCTGCAACTGTGGTGGGCAGCGTAGAGCCGTATCGCGTTCCTGCATTCATTGGAGGCAGGCGTCGTGCCGCACCCTCAACCGCATCGGCGCCACAGCGCTTCCGCGACCACAGCCGCTGATAGAGACGGGGAGGAGCAGCCCTCTCATTCGTCACAGATGCAGCGAGCCGCGCCGCAGCGCATATTGGGAGCAGCCAAGCCTTAGCGCTCTGCCCACCAACGTCCCCCGCCGGAGGACTTCCCCGACCTCCCACGCCCGCAGCCGCTCAACCAAGAGATGGCCGCCGCCCCGAAAATCCCGCCGAGGCAAAGAAGACGCTCAACTGCGCCTTTGGAAGCCGCACCCGCCACCACGTCGGATCTCATCCTCACCATGGACAGATTGATATTCCAAGAAGCCGTCACCGCTCCGTTGGCAGAATTCCCTTGAAAAGCTCCCGCGCCTCCGATGTAGCATTCCCGGCTACATAATCTACCGCACTGACTGGCAGACTGCACCCGGCGAAACGGATAGGAGGAGCAGCCATTGCCATTGCCGACTGCATCCAGCACACCCTGCCCTTGCCGCACCCGGAACCACGGCCTCGAAGCCACCTTTCATCTACCTCCACAGCACCACTTCGGCGACACCTTCATCTTCATGAGTCAAATTATGTTTTGCTGACTAAGTAAAAAAATTGCCGAACTCATCAGCTATTCACCACGAAAATTTCATTGAGCTATCGTTACGGTAACGAATTTTAAAATTTGATTAAAAACCTTCAATTACTTCCCGGAATGCCCGTAATTATCCCCACCATCTCGATATTACGAAATTCGTGAAGAAAAACTCGTACGCGGATTGCCTTCGCAATGCACGGAAAACATTTCGGAGAAGACCGTACAGGAAATCTCGATATGTGAAATGTTGTCGCCGCCATATTGGATCACTTGGCGACGTCATAGCAACTGTAACAATCGGTGTTACGGGCCCAACAATAATCGTTGCCATGGCAACCGTAATAATGTGGTCCCTCTAACAATCGTTGCCATAGAAACCGTTGTTATGGTATCCATTGTCACTGGTTGTCATGGCGTCGATGGCAACAGTTGCTGTGATATCGAATTCTAAGCTAAAAACGCCACGGAAAAGTTTTTTAATGAGTAAAAATATTAATTTAGTCGGTTTAATTGGTTATATCGTTTTGCTATCCATTTCAAACCATAAAAATCAAGAAAGTTCAACATAGTAACATTTCCGCATAAGTTGGAGAATAAACTTTGCTACGCATCAAATATCCAATTACATTATCAGCTAAAGATGTACTCGAACAAATTATATGTCGGGCACTGCTTATTGATTATTACACGCAAAATTGCGTAAATTATGCAATTATATACTTATTTCCTTCTCTCGGCGAAAAAAATGTAAGAATTTAGACGCATTAATACGGACATGCGTGGACTCAAAATTTGTTATTTACAATTTCCGTAAGCGGAGGAATTGCTGAATTATAAAATGCCGTTCCAAGGGATATGCTTTTATTCGAATCGCATTTATTTACGAAATCCATTACATTCTAAAACGTCTCCTGTCAAACTAAGATAATTTCACGTAGCTGAGCATTTTCAACACCTCACCAGTATCCCATCTCATCGACACTGATCGATAGCACATAAGAAATATTTGCCTCCGCGTCCAAAATCCACAGAGGAAACAAAGTGTATTTAAAATAATATTTCCTAACGCTCATTAAAAGACTTCAAACGAATATATTCCTGTTTGCAAATTATTATACAACCTCCAAATTGGATATATTAATTAAAATAATAATCGTGTTTATTCAGGGCGAGACTAAGGCGCCCACAGAAGAAGCAAAATGTGAAGGAAGCGCCGAACGGGAGGCGAAAATTTCGATGCGGTGGGGTAACGCCAAAAGAGAGGGCGGCCTCAGTCACAATGTCCGATGATGAAGATCGCATTTGGCGAACGTTAACAATTTGAACAAAACGAGCCGAAAAAGACGATATTGGGTGCATCCTTATTGGAGGGGGAGAAAGGTGCATTTAATTTGTTCGAGGAATTGAACTTTTGCGAGGATAAATTCAATTCGTTCTATGGAATGAAGAGAAAACCTTTGATATTTTGGTTCATATATTAGAAGACAAATTTATTAAGAAATATACCAATCGGAGGAATTCCGTTTCACCGGAAGAGCGCATAACATTAACGTATGTCAGGAATTGATGTAACTGTTGTGCCCGATGCTGAGACATTGTCTTTGTTTTAATCTTTTCTTAAAAATATAAAATGTAAAATGAAAAACACATTTATTCCTGTAGCTTAGAATGTAACAATTACACCTTTTTATTTTTGCTTCACAAAGTTACGAACAAAGAACTATACCAATCCAACCATCATTTACAGTACGTAGCGCATTCGTTAGCACAGTCTACAGTTACATGAAGAGTGCTTTTCTTCGTAGCCGGAAACATGCGATGTCGGGAGAGATGCCGACACATATAACCGGATATTTCCTATCTATCTATGCACATAACACATGTTTTCCGATGTCGCTCTTTAATTTGTATATGTTAATTCAATTTCCATTTCCCCTTTGAGGATAAACGGGCATTCCTGCTACTATTTTCTATAAAATATTGGGAAATATTTTGAAATGCTTATAAAGGACGGCAATTTTAAACACGAAACCCCATATTCGCGAAATTCGAAAATATGCTTCGAAAATTAATTTTCTACAATAGATGCATAGAGTTATTGCTATTTATTCGAAAAAAATTTCTCTGAACTTTCCTGTTTAAATATAGCTGCCATTGACCGATGATACAAAGCATTTCCGTTTCATTAAAAAACAAATATATTCAATAGGAAAGTGTTCCTGTTCATCAGGTCTTGATCGAGTCCAGATTAACAGTCGTCAGGGGAACTGGTTGTTTATAAACACCATATTAAATACTTTTTTCGTTTTAATCCTCTAAATTCTCGTAACTTCAAAGATTACAGAATTATATTCCAATACCAAAATTACAATCAAGGATCGATTTCTATTCCTTTGCAACTCGATATCGTAAAACTATCATTTCAAATTTGATTTTGTAAATGAAATGATGCATTCAAACTGTTAAAAATGAACTTAAAATGCATTTTCTCGACTAAGTGGCGATTTAAACGTCAAAAAGTCGTGATTGACCACCTTCAGAGTTGAATTTTATTGCTATTCTACATCTATTGGCTGAGTTATGAGCATTTCTATTCATCAAAGTGTTTTAATATTATTAACAATCAAAAATATTTCACTCTGAAATATGCAAGAATGTGCTTCTATCGCAATTATAATTATATCGGAAAAATCTTATAAATGAAGTTTTCTACATCTTTGTTCCTTATGTAAATTGAATTCTATTTCATAGATTCTCCAATATTGAGCCCTGCGTGTTCACATACATTTCCTTATCTCTGTATTTTAATTTGATCATTTAAATACACTGAACTTGTTTTTAATTACGTGATATTCTTTTAAAACGAAGGCCGTCCATCTGTTTGAGATTTAATATTATATGAAGAATAGAGGGTTACAATTTATTATTTCTCTCACATCTAAATATTTAAATAAAGTAGATGAAGACAGTCATTTCCAGAGGCAACCTAGGAAACACTGCTAATTCATGTGAAATTAATTAAAAAAACATTAAAAGATATTTCGAGCTTCATAACTATGCATTTCTAATTCAAGGAAATATATATATTGTTTATTTTCCTGGATAATTACAGAAAAATTGAATTAACACATGTGAGTAAATATAATATAAAAACGATATATCAAGTGGCGAACATGTTTCATATCGGAAACTGCTTTAAATAATTTCTCAAATTTCTTTGACCACAGAGTGGAGCCACCAAGTGGTTCCATCGTATGGCGCCACCGAGTGGTGCCACTGAGTGGAGCCACCAAGTGGTGCCATTGAAAGGAGCCACTAGTAGCACATCGTAATATCAAGTGACATATTACACATCACAAACTGCTTTTAAAAATTCATAAATTAAACTGAACGACGTTTTACTCAAGACTCAATTTAAAACACTCGCCAAAACTAAAAAAAATCAAGTGTGTGAACTCTCGTACGAATATAAATGGGAAAGATATTGAAAAATGTATTGGGAATAATATCTTACGGCAATAAAATAATTAGTAAATATTAAAAATTAAAATTCAGTTACTTCTCTTTTTACAAATAACATCACTTTCTATAATGTAGGTTTTCATAATTGGCCTATTAAATATAAATTAAACTTGATGACAAAACTAAAATTACTTGAAATTAAAAAGAAAATAATTCCAACGCCCTCGTGCAAACAAAACTTATTCGAATGTCCATATCACACCGGGAAGGTCCTAAAATAAGACTCCGTTATCTGAAATTCATAGAGGAATGTAAATGACTGTCTGGGATCGAACCAAGGACCATCAGGGAAACGTTAAACAGCGTATATGGAATGAATTAATGATCTCTATCCACATAATGGGTTTCAAGTTTATTCGTTACCGGGAGGGATTAAAAAAATCTTCAAAATCACTGGAACGCCTTTAAAATAGGAGAATGTTTGCCCTGACCTAGCGTCGAACCAAGGATGATTCTCGAAGATGTGTTTATGGTTTTCGTTGGATATGCACGGCTTAACTCTCTGCTTTGCAGGAAAGTGACTCCAAAAAGTTTTCGAAAATCCCCTGAATGTAACTTAATGTAGAAAATCGCGACTCTCGGGTCTTCTGGCATCGAACTCATGACACTGAGGATCAAATTTTTTATTTTTTTTATCAATTTTATTTCTGGAGGTTACACGATATGGCCTGTACGTCGTAAAAATTAATGATGATCGTAACGAAAGAAAAAATGTCTGCAATCGATCAAAATTAAGTTCGGTCTCGTTAGCCAGCGACTCTCAGCAAATTGGAGTAATCCTCCATTCATAAAAACACGCCCCAACCAATCCAGTTCTTTCTTTATAGTTCGTACCGCCATTTTGTTAAACACCAACAATAGTCCCCTCTTTCTTCCCATTGGCTCAGATGTCTCACCCAATCAGAAAAGTTATCAACAAATAAATTTACCCCCACCAACTTCACTTCGCCATTTTGAATTAACGACGCCATTTTGTCTATTCGTTTGACGTTAGTCATGGCGATTATAGAAAATCGGATATTCTGGGAGAATTATTGTTGTATTAAGCTGTTATTTTCGAATTTATGAGGTATTTTCAACTCTGATGTCTCTGGTATACATTACTTACGACGACATAAACAGTTAATCTGTTTCAATATAGATCAATGTATAAAACAATTTGTGATAAATTTTACAATTCCTGCTCTCAAATATTTTAGAAATTATACTAGATTTAATTTAAACATCTATTTAAAAAGAATATTTATTCACCTCAAATTGATACATGAAAAGACTAATGTAATAAAAAAGACATATTAAATTACTAATCCATTAAGGTGCGTAGAAACAATACGTTCAATTATTAAAAATATGAAGTATTGAAGATAGAAAATATTTAGAAAATTAAATTCAGTTACACTGATTAAATAGTAAAGTAATTAGTTTTTGTGCAAGTACATAATTATCTTTTAAATTGTGCTTTAATATAAATGCTAAAAATATGAATAAAAGTGGTGCGTATTTTAGGGTTGAAACGAAATAAAAATTAAAGAAATACGTCATAAGGAAATTGAATATTGGGATTATTACTGAATCAGTATCGTTGATCAAATTGTTCAGAATTAAGAGAATGCAAGACGAAAATTGAGAGCGAAGAGACGAAAATAGAAAAAGAAGGACTTCTGTCAGATTTATTGGAACGTTTTAATGCGAGAAGAAGTAACATATATAAAAATCAATTAACTTGGATGAAGTTATTGATAAATTGGAAATTAGTTTATTTTAAATGTGATATAATTAAGATAAGTAAAAAATGGAGATGAAATTTTAGCGATATTATCGACGAATTATTCCTTACGCATGATGCACCATGGTTTTCAAATTAAGTAACATAAAGAAGGAATGAATTGTTAGTTCCTCCGTAAATATGGGCAATTGTAGATACACCTCAGTTGTTCTGGAAGCATAAGATTGGGGCGAAAGCACATAAGCTCGTAAAAGTATCCAGAATCTGCCTTGAGGAATGAAAATAGAAATGTCCACTTGGAATAAATTCGATTTTTCTCTTCTAAATGTATTTGTTTATGAGGAAAAGTGAAGCAAAACAAACTCAAGTATTCCCTCCACCAAGACTCTCCATCCTCTTCCTTACCGATTCATTGAATCACACCTCAAACTCTCTCTCTGCACTAAGCGACACAATTGCGTAATATATTTGCCATTCACCGATGCTACAAAGCATTTCCGTTGCATTTAAAACAAATATATTCAAAAGGAAAGTGTTCTTGTTCATCAGGCCTTGATCGAGTCCGGATTAACAGTCGTCAGGAGAACTGGTTGTTTATAAACACCACGTTGAATAATGTTTCGTTTTTTTCCTCTAAATTCTCGTAATTTCGAAGATTACAGAATGATATTCCACGACCACAATTACAATCGTTGACCTATTTCTGTTCCTTTGGAAATCGATTCGAATGGTCGTAAAACCATATTTTCTAATTCGATTTTGTATACGAAATGATGCATTCAAACAGTTTGTAATAAACTTTAAATGCATTTTCTCAACTAAGTGGCGATTTAAACGTCAAAAGGTCGTGATTGACCACCTTCAGAGTTGAATTTTATTGTTATTCTACATCTATTGACTGAGTTATGAGCATTTCTATACATCAGAGTGTTTTAATATGATTGATATTTCACTCTGAAATGTGCAACAACGAGCTTCTATCACAATTATAATTATATCGGAAAAATCTTATAATTGATGTTTTCTACGTTTTCTATGTTTTTTCCTTTTGTAAATTGAATTCTATTTCATAGATTCTCCAATATTGAGCACTGCATTTGAAATACATTTCCTGATCCCTGTATTTTAATTTGATCATTTAAATACACTGAACTTGTTTTAAATGACGTAATATTTTTCTTTAAACGAAGGCCTACAATCTGATTGAGATTTCATTTTATATGAATAATGTAGGATTTCGATTTATTATTTCTCTCATATTCAATTATTTAAATTTAAAACAAGTAGACCGAGTCAGTTCCGAGGAGGAAACCTACGAAACAGCTAATTTAGGTGAAATTAATCAAAAAACATTAAGTATTTCGAACTTCATAACTAAGGATTTCTAATTCAAGGAAATATATATTGTCACTCCCTGGATAATGATAGAAAAATAGAATTTTCATATGTGAGTAAATATAATCTAAAAACGATATATTAAGTGGCGAACATGTTTCATATCGGAAACTGCTTTCTCAAATTTAATTGACTACTGAGTGGCGCCACTAAGTCGAGCCACCGAGTGGAGCCACCGAGTGGAGCCACCGAGTGGCGCCACTGAGAGGAGCCACTAGTAGCACATCAGAATATCAAGTAACATATTTCACATCGCAAACTGCTTTTAAAAATTCATAAATTAAGATGAGCGACGTTTTACTCAGGACTCAATTTAAATTCTTGCCAAAACTGAAAAGAAATTCAACTTTGTTAGCGAGGAGATGTTCACAAAAATGCACACTATATAGGCAAGTTTAACCTATATAAGGAATGACTGCCGAAAATACCTCGAAAAAGAAAAAAAACTTTGTAGAATAGTAAGGTATAAAAGACTGAATTGAATAGGAAAAAATCGGAAAAATCGTAAAATTTGAATAGAATTTGAATCAAAAACATAGGGTTGATTTAGTACTTCATCTTCGGTATTCTTTAAATTTTTCTCCGTCTACCAATAAATCCGACTTGATGGTCTGTGAGACGTAGAGATTAAAAACTTCATATTTAATCGCTTTACATTCTAATGTAACAAATAATACGTTTAAGTAAATAATTTTAGTCTCAAACCTTCTCCAAGACTAACAGGTGTGCGTGAGTTTGACCTACTTTTGAAAGGGTCATTGACCTCAATCAGCTGGTCTTTCATGCGTACTAACCGACATCGCCTTTGGGTCTTTGCTGGTTGCATTAATCTACTGGATACTGGTAACTGGATACTGGAAAAAGCGGGACGAAGAATTGAAAAGGGTATTTCCAGACATGATTATCTCAACTCCTCTGCGTGTTTTGGGAGTGTGTTAGTGCTGTGCTCTGCTAGAAGGCTTCCACCAGAGGATATCACCAGAGGCACCCATTGAATTTATCTGCGCAGAATACCTCTCAGTCCAATTTATTTTTCCTTTTGGGCTTTATGAACTTGTAAAGAACCCTATGTAATGGTTTTTTAATTCTTTTTTTTTTTCTTTTGCTTTGTGAAGTAATTGATTGTTTTTGTCTTTTTCTAATAGTGGATATTTTGATCGGGAAAAATAACTTTAAAAATCTAACGTTAATAAATTATTATTGATTTATATGTCAAACTGTATGGTTCATAAGAACCACATGGATTCAATAATGCGTACATATTTAAATGTCGCCTTTTTATTTGAAATATTAAAATTAAGACCCGTCATTCATGACGGGGGAAATCTTGGAGAAATTTCGAAACTTAGAGGTAAATATTCTCACAAAAGATAGTATTTGATTTGGAAAGAAAATTATATCTGTAATTTGGGTGTGCCAATATTGCCGGGTGTAACATTTCAATCAGAAAAAAGACAACCCACCCTACAACAACAATATAAAATGTATTTAACCAACAAATTATCTTTGCTCAGCAATTAATACCGAAAAACCAATCACTTGCATTATATAATTATTTAAAAAAGGGAGTGTACCAGTGCCTTCAACAATGCTAAGGTGGTTTTAACAACAATATAGACTGTATTAAACTCATAAAACTATCTTTCCTCACCAACAAATACCGAAAAAAAACAATAAAATGCCTTTTGTATTTTTTTAAAAAGGAACAGTACCAGTGTCTTCAACAATGCGTAACTAATGTACTTTTTAACAACAATGCAAACTGTAATTAATTCATAAAACTAGCTATTCGACGCGAAGACGACATTTTTAGCTCTGTGAATAAACTTTCAAATGATTATTGTTATCGTTTTTTGAAACAATTTGCCTACAAATACGTCAAAAATCTATCGAAAGCAATCATTCATTCAAATCATTAAAATTAACTCATTTCTAAGAAACAATCCAACATCGTTTCTGGATTACTTATATTTAAGGCAACTAAATTCAATTTCAACTCCCCCGTCCATTTTTAAGAGTATGAAAATAATACCAAAGTATACATATATCAATGGCATTCGTGTCAGTTCTAACTCCATCCATACATATATATATGAAACAACATTTAAGGAAAAACATAAGCTATGCTAACTGAAAGTTATAACTTTTTTCATACTGGTGTAGAACTTCTTAAAGATTGACAAGGAATGGTTTTCAATTCCTTAGAAACACGCTCTATTTGAAACAATGCGTCGCCATGGTGTCGTATACTCTTAATCAACAATTAAAAGTTTTATCATCTCATAAAACTATCCCTGCTTATACACAATCATCGAGAGATCAACCAATTGCCCTATGTAATTATTTTAAAGAAATATTACCAGAATTTTCAACAGGATTTCGCTAGATAGTTCTTAATAACATTCTTTTGTGCAATTAAATCGGTAATAATGGTCGTACGTAATCGAAATGAACACCAAAAGAAAGGAAATTGAACAAAGATTCTTATTTCGGTCGTGGAATATCGTATTCGAGTCCAAATCGAGAGAATTCGGACGAAAATGACGAAATATTCGTGTGATTTCGTGGGCATAAACAATTCCCAAGCGACGAAGGTGATCTATAATTTTGGGCTAAAATTTGGCTTTTGAATGAAGTTTCAAATGATTTATGATTTCGTTCTCAAAAACATGAAAAATTCGAAACAATAAGATGAATTATAACAATGTATACAAAAGCGACATTGTTCAAGCAACCAAATAAAAAATTACCATATTGTAATAGTTAATTTAATTTTCAAAATGGCAACAATGCATACAGAATGAACAGGCAACAACGTATAAAATATATATATTGTTCTAGCGACCAAATGAACAATTACTACATTATAAACAGTTGATTCAAATTTGACTCCCCTAAGATTCCGCCGGCGTGTAATATTAATATTGACGTAAACACAGTTTCCTTGGTTTCGGCAAATGAGCATCGGAGTGGCTGAGAATCCACAAGAAGAGGAGATGACATTTGGGAATTGGGGGAATCTAATTCTACCTCAACGCACTGTTTAACAAGACGCTTGGTCCCATTTCAGTGAACAGTGCATGGCTCGAATATACTACATCCATCATCTGTCTATATTTATAATTACTAAGCTGTCTTAGCGTATACTAAGAGGTGAAAACATTTACTAAGCTGTCTCATCGAATACTCAGCGGTCTCATCGAATACTCAGCGGTCTCATCGAATACTCAGCGGTCTCATCGAATACTCAGCGGTCTCATCGAATACTCAGCGGTCTCAGGGAATACTAGGAGGTCTCAAAGCTTACTAAGCCGACTCAGCACCTTCTAAGCTCACGCAACACTTTCTAAGCAGACTCAGCAATTTCTCAGCGGACGCAATTCTTTTAAACTTACTAAGGAGTTTCTAAGCTTACTCAACACTTTTCTTAGCAAACAAAGCGCTTTCTTAGCTGACCAAGTGCTTCCTCGGATTGCTATGTGCTTTCGAAGCGGATGCAGCCCTTTTTAAACGCTTTATATGCAAACCAAACGCATTTTAAGCGAATCGAGTGCTTTCTAAGCAGATTCAGCGCTTTCCAAGCGGTTTCTAAGCTAGCTCAGCAATTTCTAAGCATTACTCAACAATTTTTAAGCGGAATCAGCTCATTCTTAGCTAACCTCTTTTTAAGCCAACTCAGCGCTTTCGAAGCTAGCCCAGCACATTGTAAGCGTACTCAGCCCATTTTTCGCTATCCAGTTGATTTATAGGCTAACTTGGCGCGTTGTAAGCTAACTCAGTGTTTTCTCAGCAACCTAAGCGGTCAATATGTCCTTTCTGTTCTAAACTAGAGCAAAACTACTTCCACAGAAATAGGAATTATGATTTACTTAGCGAAGTAATCGCACCCTCAGCGAACAAATCAAACAGTGGAATTGAATCTATTCAAACACGACTAACATTTGAGCCTTAAAACGAAATGCTTTTGAAATGTGTGCTGAAACGCATCTTTGGCTTAGTTTATGATTACTTCGCTTAGTTCATGATAATTTGACTTAGCAAAGATTCAAATTCGGTTAGCTTACAGTCTGAATCTGTGATTACTTCGCTTGGTTAACTATTAGCTGGTTTAATTTACGATTTGTTCGCTTAATTTGTGATTTGTTCGCTTATTTTAATATAAATTCCCTTAGTTATTGTTTATTTCGCTTAGTTAATGATTGTTTCGCTTAGTTTATGATTAATTCGCTTAGTTTATGATTAATTCGCTTAGTTCATGATTAATACGCTTAGTTTATGATAACTTCGCTCAGTTTATGATTACTTCGCTTTGTTAATGATTAGTTAGCTTAGCATAGAATGAATTCTTATACCTTATTATGAGTTTGCTTAGTGTATGATTACTACGCTTAGTTACTGATTAATTCGTTTAGTTTATGATTAATAAGCTTAGTTACTGATTAATTCGTTTAGTTTATGATTAATAAGCTTACTTCATGATTACTTCGCTTATTGTATGATTAATACGTTTAGTTCATGATAACTTCGCTTAGTTCATGATAACTTCGCTTAGTTTATGATAGCTTCGCTCAATATATGGTTACTTCGCGTAATGTATGACCTGTTTGCTAATTTGACGATTAGTTAGCAAATAAATGAATTCGTTTACTCATTTCACTGCATTTGATCCTATAAACGAAAATGCGTCTAATATACGCTGAGACTCGTCTTCTTTGGGGGTTTGATATTGGTTTGAATGCACACACAGAAGAGGGGAGCGGTTTAATTATTCGCAAAACCACACAACCAGAATTCAGCATTTCTTTAGTCGGATTCAATGTTCAAACACGGACTCGATGCAACCATTGTTTCACAGACATCTATCTATATAGTGTGTGTGTGTCCCAAAAACAGCTGCTCTTTGGAATCCACTTTTAAGGTGCCCGCTTTTTAATCGTTTCAGAGTTTTGAGTTTTTTCCTATTTTCCCGAAAAACCGTGACTTTCGGGACATTTTTTGCCATGGCAACGTATGCGTATATCAACTAGTGAATTCAACAGTCAGAAATAAAAGGCTCGAAATGAAATTTCACTAAATAGAAATACGATGTTGGATTTTTCATTGGAAATGTTAATTTCAATGCATTTAAAATCTGAAAATAACTAAATTTACTTACAATACATTGCTCATTTCAATTTATTTTTCATTTCTTGAGCGTTCTTTACTTTTCCGATTCATGAATACTTTATCTTGAAGCTATCTATTGAACCTCTCTAACGCTTTCAATGTATTTTACGCAACGGAATTCCATTTATTTTGGTTGTATAATGTCGCGCTCGTATTGCTGTCCTTGATTTTTATAGGGAAACATTTTCCATATTTTTTAGAACAAAAACCTTATTTTTTTAAAATTCGAATGTCTCCGTTTTCATGTTAATAAACTTTAACAGGCTCTCGAAAAACATTTTCTGTTATTAATTCTTTTAGAAGTGTGAATCACTTTCAATATGAGAATCACACTCTGCGCTTTTTTAGCTTAGAAAGGAATGAAATTAGCTTAGAAAGCCCTTTGTCATCGTACATTACGCTTTGCTAGCTAAGAAAGGGTTGAGTAAACTTAGAAAGCGCTAAGCCCGTTTTGAAAGCATTTTGAATGCTTATAATGATCTTTGTCCGCTTATAAAGTGTGGAGTTTTGCTAAGAAGGCGCTGAGTTAGATAAGAAAGTGATGAGTCCGCTTAAAAGGTGTTGAGCTCGCTTAGATAGAGCTGAGGTCCGCTTAGAAAGTGTTGAGTAAACTTTGAACGTGCTAAGTCTGCTTAGAAATTGCTGAGCCTTTTTTGAAAGCGTTTTGAATTCTTATAATGAGCTTTGTTCGCTTAAAAAGTGCTTTGTTATCTTAGAAAGAGCTGAGTCCGCTTAGAAAGCGCTGAGTTAGGTATGAAAGCGCTGGGCTAGCTTAGATAGTGCTCAGTCAGCTAAGAATGGGCTCGATCGACTTTATTTTCCGATAATTATAGAAAAGCGTTGATTTTAACTGAAAACAAATTGAAATGATACATATAGTGTCTTTGTAAGTAATGCACTTCATTCTACCCCTGGTATCTATCGCATAAACAATGCTCCAACACCAATCAAATCGCCTTAAAATGGCGTACGCTTATCAAATCCCTCAACCGCATAAAAGACGAGCGATGACGATAATAATCGAAACGTGGGTTGACGATCTTTTTGGTTCCTCGTCTTGCCACCGCGGGAACGGTGGCGCTGACAGTCAACCTCTGGAGCAATTAGGGAAACTTGGGTGGAAGTTGGAGATGTCGTCATATTTAGGGATAATTAATCTTAAAGAATGCTTAATGAGAGGGTTAACCACGTGGTTGGAGCTACAGAAGGGATTCTGTGGGTTGCCTTTGTTGATTACAACCCAATTTGCTAAGAATTACGTGCGATTATTAAAATAATAGAGGTTACACATCACGAATATCTATTACTTGTTACTACTTCCCACCGGATATATTGGTAACGAATTATAACCATGTTCCACAAGTGCCATTGACTTGAAATTTTTAAGATGTACTGGTCAAAGCGTGTAACTACCTGAAAAAGTCAGACTTTGAACCTCAGCATCATGGGTTTGATGCCAGAAGGCTCCAAAATCCCGATTGATTCCATAAGGATGCTTTGCGGGGACTTACGAAATATTTTTTTGGACTTTCCGGAAAATAAGAGAGTTGAGGAATCGCTCTGCATATCCAAAGAAAACTATAAAGACATCTTCGAAGATTATCCTTGGTTCGACGCTAGCACAGGGCAAATATTCTACGTAACAAATGCACATAAAGTTCGTATTTGTACCTTGCAGGTTTCAATTTACTTGAAGAATTAAATGAGAAATAACGGTCCTGCTAAGTCGAGACCAAAAGAAAGGAAATTGAATAGAAATTCTTATTTAAGTCGTGTGATATTGCTTTCGAATTTATGTTACGAAACATTTGACAGGATGCCAACGTAACAAGTGAGCCTAGTAACCATCATTATAGCAACTTACCAAATATCTAATAACTAGAATAATGTATCTGGCTACGATTATTATTGCATCCATAAGTAGCATAATATGCTAAAGTATCCAATGTACCTAGCAACAACTATCATTGCAACCAAACTGGTGACTATCAACTTGTACAATGGTCATACGTATCTAATATACTTAGTAACCATTGTTATTTTAAATTAATTGGCTACTAATTTAATATACTAACGTAACTAAAGCAACCAGTATTACTTTAAATTAATTAGCATTTAATAATTAGTAGAATATCCTATTGTAATAAATGTCCCTAGTAGCCATCATTATTGTAACGTAACTAGTATCTATTATCGTATATATTGTATGTACCTAGCAATTATTAATGCAACATGACTAGGAACTAGTACATTATATTAAAGTACCTAGCAACCATTATTATTCTAGGCAGACACAGCACCTTCTAAGCTTACTCAACACTTTTTAAGCGGAATCAGCACTTTCTAAGCGGACTCAACCCATTCCAAGCTTATTCTAAGCAAACTAAGCGATTTGTAAGCAAATAAAGCGCTTTATAAGCGGACTTATTCAATAGTAGGCTAACCAAGCACACTCTTAGCTATTCAAGAACCTTCTAAGCTTACTCAACACTTTCTAAGCGGACTCAGCACTTTCTCAGTGGATTCAGCACCTTCTAAGCTTACTCGCAACTTACTAAGCTTACTCAACTCTCTGTAAGCGTACTCAGCACTTTCTTAGCGGACTCGGCCCAAAATAAGTGCGACATAAGTACATACAAAAATTATTATAATTAGTATAACGTAGTACTTAGTAATTAATCCTATGTACCATTATAATAGACATCATGCCGGTGTTATATAATCATATTTGTTAACTTATTTAATGAACCTAGCAAACACTATCATAGATATAAACTCGTTAATAAGAGCATCTTTGTTGCTACTAAGTAATTATTCGCTGCTATAAAGAGTGATTTGTGACCAAAATGAGAGCAACACGTCATTTTCATCTTCTCCAAACGCATTCTTCGCATTGAAAAACAGTTGATGTGAATTTCGGAAACAATCGAACGCCTCTTTCGGAATCAGTGGAAAAGCGGAAGTTAAGGATGGAAGGAACCCTTTATAAGAAGAGAGTTCGTTGTTATTCTCGACGCCAGGGGGCAGACGAGGGTGGGCTTGAGGGTTTTTGGGAATTTTCGGAGTTCGGAAAGAGAAGAATATAAAATGTGTGCTCTGAATCTCTATATGCTTAGAATAATGGTCCATTTGTAGTATTTTTGGTTGGTGAGGGATTCAGGGGAAAATGCCTCACCCGTCATCTTAAATAGACTCTTTCTAAGCGGACTCATCAGATTCTAAGCGGATTCCACATTTTCTAAGCCTATTAAAAAAATTATAAGCTTACTCAGCACTTTCTAAGCGGACTCAGCACCTTCTCAGCTAGCTCAACACTTTGTAGGAGGACTCATCACTTTTTAAGAGGATTCAACACTTTCTAAGCCTACTAATAAAATTCTAAGCCTTACAAAACACTTTCTAAGCGGACTCAGCAATTTCTAAGCGGACTCGTCACTTTCTCAGCAGAATCAGCCCATTCTTAGCTACCCGCTTTTTAAGCTAACTTAGCGCTTTCTAATCCCACCCAGAATAATAAAATTTGCTCTGTTATTGAATCACAATGCTTTGAATTGTCCATAGTATTGTGGTTTGGTGAGGAATTAAAGGTAAAAACTACCACACTCCTCACCTTGCATAGTAAGCCTAACCTATTATGGAATTATATACAAAATGTCACTGTTAGAATCACTACATATGTGATTATGTTCATCGCATTGCTTTCCTCTTTTGCTTCAAAATACCTCATCCCTCATCTATCCAGCCCACTCCGCATTGAATTGTTCACAAAAGTGTTACAATACAAATTGCTATTTCCACAATCACCGCGTTCACACTAACTTAACTAACGTAAGCAGTATTTCGTAGCTAGCAGAATATAGAAACATAACCGATGTAATCATTACTGTTGTGACGTAACTAGTATAACACACTAACGTTACTAAGTGGTAACTAACGCACCTAGCAACCATTAACTGCGTCTTAACTACATTGCTCATGGCCAAAAACGCGTGTTTTCGGGCGAGGAAATTGCGAGAAAGGATTTTGTACACAAATTTTTATACACTTTTAGGAAATAATCAACGTCAAATATTCCGAAAGATGCACACAAATTTCAATATTTCCAAGCTAAAATTACAATCCTCGTTTAATTTCTTTTGGTGCTTGTTTCGACTTTAAAACACGTTTTTTTCTGATTTAATTATGCAGAAGAAGTAAAGACTGCAGCTAACAAAAGTGAACTTGACGTGTATTCCTTGAGGGAATGGTTTGAGCCGACTGGATTCGAACCTGGGACCTTTAGGAGATGAGCCCATTATCTTAGAGAAGTCGAGTTTCAATGTTTCTTTAAGTTTGAGAGCGACTTCTATCTTTTGAGTAAATATCAGTTCAAAGTAGTGACATTGTTGGTCGGCGCAACTAAGCTTTCCCAACAATGCATCTCACGATCGGTTAAATTACTACACGGTAAATTTAGATGAATTATTTTAAATTCTACCTCCAAAATTTACTCAATTCACTGTCTATTCGCCATGTAAATGTGGAAGGAATTTATTACATCGATACAATTCATTAAATACGAGTAAAAGTTGCCTTAATTAAGAAAGCGTCCTTTTTGTCAATACGTCATTACTGCTCAAAGGAACCCTTCCCGGCAAAAGTATCTCATGAAAAACTCCCGCCATTCATTTCCAGATCCGTCAGGTGTCGAACCCAGGACCTTCGTCGTGAATGCATTTATAACGACTTCTTAGAGTTAGGACCTTTTTAACACAAAGTCGATATCGTAGCGGGAAGGTCCTAAAATATTATCCCCACTTGAAGTGAATGGAAGAATGTGCCCTGGCATCGAACCAAGGATCATTAGCGAAAAAGCATACCGCGTATAAGATTTCCGCAAATTTGGGGTCTTTTTTGGCAAAAATTCGATTCTGCGAAAACGTCAATTAACGCACAAAAGTGTATATAAAAACAAAAACGTAAAATTTGGGAAATTGACGATAATTTCCAGTTTTGTTTGATTACTTATCTAATTAAAGAAACAAGGAAATCCTAACATCAAATTATAACACAAAAATCATTCTCTGTCCGCTCGTGTTCTCAATTTGGCCGAAAAACGATTTCGAGGTAAATATTCAATAGAAATTAATGGGGAGGTTCCTTTTTAATATGAAGCATTACTAATAAGCTTGACTTAGTTTTCTAAAACATTACACTTTTGTGCGTGTGTGTATATATATCTATATACGAGTAAAATGTGGCTTGCATACTGCAAGCGAGTCGACAACACTAATTTCAATTCAAAACCAATTTCATATCTGCATCATATCGGGACGGTCCTCAAAAGAAAGAAAAAAATCTGATGTGGCCAGCACATGACTTTCTCCATATATAAGATGTAAATATTTATCTACGACAGTAATTTCGAACTCTGTATTCCATCTAAACTTTGAAGATGAGTGATTAATTTATATAATATTATATATTACGTCACAAACATTATAAACAATGTTTTTCGGGGCATGCTCGATGAAAAATGATGAAATGGCTATTAGCCCACAGCGCCATGAGCGCTCTTGAAGTATATAATCGGCAAATTCCGGTTTATCAGTATTTCATGAATATCTCCAAAAAAATCAGTTTTACAAAAATATATTTCAAACAAAAGATATAGTAAATCTTATTTTCTAAAACTATTATAAATAATAGTATATACCTAAAGATCATATTTATGGAGATATTTTGAAAACTGGAAATGAGCTTTGAAGAATGAAGCTCAACTTCCGGTTGACCGATTTACTCCAAAAACTAATCAACTCTAACGACACCAACCAAAGTACTATATATGAAATTTAGCGTTGATATAACAAATGGTTATCATGTTAGAGCGCCCACACAGTACATAACAGCTACTTTCGGTTTATCAGTATTTCACGAATAACTCCTAATCAACCGCTGATACAAAAATATGTTAAATACAAACGTTATAGTAAAACATATTATCTAAAACTATTATAAGGTACACAATATACCTATACATCATATTTATGGAGATATTTTGAAAACCGGAAATGAGCTTTGATGAAGAAAGCTCGACTTTCGGACAGCCGATTTACTCCAAAAACTAATCAACTCTGACAGCACACAGGACAGTGCTATGTACGAAGTTTGGTATTGATACAACTAATAGTTTTCATGTTAGAGCGGCCACAATCACAGACACACATACATACACACACACACACACACACATACACATAGACATCATTCCGAAAATGGTCCAAACGTGTTCTAGGGACCCCAAAACATGTATTTCCGTTGAAATCTCGAAGTCGAATTTTTTCATGAAAACAATTCTTTCTCTATACTTCGTATATGGAGGAAGTAAAAAATCTGATGTGGCCAGCACATGACTTTCTCCATACATAAGATGTAAATATTTATCTACGACAGTAATTTCGAACTCTATATTCCATCTATACTTGGAAGATGAGTGATTAATTTATATATTATTATCTTTTACGACACAAACATTATAAATAATGTTTTTCGGGGCATGCTCGATGAAAAAAGATGAATTTGCCTCTCGCCCATAGAGCCCAGGGTGCCCACAAAGTACATAATCAGCAACTTTTGGTTTATCAGTATTTCATGAATAACTCCTAAAAAATCAATGATACAAAAATATGTTTCTTACAAAAGTTATAGTAAATTACATTTTCTAAAACATTTATAATTAATAGTATATACCTAAATATCATATTTATGGAGATATTTTGAAAACCGGAAATGAGCTTTGAAGATTGAAGCTCAACTTCCGGTAAACCGATTCCCTCCAAAACCTTATCAACTCTAACGACTTTAATACAAGTACTATATATGAAATTTGGTGTTGATCAGACAAATATTTTTCATGTTAGAGCGCCCACAAAGTGCATAATCATCTTCTTCCGGTTTATCAGTATTTCACGAATAACTCCTAATCAACCGGTGTTACAAAAATAGGTTAAATACAAAAGTTATAGTAAAAAAGATTATAAAAAACTGTTATACGGTATACAATATACGTATATATCATATTTATGGAGATATTTTGAAAACCGGAAATGAGCTTTAATGAATAAAGCTCGACTTCCGTTTGATCGATTTACTTCAAAAACTAATCAACTCTGACAGCACACACAACAGTACTATATACGAAGTTTGGTTTTGATACGACCAATAGTTTTCACGATAGAGCGCCCACTAACACACACACACATACAGACACACACACACACACACACACACACAAATACACACAGACATCATTCCGAAAATGGTCAAAACGTGTTCTAGGGACCCCAAAACATGTATTCCCGTTGAAATCTCGAAGTCGAATTTTTTCATGAAAAGAATACTTTCTCTATACTTCGTATATGGAGAAAGAAAAAGGATTGAATATAATCTTAACATTAACTGCAATTTCATGGTCTGGCATCGAACCCGAGCCTTCCTGGTGAAATTACTATGCAGTACAACAGAAGATCACCATCTCAAACCACGTCGGAAGATTCAATCAGAAATATAGGCTGCAATTGCCTCAAACGACGTCCTACTTTTCACATATATTCCTTATGTGAGAAATTGTAATGTGCTCTGGCATCGAACCCAAAAATAGTACGGTCTTATGAAAATTTTTTTCTTAAACCTATTCTTACCATACATCTTCTAGCCAAGCATGAACTTCCTATCATTTCGATAAGTGCTTCAAGAAAAATAATGAAAAACTACTCCCATGTATTTTAAAGGGCAGATATTTGCATCGTCCTAGCATCGAACCCAGGATATTTTCCGTAAAAGTTATTTATTTTTTTGATAGATCATGACCATATATATAGGCTCCTACGGTTTCGATGTTCTAACTATCCGGGAAGTATTATTTTAAAATTATCAAAAATCAAAGCAATGCATTTGAATGGAAAAAATCGGGAATTTGGGGCCCTCTGGAATCGAACCCATGACACTGAGGTTCAAAATCGCAATTTTTCTGGCGGTTAATTGTTTTGGCCAATTTGCAGTAAAAACTTGAACTCAAACACGCTTGAGGTTTAGGCTGTGAATTTGTATCCTATTATCTATATCCCTATCTATATACCTATCTATATACCTATCTATATATATGAATGAATCCGGAGAAGCATCTATATCTATTACGAGTAAAATGTAGCTTGCATACTGCAAGCAGATCGACAAAAATAATTTAAAATCGGCATTATATCGGGACGGTCCTCAAAAGAAAAAAAAAGGATTGAAAATACTCCTAAAATTCGCTTCAATTTAATCGTATGGCATCGAACCTGGGTCTTCCTGATGAACTTACTATGCACTACAAAAGAAGATCACCATCTCTAACTATGTGTGAAAATTCAAGTAGAAATATTGGCTACAACTGCCTCAAAAGACGTTCTAATTTTCACGAATGTAAATGGCTCTCTGGATTCGAACCAAGGACGATCTTGGAAATCTATAAGATGTTTCTGAAAGTTATTTATGATTTCTCTTTATATGCCGAATTTGAAGTTTCTATATAATTGTGAAAGGTTTCAAAATAATTCCTAAAAATCGGATCAACTTCTGATTGCAGAGACACCTGGTGTCGAACCCAGGAAATATTGTATGCTGTGAATGCAACGTTTGATTTGTAAGGACAGGCTTCTCTATTATGCAAAGTTTGAAGTCGATAGCCGGGAAGTACCTTAATTTTGTTTCCGTTATCTCCGTAAGAAATGCATTGAGAAGGGAAAATGGCCCTCTGGGATCGAACCAAGGACCATCAGCGAATAGGAAAAATTTGATTATGAAATATATTTAGGATATCTAACATCATGCCGAATTTCAAGTTTCTATTCCATCGGGAAAGGGTCCAAAAAAATTCCTCAAAATTGCCGCAATGCATTTTAAACGGCCGATTTTTGCCCCGGCCTAGCATCGAACCATGGACAATATTCGAAGATTTCTTTTTGATTTTCGTTGGATATGCACCGCTTCTAGCGATCCCTCGAGTTTCAAATCTCTCCGTTTCCGGGAAGTGCCTCAAAAAAAATTTCGAAAATCCCCGCCATGTAATCTTATGGGGAAAATCGCGACTTTGAGGCCTTCTGTAATCGAACCCATGACACTGAGGATCAAAGTCGATTTTTTCCTGGGGGTTTCACGTTAAGGCCAATACGTCGTAAAAATTTCAAGGCAATGACCCTTGTAGTTTAGCCTGTGACTTTGTATCCTATCTATATAGCTATATAGCTATATATATGAATGAATCCGGAGAAGCATCTATCTATTATACGAGTAAAATGTAGCTTGCATACTGCAAGCAGATCGACAGCAATAATTTCATGTCGGCATCATATCGGGAAGGCCGTCAAAAGAAAAAAAAATGGATTGAAAATATTCTGATTATTCGCTGCAATTTATTCGTCCGGCATCGAACCCGGGTCTTCCTGGTGATACTTTCTATGCAGCACAATAGAAGATCACCATCTCTAACTATCTGTGAAAATTCAAGCAGAAATAATATCTGCAATTGCCTCAAACAACGTCCTACTTTTCCCTTATATTTCTTATGAGAGAAATGTTAATGTGCTCTGGTATCGAACCCAGGAATAGTTCGGTCTTCTGAAAACTGTTTTCTTAAACCAGTTTTAACCATACATCTTCCAGCCAAGCACAAACTTCCTATCATTTCGATAAGTGCATCAAAAAAATAATGAAATACTAACCCTATGTATTTTAAACGGGAGACATATTTACCGCCTGGCATGGAACCCGGGTCTTTCTGGTGAAACGTCCTATGCAACATAATAGAAGATATTAATCTTTAACTATGTGCGAAAATTCAAGCAGAAATATTGGCTGCAACAGCCTCAATCGAAGTCTTACTTTTCCCTTATATTCCTTATGAGAGAAATGTTAATGTGCTCTGGCATCGAACCCAGGAATAGTACGGTCTTATGAAAATTTTTTTCTTAAACCAATTCTCACCTAACACATTCCGGCTAAGCACGAATTTCCTATTATTTCGAGAAGTGCGTCAAAAAAAATAATTAAAAACAGCTCCCATGTATTTTAAAGGGCAGTTCTTTGCATCGTCCAAGCATCGAACCTAGGATATGTTTTGTGAAAGTCATTGATGTTTTCGAAAGTGCAAGACCATAAGTATAGGCACCTTGAGTTTTATTTCTCTACCTATCCGGAAAGTATCTTTTTTTAATTCCCGAAAATCACGGCAATGCATTTAAACGGGAAAAATCGGGACTTTGGGGCCCTCTGGAATCGAACCTATGACATTGAGGATCAAAGTCGCTTTTTTCCTGAGGGTTTCACGTTAAGGCCAATACGTCATAAAAATTTCAAGGCAATGACGCTTGTAGTTTAGCCTGTGAATTTGTATCCTATCTATATAGCTATATATATGAATGAATCCGGAGAAGCATCTATATATACGAGTAAAATGTAGCTTGCATACTGCAAGCAGATCGACAACAATAATTTCATGTCGGCATCATATCGGGACGGCCCTCAAAAGAAAAAAAAAGGTATTGAAAATATTCTTAAAATTCGCTGCAATTTAATTGACTGGCATCGAACCCGGGTCTTCCTGGTAAGCTTACTATGTAGCACAACAGAAAATCACCATCTCTTACTATGTGTGAAAATTCAAGCAGAAATATTGGCTACAACTGCCTCAAACGACGTTCTACTTTTCAGGAATGTAAATGGCGCTCTGGATTCGAACCAAGGACGATCTTGGAAATCTAAAACATGTTCATGAAAGTTATTTATGATCTCTATCTATTTGCCGAATTTCAAGTTTCTATATTATTGGGATAGGGCTCAAAATAATTATTAAAAATCGGATCAACTACTGATATAAGAGACGCCTGGTGTCGAACCCAGGAAATATATTTACGCTGTGAATGCACAATATGATTTTAAAGGACTTGATCTTATTTTGTGCAAAGTTTGAAATCGATATCATGCCGGGAAGTACCTAAAATTTGTCTCCGTTATCTCCATAAGAAAGGCATTGAGGAATGTAAATGGCCTTCTGGGATCGAACCAAGGACCATCAGCGAATACAAAAAATTTTATTATGAAATAAATTTATGATCTCCAACCTCATGCCGAATTTCAAGTATCCATGCCATCGGGAAAGGGTCCAAAAAAAATCATAAAAATCGCCACAATGCTTTTTAAACGGCCGATATTTGCCTCGACCTAGCATCGAACTTAGGATATTTTCCGTAAAACTCATTTATGATTTCGATAGATCATTACCATATATATAGGCTCCTTGAGTTTTATTTCTCTACCTATCCGGAAAGTATTTTTTTTTATTCCCGAAAATCACGGTAATGCATTTAAACGGGAAAAATCGGGACTTTGGGCCCCTCTGGAATCGAACCTATGACACTGAGGATCAAAGTCGCTTTTTTCCTGGGGGTTTCACGTTATGGCCAATACGTGGTAAAAATTTCGAGTCAATGACGCCGGTAGTTTAGCCTGTGAATTAGTATCCTATCTGGGTATCTGGGTATCTGGGTATATCATGAATGAATCCGGAGAAGCATCTATATATAATAGATATATATAGATTCCGAGGCAGGTATTTGGTAGTTTAAATGTCATGGAAACTTTTAGCTCCCTCAGCGATTCACTTTTAATCTCATCTACGCTTTAAAAGCGATAACCCTTAATGGTTTTCCTTTCTGGGACAGTAAAAAGATTGGACTGTGACTTGTCCAGCGAATAAGGGGCGTCATAACAGTTTTGTTTTTCGCCTATTAATGGCAAATAATCATTTTAGTGTGAGCAAGTGCATCGTCATGATTCAAAAGTCATGAATGTTTTCCTCTGGGCGATTTTTCACGCAATCGGCACTGAATTAAGTAGTGGTCCTTTTTGACCGTTTGAACATTCGTAATAGTATTTTTCAGTTTTCCCATCATTTTCGTGGGTTTTCAATAATTTGTGATGGATAAAGTACCTATGGTACTATGGTAGTATGGATGGAGTACCCTGGATAAACATGTCCCGGTGGGCACGATTACATAATTGACATCACTGAAAAACAATCACTTAATTTAAGTCCAATGATATCTTATGGCTTCTAAAAGACACCTCAATAAAGCTGAAAGTTCAAAAACTGAAACTGTTAGAAAAATTTGGTAAATAGATGCAAACATTAAATACAGATATATATTATTTTAAAAATGAGTACATATGTCCCGGTCTTCCTTACTTAATTTATGATTTTTCTAGAATTTATTTTTTTTTTCAGGAGATCAGCAATTTCAAATTATATCAAGAAGTGTATGGTTTGGAGTGACTAGTGAGAACTTTTTCCAAACATACAGGAAAGATTTGGAGGAAATGGAATCAACAATGTCGAGAAGAACAAAGCGTGCGGAATTAATAATAGCCAGCGTCGGAGGAGCGTTTGGGAGCAATTTCTTAATCAAGAACGATGGAAGAATATTTGAAGATCACGGATGGGATAACGTAAATTACGTCTTCACAGGTGGCCTAGGAGACAAAGTATTGATGATATCTTTCATGGATAGTAGTGAACCGGATTCTACGCCATCGGAGGCCGCGATTCGTGCATACGAATCACTCGTAAGATACGCTATCTGCACGGAAAGGTTGCCCACTGACTATAAACTCATACCATACCATCTCATTCGGGAAACTGAAAGTTCCCAAAGAAGAGGTTTTCAAGAATTCACCGATTACGAGAGTAATCAGATGAGAGAATGGAACGCGTACACCGACAATGTAGACTTCCTCTTTCCTCCAGAGAGTGAGGTTGACCTACCTGTAGTATCAAGAGAAGAATGGATGGGTGTAGAGCCGAATTTAACTAGGTACGCATTAGCCCGTCCTGCATCAATAGTGGCAGTTCATTCTTTCGGACCGAGGTGCTTCAGAAATTGTGGAAAATATCTCAAGTGGGTCGAGGAAGTGAAAGAAAGACCAGGTAGTTATGGATGGACATTGCTCTTCAACTTTATCATCACGGAGAGCGGGAGGGTATTTGAAGGGTTAGGGTGGAACCGTGCTTTCGATGATCCAGTGAATAAAGACGTATTTTCAGTTATATTCTTGGGAGAGTTCGAAACTTATTCCCCGCGCCGGCCTGCGTTCAATGCGCTTAATAAAATAATTGAGGAAGGCTTGAATGACGGAAAAATCTCTCCATATTATCTGATAATCACCCCCCACCGAGTAGGAAAGGGCTTTGATGAGGGATTGGAAAAATATTTAGATTACTCGAAATATAGGCGAGTACTAAAATTATTGTAAACATTAAATGATGCCATAGAGACGAAATGGGTAAAGTATGGAGATATTGGAAAGGAATTCCTGAAGGAATGAAAATGATAAAGAATTGTTACTTTCAAATTCAATCAGCTCGGCCTTCATTTTGTGGAATTCCATAATAAACAAGTAAATTAACTAAGTCTATATTCCACAGTACTAAAAACATACAACACACGACCGGCTTCAACGTCTTAGCGTCATCATCTGGTGTAAAGAGTTATCGGAAGCACACAGTATATGTAGAGAGTCCAAGGTTAAGGTGGGGGAAAAAAGCTGATTGAATTTTTCTCAACGCGAGTCAAAGGCCAGATTATACAGGAAGCTATTTATCAAGCAAAAACTAGCCTCCCTCAAAAAATATTTCAGCTCCAGATGCCTGCGCCTGGGAGTCTTTCCGAACTTTGTGAATATCAGATGTTCCAGTTCATCCCCAGCAGCAGTGAACGCAATACACGCAGCGAAGTTTTTCTGGCTTCAGAAGGAGCTACAACACTGGTATGCCAAAACGAATATTATTCTACATTATATTTTCTTGTTGCATACGGAACGTAGTAATTCTCTACATTTCATACAGTGGTCCCTAATAGATGATCACACGAGTCAGTTAGCAAGTGTTATAGGTTTCAAGAAATTAATCACACAAAATAAGACATCCAGGAACCTACAGCAACGTCAAAAACAACACATGGGAAGTGCTTGTTCTACTCCACCACATAAGTTTCATGCTCGTGTTTTAAATATGTCCCACCATCAGCTTAGTGAAACCAAACCGTCGCTTCTCCAGAAAGGATTTAAGTATTCTCCTAATTTACCATTTTCGCAAAAGGGTCTTGCGAACCTCGCCATTGACTGTGATGTGGCTTTGAGTCATGAAAGCACCTCTCTAAAACATATTTTCGCCCAGAAGATTCGTTCTCCCTCCCACAACCCCCACCGAGCGCCTATTCAGAATCTAAAGTGATTTCCAACATTAGGAGCATCAAGAAAGAAGACCTTATTCTTACCAAGGCTGACAAAGGGAACTGTACCGTTGTCATGGATAAACCGGATTATCTTAAGAAGTGCAACGAATTCCTGTCGAATAACAAATTCTCCAAACTAGCTAGTGACCCAACAGTTAAATTTAGCAATAGAATCAAAGCTGCCCTTAAGGACGCTTTGGTGTTTGATATGGAAGAAAAGAGACGTTTAGTCTGCATAAACCCCATAACACCAAGGTTTTTCGGTCTTCCAAAAACTCATAAATCCGACTGCCCAATTTGACCTGTGATTTAGAGTGTGTCTAGCCCGGCGCATAAACTGTCAAAAGAACTCAATGAAGTGCTAAAAAATATTGATGTGTTTGGCTCAAAATACTCTATTAGAAACTCTGTGGAATTTACTAAATGTTCAGATGGTGTTGTTTTACCAAGAAATTATATACTGGTTTCGTTTGATCTATGTAATTTGTTTACCTTTGTTCCTGTATCGGAGACATTACATGTGGCTAGAGAAATCCTTTCTAGGAACAACTTTGACCCACCTCATGTAAACAACCTTTTATCTTTACTCCACTTCTGTACAGAATAAAACTTTTTTCTCTTTAATGGGTTTATTTACAAACAAGACGAAGGTTTAGCGATGGGTTCGCCACTTTCCCCAATTCTATCCGAAATTTTTATGAATAACATAGAATTTAAGGTTTTTAACTCTAGTAACTCCTCAGCAAATCATGTTTTCAAGTGGTATGTAGATGGTATCTTCTGTATTTGGAAAGGAACCAAAAGACAACTTGACCTATTTTTTAAATTTTTTAAACTCTGTCCATCCCGCCATCAAGTTCATAATAGAAACAAAACAGAATAAGACCTTGAATTTTCTTGATCTCTCACTTTCCATTTCAGATTCCTCCATTAATTTTGAAATTTATAGAAAGCCTACTTTCACGGATACCCTTCACATCCAACCACCCCCTTGCCCACAAACTTGCTGCTTTCCATTCTCTATTCCATCGTTTATTTCGTATTCCCCTTTCGCAAGTTAACTTCCAGAAAGAACTCAAAACGATAATTTTTATTTCTCTGATTAATAACTACCCCCAAAATTTAATTATGAAGATTTACAATAGGAAAAAAAGACTACACGCAATCAGAAAATTATTTTCTTCCTTTTCGAACCCCAACTCTTCTATGCAGTGGCGTAAATTCTACTTTGTCAACGGTTTAAGCCATACTCTTACCAATTCACTTCCTAAAGATCGTATAAAACCTGAATTTCATAACCCACTTAATTTAAAAACCTTAATTTGCAATATTAAAGACAAAGTGGACCCCAAGATGAAACCAGGGATTTACAAACTGTCATGTTCCGACTCTTTCTACATAGGATGTACAACTCGAAATATCGCAACAAGATCAAAGGAGTACAAAAGTTGTTTTAAGTATGGAAACATTTCTTCCCAGTCCCACTTTGCAGAACATTTACTAACCCAAAATCATAGTTCCGATTTCCGTCCCATAATTTTACACTAGGGAAACAAGGGCAAAAATTGGACCTGCTAGAGCAATTTGAAATCACCAAAGCAAACCAGCTTCACCCTTCACCCGTAGTCAACGAAAACATTTTTTCTTCCCCCTCCCCAATCATTCAGCCACTCTTAGCATCCTCTACAGAATTCCAGTTAACAGCTCTAATACTCTCTTCTTTTTTCCCCACCTTAACCTTGGACTCTCTTAACCGGTCGGGTGTTGTATCTTTTTGAGTGAGGAATATAAACTTATTTAATTTATTCTTTTATTTATTTATTACGGAATTCCATGAAGTGAAGGCCGAGCTGATTGAATTTGGAATAAAGCACTACTGTTTGGAGAAAAATAATGGAAGAATAATCTGAAATGTAAAGAATATCACAAAAAAAAGGCTGGAAACAACTGCAAAAAACAAGTATAAAGCTACACGGAAAGATGGTGAAAACACCAATATTTCACATTGTTTTGCAGTGCATTAAAGTAAAGCTCAAGAGAGGTGTGATGGGTTACGTGGTCAATAAATTTTACTTTAATCAGCTGGTATTTATGATTCAGAATTTGAAAGCCGGTTATATAATAAGCTGATGGAACTATATTTCGGGCATTCACCATCTCAGCACACGTTTTCATGATTAGACTGAAACCACTATGCAATTCCTGTGCTAAGAAGTTCGAATTACCTTTATGATTAAGATGATTGAAATAATAGCAAACAAGATGGACCTAAATAGCGACTCAAACTCGTGAACTAACGTAATGACAATGAAATGGGTTGAGCCTATTTTAGACGCACTGCTCAAGAGAGTTATACAGCAGCGACTTCTTTTGTTCTTTGAACATAAAACATAGCTAAGACTTCGTCCCATCTCATCGTCAGCTCGCTCGCGACTTAATCCTCGTAACTTCGGAATACGTGTTTCAGTCCAAACGTGACCTCTGCGACCTGGAAGGAATCACTATAGCCTTTTTATATTCCAAAATTTTACGGGGTTCGAATCCAGATCGCTCAGATAATTTTCCATAAAGAATACACGAAAAACTCATTTTCATCACATACAGGGTTTATTTCTTTCGCAAAATTAAATTAGAAAGAATAGTCGCACGTCAACGAGACAAACACCGAAAGAAATAAAATTAAACGAAGATTCTTATTTTGTTTTTGGAATCTTACTTTCGATTCGAATTTGCGAGAATATCGGTGAAATATATACGAAAATGTTGTGAAAATTCGAGGTTGTAAACAACTCATCCCCCTGACGACCGATCCCATTGTTGAATCCGATGTGTTATCCCGTAAAAATACTCGAGGCACATAAAGCTGACGATTAAAGAGGATATATAGAGGTATATCTTACATAGATAAGAAGAAATTTCCTTTTAGAAGGTAACCTGCAATTGCAGATACGTAATTACAGTCAGGAAGGGTAGAGTAATAGCTCACTGATGAGGGAAGTTAGATGTCTTGTAATCACTAAATTATACTCATTTTTCGTCCTAATTGGTACCACTAGCACTGAAAACGGCTGAGAAAGAATCGTGTAACTCAGCGAAAGCAAAATAATACACAATCGAAAAAAATATTCCTCATCTCTCAAGAAATCTATCTGCGACTATGACAAGTGAAGAAAGTAATAGCTAACAAGTAGCTTTATACAGTATTTAAAGTTCTCTGAGGGTTATTAAGAGATAAAATCGGCTTGGGAAGGAGTTACATTGAAGATATCCATTATAAATAAATGATTTTTCATATTCCCCAGTAAAATTTTCTGAATATCGACATAAGCAGGGTTAACGTATAATATTACAAAATTTAATAATTTGAGATTCAATTAAGAGATTTATTAGCGGTTTGTTTCTAAAAGTATGGTAACTTAATTTTTTTAAACACTGTTAATACACCTCGATATGTGCACCATTAGAAATACATCTTAATCTGTAATTCACTCTCTCTGAGTGTTTTGCAGCATTTCTGGCGTAACATCTGCAACAACTAAATGGAATTCGATGGCGCAGTTCTGATCACCAACTTGATTCTGAGTCAACACCCACAGAAAAGTGGTCTCATGTTTCTAGGGGCAATAGACGGTCTATCAATCAAGCGGTATGGGAACTCATAAAAATCCCTCAAAATTGCTGCATAATGATGCGCCATCATCAAGCAAGCATTGAAAACATTCTGAGTTACTAGTAGAAGCAAACCGCCAATAAACATCTAAATTACTTCTCAAGTTATCACATTTTGTATTATTAAATGTTTAACCCGAACACACTGTATTATGTGGTTTAATTTTTGTATCATGTATTTTAATATATTTTAATTTACATACATAGTAGTTGTCCAGTGCAAAAAATTCGCACAAATGGTCACTGAGGTGCATGCAATTTGAATAAACGATAGCGATACTTCCCATTTCCTATATTGGCATGGTTTCGCTGTGCGCTTTAATTTTCCAGCGTATTCCAATGAGAAAACGCACGAGCTCGGATTCAACAATCGCCTTGGTCGTCAGAGGGACAGTTTGTTTACTACGAAGAAATTTCACGAAATATCCATTCATTTTGGCCTAATGCTCTTAATTTTGATCCAAAATGCATATTTTATGACCAATAAAAGAATCTTTATTCGATTTTATTTCTTCTGGTACTAATCTCGAGTTCCTGGGAGCATTATTTTCTATTTAATTCTTTAAAAGTAACGAAGACTGCACGAAAAATAACCAAATTCAAGTGCATTTCTTATGGATACGTATTATGGACATAATTCCATAGGAAAGAACATTTAATTCACCGCGTCTTTTTCAAGCAATTATTAAACTAACGTCAAGGCTTTGTCGACTAGCCTTGCGTCATTCCATGACTAAACGTAATATAAGAAACTTTTCACAAGGGTAATTCGATCTGTTTTATTTTCCATTTAGTATAAGAGTCGATTAAGTTACACTTGTTCTAATCGTTATCATCTACCAGTAATAGGTCATTATTTTAGTAATTCTGAGAGTGAATACATAGCTGTAAACTCCTTGGACGGTACATTCTGATAAACGGACTTATATTCCCAGTAATGCTTTGCTAAGGTGTCTGATCAATTAATCATTAATTAAAATTTTAACTTCGATTCTGTATCTGCAGTTACAAAACGAAAAACTGCTCAACTGTGAATGAATGAATATAACGAACGTTTAACGGTTGTTAATAAACAATATCCGAGGACTACTTAGAAACGCACCGTTGTGAATAAAATCCGATTCTAAAGGATTCGTTTTCCTTGTATTTTTGAGTGACATTTATGAGATACATCGGATATCTCCCGTGTTACCGATGTGTTTTGAGCTTCGATTGAGAAATTCCTCAACTTCGAGGCATTTCCCGTGTTAATTGCTTGAGGTATTATGCACACATTATTAAAGGTGTTCGCACTATTGTGTTTTTTTTTCTTTCTGATTTGTATCAACTTCTACTGCGCGTCGATTCTCTCACTTGAGTGGATTGGAATTCATTGAAAACTTACATATCGCCAACTCACGGTCGGGATACTCATCCACTACCATCATACCACCGTATCCACGTCACATTTTCTTCATTAGGCGAATGCGAAGATTCGGCTCAACTTACCAGTGATTTAATTTCAATCTATGACTAAATGCTGCTTTTCGGAATGCAGCGGTTCACATGCTGCGAAAACTTTTATAACAGATTCATTCCCCGTAATCAAATCTTCTACGGAAATAAAGACTTCCCCACGTTGTGAGGTTGTGGTGAGATTACATAATTGTAATTTTCTCGTTCTTATTTGCCAAGGAGCGATTATTTTCAAACGGCCAACGGTTAACTAGTAAAGTAATGATATTGCCAAGTTATGGCCTAAATTTCACCCCTAGAAAGAAATGTTATGTGGTGCCCGCTTCGCTTTCGAAAGCACCTTTTGGTGCCCGGGCGCCAAAAAAGGTTGAGTACCCCGGTTCCGCGGCGTTCGTATCCGATGGATCTGCGAATGCCTACGTCATCGCGCATGCGCAGTAGTTCTGCCGCGTTTCTTCTTTGAACTCGCGGCGCTCTTCCTAATACAAGCAACAAGTGGCGAGGCCCGAGTTCCCATCGGCCTTCGACTTCGGAGGTGTTTTATCGCCCGGTTTTATTCCACGAATTTGCAAATGATAGCAAATCCTCTTAATAAAAAGGAAGGGAGTTTGGAATGAGAATTAACGTAAGTAAAACTAAAGTAACGAGGACCAATAAGGTAAAGAAGGCTAATTAGGGTGGATTGACTGGAGCAGGTGGGTGAATTCCCTAAATTGGGAAGGACTCTTTGTTTAGAAGATGCAAATATGAAGTTCTTAAAAGAATACACCAAGGAAGAATTCGTGAAGCGAAGGGAATTGACGACTAATTGACAAAGGAAAAGATTGGCGAAATCCCTGGTTTGGAGTGTTTTGCTTTATGGGTGTGATACGTGGAATTTAAGTCACACAGCTGGTTGTACGAGAAGAGAAAAATAGTGACTTGGCTGGGAGTCGAACCCAGGTGAAAGAACTCCTACTGTGAAAGTGGGAGACCTGGGTTAAACTTCTCGTACAACCTTGGGTTGAGTTGTAGTCTCTTCTGTGCTAAGTCTAACTCCATTTACATCATTTGTCAAACAGCTGTGTTGAAACACGGAGGTGCTGGAGATGATTGGACCTTAATTGAAGTGATTAAGGAAGTGATATTGAGGGGGATTAGTGAAGATTGGGGATAAACTTAAAAGGAAATAAGAGAAGATGTTGGATGATTTAAAGGGTACAAGGAAGTGAAGGAGATGCGATTGAATAGGGAGTTTTGAATTTTATTTTATGCACACGAACCTACCGAAAAATAGATCGCCCAGAAAGAAAGGTATTTGAACCGAGTTTCTTATTTCGGTCGTAGAATATCGCATTCGATTCGAAATTGAGAGAATTCAGAGAATAATGACAGTAAATTTATGTAATCTCGTGGGTATAAACAATTCCCTAACGACAAAGGTGATTGTTGAAAATCCCATTAATTTATTTGTTGTGACTATGTAACATTTTGGATCCCTCGCCATTTACGGGGTAATTTATAAATTCCCAAGGAAAAACGGACTTGAAAGGGTGCAAACCCTTATGTGCAAAGTCACCTCAACCCTTTACTTATTTGTAATTTACAAATTATTTCATGACACGCAGAGAAGATTCTTCATTCTATTGTGAATTTAAATTAAAAAAAGATTGTGGTATTACATCGATAATGGCACGAGAACAATTATAACTTGACTTGAGTTTTTTGCACAATAAAAAACATCTATTTAGCTTAAAATATTTCACGTATCCTTTAAAAAATCACTGGAAGCAATGCACGATGGCAAGATGCGAGAATTTTGCTTCTTCAAGGAATAACTGAGAAGCTATTTAACTCGTTAAGCGGGAACTGGCAGACCTTCACGAATCCCCGAAGCTGTTCTTCATTTAATGATGTTCTAATTAGTGTATTTCAACGAATTTACTCGCAAACCATTCCAACGATGAACTTCATGTTCCTGTGAATTGATAAATTCGCTGTAAACAACTTATTTAGGAGATAAACGCAGAGCCTTAATTCTTTGAAGACCTTTCTTCTTGTGTGAGTTTTAATTGGAAACGATAGTGTCACGAAATCGGGACCATAAGAATTATAACTTATATTTTATGCTCTCATAAGAATATTGTATAGCGAAATATCCTAAGCAACTTCAGTATATGTTAGCATGGCTACCAATAGGATATTTGCATTTTCCTAGCGAAAAATCTAATCCAATTTTGGAGTAAAATTCAGGACCAACTTTATTTCTACCACACATTTTGGAACGAATACAGAACTTCAACTCCAAATGCTATAAACTCATATTTCTTTGATTATACCGCTTTGATAACACGCACAATCGAAGCTTAAACAACGGGATTCGAGTTGTAATTTTCATGAAGCACACACACATGTAGACAAATCACTTATGTAATTAGTTGGTTCTCTAATGTTACAATTTGAAAATCAAAACCATGCAATGTCATTGACTTATACCATCAAAGTTACACGTTCACAAAAATACGATATAACGACTCATGATTATGCCATCGGGACGGAATTAAAGAAAAATAATACTCTACAAGTTACAACAATGCAATATACTACACAGCAGTCACTAAGAGACGGGAGTGAACAATACAGTAGTATGTAGTTATGTGTATATGTATGTAGTTATCATGCTATCAACTAGATATAACAATACAATTATCCCATGCTGTCATTACCTAGCTACGATACTTCACTTTCAAAATTCACATAATTATTACTAGATATGGCAATCAACGGGTACTTCAGCTAATTAATAATATTTTTTATATATTATAGAGGGTAATTAATAATTAACAGCGATTTTATTTTGAAATGGCAATGATATACTGACCATGTGGTTATTATAAACCGACAATATGATCTATATATAAAGGAACCATGTTCTAAATGAACCGTCACTAACTTCACGATAAACCGGAATTCAAATCCGGAGTGAAATTAAACCGGAATCGGAAGCTCGATTCACAGACTTTCCAAAAACCTTTCCTATAGAAATCACTGTATCCAATGAAGAATAATTCATGCCAAACAATTCTGTATCGGTGATAAAAAAACCTCAAACTCCAATGGAAAACATGACAGGAACACATACAACGTAGATCACGAGAGATTAAGAGAGAAATGTGGAAAGAAAATTTCATCTTTATTTTTCGAAATCATCGAAGGTATCCCTCAAACAATGGCCTCCAACGCGAGTTGTACTTTTTGGAGAACTTACAATTTGGCAAATTGATAGCTTTAACTAAATTATAAACACTTCCATTTTTTTAGAAATCACTGAATGTACTGCACGATAACAGCATGCTAGCAATCCCGCTTCACAGGTAGAACAATTTAGAACAGCAAAACGTGACAGGCGCACTCACAACTTAAACCACGTGACATTGAAGACAGAGCTACAGAAGTCGCATGCTCGTGACATGACGAAAACATTTCGTTACTCAAAAATTTCTGACCATAATTCCACAGCACCGGAACGTGTATGTTAATGGCCTTCAGAAAGAAATAGTAAGAATAGAAAACGTGGGGTGACGCGAACTTACAACGATTTTTACTCGTTTTAACGAGGAAATATCGCAAAAATCGTTTGCCAGAGCCCTGGATGGTGTGTTCTCGTGCAATTGAATGTTTGTGGTGAGTGAAAAACAATCGCATGTGACATATGTGTTATTAGAGCTTTTACGTACTACAAAATCCGCATTGTATTCAGTGTAACATTCCCACAGTTGTTATAAAGTGTTCCTTTCACATAAGTGTTGTTGCTGGAATAAGGCCTCTTTAATTGAAGGAAAGATTATTCGAATTGCTGAGTTGCTACGATGCCAATGGGTCAAGACAAATGCAGAAGACCAATGATTTAGGATTTCGTCAGGTTACATGCAACTAACCCTGGCCTTACAAGAATAATGAAGTAAGTATTACATTACTGTCGTATTATTACATTGCTGCACATAATCGTTTGCGATTATTTGCTACATATCAGTGCAAGATGAGCTCCAACGTAGTATAAAATATCTTTGCATTAGGAGGATCATTTTGAAAGTTGCTAATAGGTGCTTCAGTTACAATACTGCCACAGTTTGTCTCTTTTGGAATAAGGTTTTCGTGAAAGATACCAAATCTTTGAGTTGCTATGACACCAGTGGATCAAGATAGACCGACTACGTGTAAGCGATCAATCAAGAACCAGACATTTCTTCGCATTGAACTTGCCAATATAAGAACGTAAGTACTGTATTAGTTTAAGAACTCTATATTCGTTTAGAACAATCCAAGACAGTTGCAAAGCGTAATGAATATAAGTGATAAGGATTTAGCTAGTTAACCTGGAAGTAATGACTTATATACTATTGATTCGCGATATCAGATAGATGGATTACTGTGATCTTAAATTGAAGAGGAGTCCAAAACTTCACATATAATACTCGAAAGCTATTCTTAATCTCTTATTAAAACTAATAGTCACTTGGATTATTTGAATACGTGTCAATTGTTTTAAATATGATTGATTTTATATTTGCGGTATAATTACAACTGTAGGGGTGAAAGGCAAGAAACTTACTTCTCATTATTTTGATACTGAAAATGAAGGCTTGATATCCTGTTGTGCATCTATGGAACATATCGATAAAAACATATACAGTTGAAAGATATATTTGGTAGCCATTTTGTTAACATGGAGTGATGACGTTTCGAGTCAATTGCGAAATTATTGTAAGAGTTTAAATTTTAAAAAATAAAGAAGTATTAAGTTTTTATAATCTTTAAAAAATTATTAAATAAAGATCCGGTAAAGTTTACTTTTATTTTATACCAATTATAGCTATGTACATAAAATTAAAAAATAACCGAGATTTCAACAGCCAATCAGAAGCTTGCATTCCGTCTCCCCCCTCCCCTTTCACATTTCAGAGCTGTAGTTAATTAGAAGATTTCGTAGACGGAGGACGTACGTCACTTTTTTCTGCAAAACTGTTTGAATTCAAATTTCCTGCTCTGCGATGAATTCGAAGAATAGTATATGCGAGCGAGATATTTTTAAAGTTCAACTCAAGTTTAATGTCAATTTCATTTCTTGTTTAATGATTTTCGTGAATTAAGGAAGAAATCAACATTTTCGGACCCTCAAGACATAATCCGTGGGTGTTGTCGAGGTGCTCGAATGTCTGGTAAGTTGTTTATTTTAAATTAATCGTATCTCTGTTTCTTCGGATATTTCTCACAAGGAATTGATTTTCTTAATGATATATGCGTTAAGACACAAGTGATTCCTATTTTGAAATCTTTATTCCGATAGTTAAAGCTACAACTTTTTATATACGTCACGTGATGGGTACTGGCTATTTTATAATTTTTATTCTAATGAACGAGTTCTAAATCTTCTGCAAATCAAGGATGAAGGGTAAATTTATAATTTTAATCTTCTGTAGGCTACATTGCCATGTATAGCGTTGCAACTATATTCATCTAAAAAATCTTAATGGAATTGCCAAAATTCGTTGCTGTTTTGCAATCGGTAGGAGTTGCGAATACGATCTGCAGATGTTTTAAACGTAGTTTTAAAGTTTAATAGGAAAAAGATTTTCTCCGCATATTTACCGAGCTTTTAATTAAAAATAATCAACGCAAACTGAAACCGAAAAGAAGATTTGAATTTAAAATCGATTAAGCATTGTTTAAGCGGTTTTCTTATTCCATTAATTCTCAGACTACTATTAAACCGTAATCCATTTATTGTATTTTCCTCCTTGAATCACTAATTGATGTAATTTTTGAAATGGTTTTCGTTGCCGATCGACATTGTAAGAGAGGTGAGCACTTGAATAGTTACTAATCGAAACATAAATCTAAACATGCATTGTGTAATTACAGCAGTTCTTGTTTCACCCTGTGTGGGATTTTCATGCTTTATCATCTTTCATTTCAGATTTCACGAAGGGGAAGTCACCGTGATATTTATAACCGTTGGTTTCGTGATCGTTCAAGAAGAGACTCATCACTGGAGTAAGGCTTCCAGGAACCCTTTTTCAGGCAAGTAAACGCATACTAATTAGCATCAATTTCCTTAAGGGATGCACGTAAGCTTCACTTTTAACGTTTGAGGATTTATATTTTTTGAAGAATTTAATTAGAATGAATAGTCTTGAAGAGTCGAGACAAGCACTAAATTAAAGAAAATCGAATAAAGACTCTTATTTGTGTAATGGAATGTTGTTTTCGAATCGACATTTCGACAATACACGCAAAAATTATCCAAAAAACCAGTCCCCCTGTCGACCAATGCGATTGTTGAATCCACGCATTTTCCTGAATAGAATAGAATGGGATTTCAGTTGTGTATAATTAAAGGGTATTAACTCATTGTACGACCGACAATTATAATTCAATATACTTCTGTATTCCCCGTTGAGAATCAACGGGTGCTTAGATAGTCAACTTATATGCCTCAGTTCACTAGTTAATGAAATCGTTTCTTCTAAGTAAAAATATCTGATGTGGCCGACAAATGACTTTCTCCGTATTTATTGAAAACATAAGCCTATGCCGGTAATATATGAATAACTCCTAAACAATGAGTGTTACAGGACAATGTTTCTTACAAAAGTTGTATTAAAATACATTGTCTATAACTTTGGTACATAATTGTGTGTACCTACATTGCATTCTGACAGAGATGTGTATGAAAACCTTCCATTTCTGGATAAAAAACTTCCGGTTAACAATTATTGAAGAATAACTCCTAAACAATCAGTGTTACGGAAAAATGTTTCATACATAGTAAAGTACATTATCTGCAACTTTTGTTTGTAATTGTATATATCTATATTGTATTCCTACAGAGGTATTTTTAAAAAACGAAATTTTGCTCCGGATAAACCGCAAATTCCGGTTAAGCGATATTCACAAAATACTAATCAACTCTTTGCAATGTTAGCAAAATGCTAAATATGAATTTTGAAAGTGATCGGATAATCACTTTTTAAGATAGAGCGCCCACAAACTTTTTTACCACAGTCAGACACACAGACAGACATGTTCGGGAAAATGTCGAATACGTGCTCTATGGGCCCCAAAACATCTATTTCCATTGAAAGCTGGAGGTCGAATTACAGATGGCATGCATTAGGTCTTTCATATAATAGACATTTCTTGTTGTATTCAAGAAAAAGTAAATGTAAAAATCTATTAACTGGTAGGTAAACATTAATCTTCCAACTTTGCCATTTCATGTGGCAATTAATGGAATCGGCTAAATGTATAGTATCATATAGAAATAAAAACAAGATCGTATCTTTGCGGTACAACACTTTCACCGTTGGTCTTCTTCTTGTGGTAAACATCTCTTCACTTTCCCCGCTTATGTCTTAGACGGAATTTCATGAAGGCCATTTGAAAGGAGTTCAGTCTTTTCAACTGAGAGGATTACCGTGAAAAGGACATTTTACTTTCACTTTCAGAACTTCTAGACATCATTTCTTATTTTCGTAAGTCATATAAGTTGTCGTCGACACTTCATTCATTAGAGAAAATAAAACTCTTTGCTATCTAAGTATTTCATTTACCCCATGATCGTTATTAAAAACTTCGCTATCTGCTTAAAAGTGAATACTTGGTTGTTAAAGAAATACTTCGTGTTGGTAGATCAAGTTCAAGGTGTTGCTATCAAGAATTAATAGGTTTCATTGATAACACCAATGTTCATGGATCTTTTCAATTTCTCCAGAAAGATTTTGGACATATTTTCCGAGTTTTAAATGAAACATTATCAGCGTTTACAGTTAACTTGAATTGCGAGATGGACCCAAGTGAATGATATTGTTTGAATTGACTTAATTTTTGCATTAATTTAATGAGTCGGATTTAGCGTCAATGTGTTTATTAGGTTTTCGTCCTTAAATATTTCTTGCAAAGAAGAGGTTCTCGTGGAAGATTCTAAATGCCCTACACAATTTTTTCGGAAAATCCATTCATGAGGATATTAAAATAATTAATTAATAATTAATTAATTGATAAAGGAAATAAGATTGGTGAAATCCTTGGTTTGGAGCCTTTGGCCTTACGGGTGCGAAATGTGGACCATTTTAAAACGTGGTTTTATTTTAAAAATGGTTTTCGATAGACATCGTAAGGAAAATGACTGTCTGAATGTATACTTGATTTTGTTTGATCAGTATAAACAAGCACATGGGAATATCACCTCCTACTTTAACCTTTTTAAATTTATCATATTTAACTTTGTTTCATTTCAAATTCCGAGAGGCAGTCTTCATGGTGTATATCGTGTTTCATGAAGAGGATGACTGTGATTCTTTAATTACGTGATCATTTGAGTGGGCAATCACTGGAGGAAGGATTCCCTCAATCAGGTGAGTTGTTTGATGTTAATCAACATGATTGCTTCGTTGGTATTCGTTTCTTGAAACCTCTAGGCTAACAACAGTTTGGTCTTCCTTGTTTTGTAGTTCGAAATATATTTTCTAAATGATAGATTCGAGAAACGGACTATGGGAAATCCAATATCGCCGATTTTAATTTCTATGGTTCGTGATTACGCTTTTCATTTAAGAAAAATAAAAGATATTCTGACGGCATGTACATTATTACCATTGTCGTGGAATTTATTCATTCGGAAAATACTGCATTTAAAGTGCATCTAATTAAAAATCTGCGGAACTAAATTTCGATTGGATGTAATATTTGATTGTAAGCGGCATTATTAATTATTTTGATTGCCCCAAAACAAATCCGCAATAAGTGTGAATTGACGTACCCCTTTGGCTCATTAGAAACACAGCAATAATGTTTTTCCTGACTTAACTTTTAAACCTCAGTTTCACAATGCTTTCATTAAATTTTCATATTACAGGCAAAGTAGGAATATCTTCTTTTAATGTGATGTATTCCTATCTTCCTACGAAATAGATTGGTTAAAATATCAATAAACAATATTTAAAGATGAGAATCGATACTGTGAAACCGATTATTCATACATAAATTTTGAAATTAAAATTCCAGAGAAATCATATTTAAGATTATCTTTCGAAAAAAATATATCATCCTTACAACATATAATTCAAATTTTGCTGGCATTTAATCCTTACCTTAGGAGTACATATTATATTTCAATGCATACCTGCATATTCTTGTATATTATATATTTAGTAAGAATTAACGAATATCTACACCTATTTTCTCCAATCAATTCATTCGGTGTAAACACAAAATATATTTACTCTGGGATTATGTTAGGTGTTCATCTCTTTTTTTAATATTAGTTGAAGTATCAGTAATATAAAACGCACTTGGCCTTCAATATTTAATACTTGTGAATTATCTTATTTATAATATCTGAAATTTAATTGATTTTTCTTTTTATTTTTAAGACGTCTCGGTGGGGACGACTCCTTATCTGGTAGTTCATCGAGGACATTCCTTTGAGGTCGTACAAAAGAACCATCGAAGAAGGACGATGGACACCGAACACAACTTGCTGGTTAGTTATTTAAAAGTGGTACAAATGTTTTTGCTTTTTCGTACGCCATCATTTATATTATTCAATACCTTTAGGTTATTTTACTTTTGGATATTTACGGCATCGGGCTGTTCAGTTTGAATTTCTTTTATTACAAATCGGTAGTAGTTTTAACCTTTAAGAGAGTGATACTTTGCCTAATCTGCTAGAGTTTTGATAGTTTTCATAGAAATTTTAGGGTTCTTGTACGAGATACTTATTTTCATGTGTATATGACATTCTTACGTTATTCCTGATCAGATATTTCATTCATTAGAGAAATTTAAATCACCATTTACTCCATGATCGTTTTTTTATTCAACTTTTGTTTCGTCTTCTTAAAAATGAATCATTTGGTGTAAAAAAATTAATTTAGTTAATCGAAAAAATATTTTATTAAAAGGCTGTCAATTTGTACAGTGGCATTAATCACTAATGATTAAGTGTGATTTATAACCAATGTTTGTGAATGTTTTAAGATTGAGAGATCCTTTCGTTTCTTTTCCTCCCAGATATTTGGAAATCATTTAATCAAAAATTATCAAAGTTAACAGTAAACTAAATGTTGATTTGAATTTCATAATCGGCCTATATACTGCCTACCATATATATTATATACAGTATATAGAGTTATATTTTCTTCTAAATAGTTATATATCGCTTATTTACAATTAGTTTTCTTTTTTCTAAATACTATCGAGTAAATGGAAGATACTGATATTGAAATATCCGACATTTCTTCTATTCCAGGAAAAATGAAGAGTAATATTTACATGGGAGTGCCATTCAAGATAAGGAAGTGACGGATTCATTCGAAATAATATACCATGGACATAAAACATTTAACACCACCTTTGGAGGAAGACGGACAAATGATGTGTATCTTGAATTATATTTAAAGAAAAACCTTATTTTTGAATTATTACGAAAACTGCTCATAAAAAAATGATGAGTAGAAAGATATCATAAAGTATTTATGCATCTGTGTAAATAAATTCAATCTTTTCCAATGATTATAGTGTTATTATCTGCGTATACTAATTGTAAGAATGAGGACATCTAGCGAAATGTGTAAAATTTCAACATTTGGTTTCTTGTGTGTGTTCTATTTTCTCAATGCATTCAACTCTGATTTTGCGAGCTTCAGTATGCTTCTGACATTTAATTATCATTGATAATTAATTTTGTTCAAATTAGGAGCTGTATTTTTCGAATGATTTTGTTAAATTTTCTCATTCATTGCAACCGTGTGCGTATATTCAGATTTGTGATCCTCTGAAAGTCATTTTATGACACGGGCAATGCCGCCCAGTATTTTTCTAACAGCAATTGTAAATGTGATGATAGTAATAACACGATTTTAGAATTAATTTAGTGAAACATGTATGATACTATGTGAAAATACTGTTATATTTACAATGACTGTATTGATATAATCTGTGGACACTTTATATGAGAATGAGAATATGTTGCGAAGTTTTTGTGATTCCTGACTTATTTTCCCGTTCGTGTGTTTCATTTTTCCAATGTACCAAAACCCTTACCTTGAGAGTAGACAACAAGACTGAGTTTGTGCATTGGATGAGTGAATGCGTGAGAGAGAGAGAGAGTGTATGATTGAGCCAGTCATCGAAAGAGAGCGAGTATTAGTTTATGTAAGCGTCAGCGTTAATTGCGTCCGTCCTAATCAGGAGAGGCAAACGAAGAAAGCAAACAAGAAGGAAAACATGGAGAGGTGAAGAAAAGAAAGACAGTGGCGGAAAGAAGAGGCGACGAAAGAGCCTCCAACAGAAAATAAAATTGCGAACAATATATCATTCGTTCGGCTGTCATGAATCTTGAGATGCCAATAATAAGCAATGCGAAATGATGATAAATTCGGCTCAAATGCCATTCGAACCGGAACGTATAAACGTCTTTCTAAAATTGGAATTATTACGAAATAATATCAATATGATCAATCTTCACTTCGTGGCAATATGGAATAACCATCTGAAATGAAAATTACTTGGTAGCTCATCCTAGCAAGAATACATGAAAATGTTGCGGAAACTACCAACTGTTTTTCATTTAAAATGGTGGAATTATTCTGTTGACCATTTTTAAAATATAAAATTTTTACAACATACTGTTATCGTTTACTTTTACTTTAATTTCGATCCGAGATTAACTTTCCGAAATATTTCTATCTGCAAAAATCTCAAGTCTTAAGATCCGATTTCTTCTTTTCTTGAGTATATATTTTAATGATGGATACTTATCGCCGACTCTTTCTAAAATAAACACAAAACGGAATGATAACGACATAGAGGGCGCTTAAAAGTATTAAAATGAGCCGAATTTGAGCTCAAAGAAGTGATTCATTAAGGGTAAAATTGAATATTCCACGGAGAATTATTTCGAAATAGCAAAACGAAACGCCATATTCCATGAAAAGACCTCGAGATTAGATTCACCGCATCCAAGAGTCGACTAAAGAAAGATTTATTCGATGAAAAATGGAAGTTTACGCCCTAAAAACAGTTGAAAATGCATCAACGTGATTGAAATGCATAAAAATGCATGTCTGAGACAAGATAAGTACCTGCCTTTCCTCATTCGAACAAATATCCGAGCATTGTATTCCCATTATTTACGGAGGACGCGTCATAATTGATGAACAGCGAATCAATCATAAAGACTGAAATATTTGGCCCGCTTCATCCAAACGAAGAAAATTTATTCGACGGAAAATAAACTTCGCCGCAGAAATATAATCTAATTTTAAAACAGCGAGACATCGAAAAAATTCAATGAAACGCAAAAAAAAACGTTTTCTACGAGGAAATCACCACTGAATAAACTAGAGATGGAAGGAGACGTTTTCAAAAGAAAAATAACGCGAGGTAACGATGAAACTCGAATTCTTTACCAAAATAGAGTCTTGAATCGAGAATCGAATATTGAAATATTTTTCCAGAGAATTGATTGTAAATTCTGAATCGGAGCTAATCTATGAAATCCGAACAAAACCTTCAATACTTGAAATAAAATTTTCACAAATCAGACTGTCGGAGTTGCTTACAGACAAAAAAGCGAATTATGTTGCTATGCATTCCCACCGAAGCCAGAAAATGAGAACGATACGTAAAAGTATAAAAGTTATCATACTTTAGACGATAAAAATGCTTTAAAATAAGGAGACAACAAAATTGTCTTACCTTTCCCAATGGGTCCCGTAGATTACACAGAGAACAGGCCCTGGAAAAAAAGAACCGCACGAATTAAAACAATTGCATTATATGGAAATGCATTGAATACTCGGGTGATAATGAGCGATCGAAAAAGACATTTATTTAGTCCAGTTGAAGAGAGTGACTCCCTTTCGTTTAAAAAAAAGGTGAAAAGGAAAAACAATTAGGAAAAATACATCAGTAACCATATATGCGGCATTTTAAAAAGAGAGATATAATTTAATACGAAGAGATTACACTAATAAATGAAATTAGGAATCATATTTAATGCAAGAATGCAATATATGGAGGAATTTGAAAAAACTCTGTTGGATATCTTTTCTATGAAAATACGAGATTTTCTCAATATTTCAAATTTTATTCTTTGGTTTCTTCGCTCCCTATCCATTATAATGTTAATATTTTTTAGGTAAAAGAATCCTTGGTTCGACTCTGGACGACTCAAATCGTCTTTCTCATAAGAAATGCACATAACCTATTACCGTTAGTTCATTAGCTACATGAAGAAAAATTGCTGAATAACTGCAAAAAAGTAATTCTCTCGCAAACTGGCCGTTTTCAACGGCAGAAAGAGACTGGACCTTCGACTGGGGGGAACGTACAAAAACGTTTTCCTAAGAGAACTGCGGGAGAAACGTTTTTAATCGTTTGACCTGATCTTCCTTGCTTCTAAAAAGTACACAGAAGGAGACGTTTTTGTGGATTCGAAAAAAAACCCAATCTAAGAGATTACGAAACATTTCCACAACTGGATAACCCTCTTAAGAAGGAGGGTTCGAAAAACTTGCGATTCCTAAGGAAAGGGAAACAATATTTAGCGATGAAATCAGAATAAACAAGAAGTAAAAGACGAAAATAGAAACCAATAACAACATACGTACATTCAGAGTGCTCTACTTTTCGATAGGTTCATGAACAGGGACGGATCCAGGGGGGTGGTCCTGGGGGTCCGGACCCCCCGAAATATCTGACTCCCTCAAAACTCAATACCCGTACACGGTCCTTCAACCGTAGGAGACGGTCTCCGGATGTCCGTTGACTATTTGTAGATACTGTATATACTATCAATATATACAGTCAATAAGTCATTTCGATATTTCATAATATTATATTGTGCGTTATTAACATCTAATAAAAATATTCTGATATATTATGATCACAATCGACAGTTACTTTTATTAAACTTTTTATTCTTGTCCCTATTTTTTGAAAATGAAACTCAAATAACGCAAATAAACACACCATTTAATAAGCAATCACTAGCGAAAAAATTCGAGTTTGTCTAACCCAATTCTAACGTCAAGTTTTGTGAAAGCAGAAATATCTTTTATTTTTAAATTTTTCGATCGGACCCCTCCCCAAAAGTTTTTTCTAGATCCGTCCCTGTTCATGCACGATTACAAATCCCTAT